>CM031239.1:417804746-418368940 GCA_018340775.1 Taxus wallichiana var. yunnanensis | reverse complement strand
TTATGAATTTATTAGATTCAATAGGCCATGTAGGGTATATTGAAATGCCTTGGGAGCCAATTTTGCAATTTTTCCCATTTTTTCCTAAATATAGGGCCCTAGAGGCCCATTTCTTCTTTCCAGTGATCTCTAAGGCTTTGAAACCCATAAGAGGAACAAATCTTTCCTCTCGACTCCAAATCTCCCAAAACATTGTAAATTCCCTTAAGACATGGAAATATACCTACAAATTCATTTTCACCCCTGATGGCTCTATCTAGTATCCAAGTCTTAGCTTTCCTAATTGTCCATTTCACCGAAGGGTGAAAATGGTTAACAATTTCGTCACTCACGAGAAAATTTGCCTATGTATGGGATGGGACCGATTAGCCTTAAGCTTCTATAGGGCATGGATTCCTCTTTAATAGCCTAAAATTGATCTCGAACCTTGTAACTCAACCCATGAGCAACTTGAGACATTGCTTGGGCTTAGAACCGATCATTACTTTCTTGTATTGACCAAGTCGCATCATAAAAATCATATAAAAAAGGTTTTATGTGAGTGGAAAATTATTTAACTATGCAACTCACCTTCTCTTCCCTACAAGATATGAACTAGAAATTGGATTCTTTACCATGTCGAGCCTCGCTCAAGATGTTGTTGAATGCTACACTTGATCTATTTCGCTTAATTTCCCAACTTTTATAAGAAACTATTAAATTTTTTTATTTGAGTGGACAATTGTTTTGAACCTGAAATATTCTTTGATTGTTGAAGTTATTCAAAACTCATAATATTTCCAATTGAATAAGATCCAAAGAGTGAGAAATAAATATTTGAGGTTGATCTTTTGCTCAAAAATCAAGAGAACCTTGAAATTGATGAGGATCGCTACTTGTTGAGGCTAGGAGCATGCAAGGTGCCATGAGATATACCCTCTTAAACATGATAAGATTCCCTTGGAACTAATTTTATAATTGGGAGGATGCATTAGAAGCTCAATATATGATTGATCGGAGAGACAAGAGAATGAGATCATTAAAATTTGTCCTTCAATCTAATTTTAGTTTCTCTACATTTAAATTTCCTTGAAAATTGTAATTATTTCTTACAACTTTGAGCTTATTCCTACAACATTTCCTCTCTCAAAAACTTGATGAACTTTGAAAAGAGACCAATAGAAGTAATAGAACCTTTTCCTAAGGCACTTAGGGAAAGGAAAACATATTCTACTAAAAAATAGTGTCTTCTACAAACACTTAGAGGAATTAGAAATCCTAAACTAATATGTACAAAGGATGATATTTTACTTTAGTAACAAGTGCTTGAGGTAGATTCCATTGACTAGAATCTGCAGTTCTTCACCATCCAACTTGGACAATTGGAAAGAATTGTTACTTTTACACTCTATGATCATGTAGGGACCACTCCATATATCATCAAAATTAAAATGATTGCCTAGCTTTTCCTTGTCAACATCCCATTTTAGAACCAAGTATCCTTATTGGAAACTTCTAGCTTTGGCATTTTTATTGAAACTCCTTTTGATTAAGGCTTGATCCTTATCCATGTTTTTCATTACAAGCCCTCGTATCTCTTCCAACTTTGTGAGTTCAGCATACTTGACCTCCATAGGCTCAAATTCAGACAAATCCAATTATTTGATAAGCTTCAATGTTGGCAACTCAAGAGATATGGGAAGCCTTGTCTCTCTTCCGTAGACTAGCTTGTATGGAGAGCTACTAGCAGACCTCTTTAGTGTGATCCTATCAGCCCACAAGGCTGATTTGAGCTTGGTATGCCATGTCCACAGGTTTTCATCTAGATTCCTAATGATTCTCATCAAATTCTTGTTTGTAGACTCAACTTGCCCAATACCCTAGGGGTAATTGTTACATTAAGTGCTTAAATATATCTCATTCTTGATAGCCCATTCTATAATATTTGTGCCAAGGAATGCTAGAGAATTTTCTGATATGATAGTAGTTGGAACACCGAATCTAGTAATAATTCCCTCATAGAAGTTCCATATGCTAGACTCGTTTTCATCCTTGAGTTCCATTACTTCAGTCCACTTGGTGAAATTATGCATTCTTTATGAGAATCCACTTATGGCCTTGGCTTGAGTTTGGATTGATGACCCCAATGAAATCCAATCCCCACTTCATAAATGGTTAATCAACTGAGATTAGGTGGAGTGGAAATGTTGATAGCTTCTCCTTGCCTGCAAAGAATGGACACTTCTATGTCTAACAATCACTCGACCAACATAGGCCAATAGTAACCAGCCTTCATGATCTTGAGAGCTATTACTCATGGAGAAAAGTGACCTCCATCTTCCCCATCATGGAACTCATGAAAAAATTTATTGATTTGATTGTTTCTAATGCACCTTAATAAAATTTCATTTGCGTATTTCTTGAATGTAATGTTATCTATGAGAACATATGGAATGGATTGGAGTCTAAAATATCTTCTTTTTATTATCTCAACCTTGGAGGAAACAAGCCTTTTTGAAAGAATTGGACCATGTCCTACATCCAACAAGGAGTAGGCATACCATCTATTGCTTGTTCTTAACTTTATTGTAACACCAAAACAAATTCTTCTCCATCCTTTAATTAAGAATGTTGATTGGAAGCTAGCCATCCACATAAGCCTTTACCACTAACTAGCTTGGTTACATTGATTTCTATATCATATTCCATCACCTGGGTAATCCAACCTTCCCTTTTCTCATTCAAGTCCTTGTTTAGGAGAAATTATTTAACGTTGGCATGAGACACACTAAATCGAATCTTGTTGTTTGAAATTGAGTGTATAAATTTATTCAAGTTATTAATAATAAACTTGGTGAGGACATCTTTCTCAATAAAGGAGTACCTTACCTCATAGTCTTCTAAGATTTGAGTGAAGAAATAAATGGGATGCTTGGATCCTTCGTCATTCGGTTGTACAAGATAGCTGAAATTATATCTAAACCACCAAAGGCATAAAGGATGAACTCCTTAGATAATTTTGGATTGATAAGAGTCGAGCTTGGGATATTGCATTCTTGATAGCTTCAAAATATATTTTCCCTCAGATTTCTGTTTGAATGTAAGGTTCTTCTTTGAAATCATGGTTAATGGCTTAACCAGAGTGGAAAAATCTGGCACAAACCTTTAAACAAAATTGAATCTCCCGAAGAAGCTTTGGAGAGACTTCTTGTGACTTGGCAATGGAAGTGCACAAATGGATTCAAATATCTCGTATTAATATTCAACCCATATTTAAACACAATGTGGCCCAAGAGCTTACCCTCATGTGCCAATAATATACATTTCTTAGGATTCAAAGATTCTTCGTACTTCTTGCATCTTTCAAACAATTTCGAGGTGAGAAAGGTGGTGGATTCACAATCTTGGAAAACACCATGATATCATCAAGATAAACAAGCACCATATTGTTAATCAACCCCTTGAACACCATATTCATGCCCCTTCAAAATGTTGCTCTAGCATTTGATAGCCCAATTGGAATCTTATTATAATCTTACTTGCCCCACTTTGTGATGAAGGTTTTTTTGAACTGATCGTCTTCCTTCACCACGATCTATTTGTATCCTAGGTATCCATCTAAGAGTGAGAACCTTTTCGATCTAGTTACTTCGTGTAATATTTTATCCATAAAAGGAAGTGGATAATGGTCTTTTAGAGAATCTATATTTAGGTCCCGTAAATCCACACACAACTTGATTTCTCCATTTATTTTCCACATAGGTATAATATTTGCAACCCAACTTGAGTGCTTGATATTAAATATGATTTTTTCCTCAATCAAGTTGTTTAATTATTTCTTCATCAAAGGCTAAATGTGAGGGTTTTCTCGGCCTTTTCTTTTTTCGATGGGAGTGGATCTTGGATCCCGGCTTAATAGTATTATGTGCTAATATTGGATCAAAGCCTCTCAAATCCTCATAACTCCATAATAAGATATCCATAAATTTTTGACAAAGTTGAAAGAAATCAGATTTCTCTTGATGAGCACTCACTTTTCCAATTCGGAGTGTTTTTCCTTCTCCCACTTTGAGATGGGCTCAGAATCTTCACCCTTGACTTGACTATTGGCTTTATCCTTTCGGGCTGGTCATTAGGATTGAATATGGATTCAAAAGTCACTATAACTTTGGGCAATTTGTTCATCCTCAACTTGACCACTTGATCACCATACTCTTTCTCTAGTCTATCCTAATTTCTTGAGGAGAACTCAGCTTCTTCTTGTAAGAAATGGATGATTTTTAATTATTTTCTAACACTTGCCAACTTGTCTTGTTATCGGAATGATGGACTTACTACCACTTTGATAGGAGTCTGATTTTCGTCTTTTTTATACTTTCAACTACATCAAATAAAGCGTCAATTGTTGTAATCCTATCTGCAACCTGATTTTTCTTTTTGGAATAGAAACAATGTCAAATGCCTCAAAATATTCAATGAGATCCTATACCCAGTTCTTATAGCTATTGAGAAGATCATTTTTGGAAGTAGTAAGTCCTCTAACTTTATTTACAATGAGCTCATTGTCTCTAAAAACTTGTAAGTTCTTGATACCTCTTTTCCTTTCCCAATGCACGGTCCATCAATTAATGCTTCATATTCAACTATTTTATTTGAATAAATGAATTGAAATATGAAATAATTGTAGTACTATTTCCCTTTAGGATATATAATCATTTATCCTCCTCCTGCACCTTGTCTACTCCTAAAACCATCAAATAATAGCTAACATGGTTCATTTTCATCTTTGTCATCTAGTTTGGTGATGCTAGGAAGAAGTGTATTTTCTTCATGCAAGAAATAAATACCCAACTTAGATTCTTCCATTTCTCTGTATGGATCATAGCCATGCCTCTTGTTTTCCCATTCATCAAGTGTCAAATCCAGAATGCCTCCAACTTTAGTATCTGTCTCTGGAGTACTTGGGAAATCTTCTTGGTCGAATATGAGAAATTGGCATTGATTAGACTTGGCACATAAGGCTCAATATGGAAAGAAACAATTGGATCCGATCTAATTATAAATTTGGTCCCATACCTTGTTCTAAAGAGCATATGTGACCAATCAACAAACAAGTAGCCTACAATCTAAGTGGTGAAATCCCTTAACAAGCACAAAGAAAAGAATGCTTTGGCAAGTCAATTATAGATACATCTTATTGATCATTACATTTAGACATGCATGCAATGTGAGGTTCAATCCTTTGATCACTCCAACCTTTTTCACTATTTTCTTTTCCAATTGCACTACACCCTTGAAATAACTTCATACTTTAGACCCATCGATCCGTTATTTGTTTAGGAATTCTTGAGCTACTTGCTCCTAAGTCAATCATACGATTGTGTACCAAGTTATTTCCAATGATTAGAGATACGTAAAATGGAGTATGTTGTACATTTGTACTTGTTTGACCTCCTTGTTGAGTTGCATTAGTTAGTGCTTTGTCTTGATCTCTGGATGACTCATTGGAGATGGACAAGTTAGCCATGGTTGTTTGTAATAGATCTCTTTAACTCAAGATTGTTAGTGATTCCCACATATAGATGCTTACATTAGATTTCATCATGTAATATATGCTATTGAATGTGGAGGGGATGTCCTTTAGATGCCCTTTACTTGGCACAACTATATCCTACACATGAGCTCACATATGGGCTAATGCAACTAGTGTTGTAGGTTGATTTTGTGAGTTTAGGGCTGCATTTAAACAACTAACTCCATAAGGTGTGATAGAAGGCTAAGAATCATTTGGATTTTATGACTCCCCTTGTCTATATTCCTTTTCTTAGATTTTGTTTTTACTACCACACCTTGATAAAGGGACTTATTTATGCTACATAAGTCCTCTACCTACTAATTTACCTATTAAGTATCACTTGGAGGTGCTTCTTGACTAACTTCTTCTTTGTTGATTTTCCTCTTGGTTTTTTTTTGGACACACCCATATTTTTCACCATCAAGGCTTGATTCAAAGCACCATTGAAGCATGTTTCTTGATTATGGGGTTGGACACATGAGAAAATCCATTCATGTTCTCGTGCCACGTTGTTTTGAACTAGACCCGGGCTCTAGATGTTAAAGTTGCATTACGATTATATGGTTGAAATGGTCTATGAATTTGATGTTTTCCTTGATTTTTGTTGTGAGCTTGAGCATGGGGTCCGTTAGGATTACATGGATTCCTATTGGGTTGGGACTAAGGCTAATAAGGTCTATAATTTTTAGCTTGATGTCTCTTGAGTGTTACCAACTCATTCACCAAGTTTTGTAATTGTTTCATCACCTCCTGGAGTTATTTGGAAGTACTAGAAGAAGTGGAGGCCTTTCCGGAAACGTTTATTCCTAGGATTTGGAATGGTATTTAACTTGGGTTCTTGGATGGTAGTGGGGTTCCCCATTTCTAGATAGACAGACATAGGTGGCCTAGGTGCTAAGTTTCCACTTGGATTAGGAAATTCTCGGCTCTAATAGTTATGGCGTAAGGTATTGGTAAAGTTACCCCTTCCATTGATTGAATCATTACAAATATGTCATAATTTAAAGCCTCAAGAAGTTGAGGAATGCACCTTCCACTATTAGTCTCATGGGAATTGAAATCTGGTCTCATGTTCTTTGGAATCTAAAATTCAAATCAGCCATCTTTTCAATCAGATCCCTCTTTATTGTAGTCATCTGCTCCATAAGAGACAAGTTGTCCTCTCTGTCCGAATTGGCTGCAAATACCCAAACATTATTCATTCCAATTTTTATCGACCCGGTTATCGGGCCCTAAACAATTATAAGTCTTACCCTTTGAGAGAACAAGCAAGCGGTCTAAGCTGTAACATCCATCTCATTGATCTTGTGAATGGCACATACATTTGCAATGTCTTGAATATGGTCAATTAGATTTGTATGGCTATCTTTGGTGAAATAATGAATTATATTTAATGTTACAAATGGGATTGGATTTTGGGCATTGAGATCCAAAGGAATGTTGCTGTGAAATTGAAAAAAGGATTTGGTTGTCTTTGCAACCATTCTAATTGGTCTAAGAATTGTGGTTGACTAAAGAAAGGGCCTACTAGGTGGAGGTGTTGACAAGGTTCTGTTTGGTGGAGATGGATATCTCGAGCTTGTCTTCCTCTTCCTCGAGATAGCTGCAAGTACTCAAAAATACCATTTTCTCTTGTCCTAGATCTCATTTGTATTCTTGTCATAGTCGGGAAACTTACTTGTTGAAACTAGTAGATCTTGTTACTTGGAGTCATTACATGTGTTGTGGTTTTGGGACCCTGGATTACTTCATTCTTTCAACTTATCACAACTTGGAGTAATCAACATAACTTGAAGTAATCAGTAAAACTTGAAGTAATTACACAACTTGAAGTAATAGCACAAATTAAATAATAACTTTTTTACTTGTTATTCTTTGTTTTTAGGAGTTTTCTAACATGATTTACTTCTATTTTTTTAGAAGGAAAGTAATGCCAAACCTCGCACTACTTTTGTCTCTACGCTTCTTTGTAAAGTTTAGAAGTACAACTAATTAATTCTTTCAACTTAGCACAACTTGAAGTAACAAAATAACTTGAAGTAATAACACCCTGGAGTACCACACAATTCTTAATTCTTCTTCTTCTTTATTTATCAGATTTTGGAAGTGCAACTACTTACCTCAGGTTTTAGACTACTTATTACTTTGTTGTTCAGAATGTTGATTACTTAGTAGTAATGTTAGGTCAGATCACCGATTACTTATTGTTCGTTTAAGACCCGAGACTTCATTACTTCAATTTTTTTGGTGCAAAGCTTCCAAAGCTGTAAACCTTTTTCAAGAACACATCAACTTAGAAAAATGGAAATTATAGAATTATCGTGTCCCACTAGATAATATAGGAATTTTTTTCTCCTATATATATATATATATATATATATATATATATATATATATATATAATTTGTGTGTGTGTGATTTTTCTATTGAATAAGAGAGAAGAACAAATCAATATTTTCTATGTAATATTTTGCTTCTCTTTCAAAATTTCCCCATGGTTTTGTGAAGGATTTATTTTCTTGGTTAGTAGGGTTGGTTTTGATTTTATTATAGCCAGCAAACCCATTCATAAAGAAAAGTATGCCATGACCAATGGTAGAGTCAAAAATAGTATCAATGAGTGGAAAAGGGAAAATATCCTTAAGACATGCTTTATTAAGGTCACGAAAGTAAGTACAACAACAAACTTGCTCAATAGTATTCATCACAAGGACAATATTAGATACCCATTGTGGGTAATCAATGGCGCGAATAAATCCTACATCTAATAAACATTGAATTTATTATTTGACCAAAAATGCCATGTATGGGTGCATTTTATGAATTTTCTATTATATGGGTTTAGTACCCTCATGAAGTACAATTTGTCCATAGATGTAGATGTATTGAAACTAATCATGTCACTATAGTTCCAAGAAATGAGATTAGGGAAATCATGTAAGACTTGCTTAAATATCATTGTACTTAGTATCACTAAGAAAGTTTGCTAAATAAGTAAGCATAGATATTCTCCAGTTCCAAAGTTGTATGGTGTAGTTTATTAATTGAGTAGGTTAGATCGGTCTTCAATATATGGCTTGGTAGGCATAGTATTAGAATAATTGATACTAATATTTGGAAGATCACTCTTGCTAAATTATGTATTAGTATACAAGGAATGGGAGAACCTTTTCTTGTGATGATACATAGAAAAGTGGTCATAAGATCCATTTTACTATAAGAGTTCCTCATCATTATGAAATTAATCTAAGGGTAGTAGGTTACGAGAAGTACTAACATCAATGATATTTGGATGAACTAACTAATGTGTGTGTGAGTGTGAAGTTACACAAAACTTAAAGATAGATCTCGCATGGAGAAAACAAGTTCACCAAGAAAGGGCCCTAGATGAATGAGGATAAAACCTTATGTAATCCTTGTAAAATTACTTAGGAAGAGAAATAGGCTCAATAATACCTTTTCCATTTTAACCAAGTCTGAGTCGGAAAAACCATATCGTAACAAATACTTATATCCCCTTTGTCATAGGTTTTATAATTAGTAATTAGTTTGGTAGAGTTGTCTTTAGGAGTATGTTTGTGCTCATTCCCAATAGTTTCAAAAAAAGTAAAGATTGATTTGTCGTGAAAAACATCATATACTACACCCTCATGTAATAATTTGACTCATGCATAGAGGGTAGAAGGGACTGCATGCATAGAATGTAACTAAGCACAACCTAGAAGGAGATTATAATTGATTTTATTATGCATAACATGAAATAGAACATAAAGGTTACATGATCCTACAATAATACAAATATATATTTCTCCTAACACTCATATAGGTCTGTTAAAAAATGCGTTGATACATAGATTATATGGAGTTAGATTGATAGTAGAATGTCTTATTTGATGGAGAAAAGAAATATTGCATATATTAATAAAAAAATTGTTATCACCTAAAGAATTTAAGCAAGCACATTACAGATGTGAGAATGAATATATAATGGACGTGCATGTTCGGTGATTATCCGGGAAGGGATATTTGCTTGTGTAAAAGTACTATGTTCATCATTTATTATAAGAGCGGTTGACACCCAATGATTGACATAAATATGGGAAGTACCTAATTTAATACGAGTACTATTCATAGTATGCATTAAGGAATGGACACATTCGGGGTGGGCCTTATACAAAAGATATCCATTGTAACTTGCAAGAACAAATATATTGAATCATATACAAAAAGATATACCTTTGTGCGAGATCCTATAGCCATGTTGACATCTAGGGTTTGATCAATAAGCGAGTTCACCAAATGATTTACTAAAATTAAATATTTATCGAGAGGACCAAGATCAATTAGAAATATCATAAATATACAAGGTTTAACATGCAATTACAAGAAAGTGTAAGTAATGAGAAGATGAGAGTGAATTAGTTTGTATCTAACTACTTGGGATGATTCGGGGCTTGACCAATGATGGAACAAGATACAAATGAGTTGTAAATGCTTTTTCGGATAATAGGGTTTTTAATTCTTTTGGATAGTATCTCTTATAACGAGATAGGACCTCGGCATGCTAGTGTATGTAATTGGCACTAGTGTCATGACGGTGAGTCTAGATCGATCTTTTCAAAGTGTTCAACAAAGATCACCTTCAATTCCCTCTTTATCTCTCTCTGGATTTTTGTATGGTTTTTATGTCACACCTCTACCTATAAAATAAACCCTAGCTACCTACACAAGGCTCAAGAACACATGAAATGAAATAAAACATGTATATGCCTAAGCTAGACTTACCTCAAAGGTCACCGATGCGATTGTCACCGAACACTACACTACATATATGACTCAATGTAGTGTAGTATGTGTGTGTGATATAATTGTGTCCCATGAAACTAGGTTTCCCTTGTGTCAGTCACACCAAGATAGTGGACTACAACTAATTTTATCCCGATATGAATTTCGGGATGAAATTTGGAATTGTTCCCTTCTATCTAGTGAATGATGTTGCCCAAATGCAGTCCTTAAATGTTATTCTTTTCCCAAGTATTAGATAGTAATTAATAGACCAAATTTTTCAACTACTTAGAATAGTAAGTAGGTCATGTATATATACTTGATTTTCATCATTGAAAACCCAAAAAATAGATCCAAAGTAGCAATAAGATATTTAGAAAATATAAAGGTTGATGTGGAATTTTAAAACATAGTAGAAGAGGGAAGGAGGAGAGAAGTTCCCAAAAGGCACAATAGCACTTGAATGCTTCTGTCCTTACTAGGTGTTAGTGTTGTAGAAGATCCAAAGGTAAAACAAAATACACTAAGCTAGGTCACATGTTGTGCAAATGTCCAAAACTAAAGGGGTAGTTCTAGAAAATAACAATATAGAAGTATAAAAATAATAAACAATGTAAATGCAAACAAAATCAAGTGTTGTTAATGTATAATTTTCTTTCTTAAAAATAATAAATTTTTTCCTTTGGTTGGCTATCGAGGCGGGATTCTTACCACCGACAACTTTGATGAGAAGAGGATTTATAATTCCTAATAGGTGCCATCTTTGTAAGAATGATTCTGAGGATATCATTTTTGTTCATACATTGTGAATATGCCACCAGAATTTGGAGTTTTGCCCTCTCTAAATTTGAAGCTCTCTGGGTGTTGCCGAAGGATCTTAATCAGCTATGGACTCAATGGAACCCACCCTTCAGGCATTGTGTTGTCAAAAGGATCTGGAAGCTGGCTATCCCTCATTTAATCTGGAGGATTTGGAAGGATAGAAATGATATTATTTTCAGAAATAAGAAGCAAAACTATAAACTTAGCATTGGCAAAATTTCTAATGGTATCAAAGAAAATATTGCTAGATTTAAACCCCCCAAGAATAAGAGATATCCAGAGAATGAAGAATACATCTTATCCAATTGGCGATTGGAACTATTAACAGTCGGAGCAATCCCGGGAATAGCATTGATAGATCTTCGATCAAATGGCATCCTCCTGATTCTAATTGGTATAAGTTGAACTTTGATGGGGCCTCTAAGGGAAACCCTGGGACAAAGCAGCGAGGAGGAGGAGCGATACGAGATCATAAAGGTAATCGATTCTTTGTGTATCTTTGGGAAAATGGGAATTCAAACTAATCATTTTTCGAAGCATTATCTGCACTATGGGGTCTGAGAATTACCCAGACTCAAAATATTCAGAACCTCATTATTGAAGGGGACTCCCTGAATATCATTAATCTTCTTAAACAGTGCTCATCTCCTAGTTGGAGCATTAAGGATTTTATCTCAGAGTCCATAAGTATTAGTCATACTTTCAATAACATCAGGATCATGCATACTTACGGGAGGGTAATAAATTGGTGGATGCGCTGGCTAATTATGGCATTAATGTTAACCTCACCGTTTGGGATAATAACAACATCCCTAAACAGCTCCACAACAACATTCATGCGGATTTCTATACGCAAGCAATACCTAGAGCTGAGTCATGATCTTTGGGTGTGGATCAGCATCAATTATACTCCCACACGTGTTGACTTAAAGAATATGATGATGCAAATCATGTCAAATAAACATGTTAGTGTGATATATATGGGGAACTCCAAGTGGAGTTACATTGATTTGAAAATCGCGCATGTAGGCATGTACTGCGACTGTTAAAAGCTAGATTCATAGCTCCTCGAAACCAAAGACAGTAGTAATGTGATAGATGATAGGGAGCGGGCTATTCCCACATGTGACTTTCCGTAGGCTCAGTTCAGCAGACACGCAGCCATTCATGGGAAAAGCAATGGCTCTCATTTCCAATCTTGTGCGGACTACAATAGCAAGAAGCGGACGGGTCTCAGCGCTCACAAGAATTGGGGAATTTGTTGTAATCAGTCAAGCACAGAGAAGATGGGGGGACCTCCCTGCCAAATTGAGCCAAGTGCGGACCCGAGACTGGAAGGATAATATTGAACTTTGGAGCATTCTCAGCAAGGGTGGCATCACCAACTTCATGGAGAAGGTTCAAGGGCATGATCAAAGAATTTCTGTGTGTTTTGCTAAGGAATGGAAGGAGTGGATTGTTGATTATGGGGGGCAGAAGATCTTGGTCAATGAAGAACTTATTGCTGAAGCGACCGACCTTAGTTTGGAGGGCTACCGCTTCTTTAACAAAAGGGTTGACAGAGATGCTAAAGAGAGGAGATTTGTGGAAGGATATGAGAAGCTAATATATGTTACAGCGGGCCTGCTTGTCAGCTCGATTCCTCCACCTTATGATGAGGTTACTCGCATGATGATATGGTTCATCTCCTTAGAAGGTAGGTTTTTCTTGTTCTCGCTAAACATCTTATCTTTCTCAACCACTTCGTAGGAATCGCTTGGTTTGTTTTCCCCATTACTTGCTTTGAACTCTCTTGAACGCTCCATTTTGGAGTTTCAGAAGCATACCCGGGTGGTTCTCTTACACCAAGGGCTTATTTTGTTGCTTCACAAGTGCTATCTTCTTAAGTACCCTAGTCTTCCTTCCTCTCCTAGCTTGGCTCCCCCTTTGTTGGGCTCTGCTGCTGCCACCCTGTTTCTCCATCTGCGCCCGCCACCACTTTGTAGTCACCCCCGCCGACCGTGCCCAAGCTTCTCCATCCATTCCCCCTACTGTTGCTCCCGCCACCCACCTCACCTCTACCTCTAAAAGACTGGTTACCAGGGCCTCTAGAAAGCTTAACCTTGAGACTCTTGCTGTGGAGAAGGGGCCTCATGAAATTGAGATTGCACATGACCTTCTGAATATTAAGAATGATACCGGTCCCGGGATGTGCATATGGAAAGTTCTTCAAAAAGGCTGGATGCCTTAGAGGCTGATATGAAACTGCTGAAGGATGAGGTCAAGAACCTGGCTAAACAGAAAGGCAAGAGAAATAAGGAGGAGGAGGGGGATATTGATAGCAGCCAGATTGATGATATCTACAAGAAGCTGACCTCCTTAGACTCCCATTTAGGGAAGGCCAAAACTCGACATGATTACAACATTTCCATTTTTAGGGCAATTGAGGAGTTCATTGAGGAACATGTCAAAAGTGTCTCCAACCTCAGCGGTGTTCCGGCTACACTTTGGGGTAACGAAAAGGAAAGCAAAAGGACCATTGAGCAGCTGGATGATACTGATGCTGCCCACATGACAACTTTGGGTATGTTCCACTCCTGGAAGAAGATCAAGACCAGCATTGACAAAGCTGCCAAGAAGTAGTTGTAGATGCTTTTGTTGTTCTTGTATGTTTTTATGTTGTTTTTTTGCGGTCTCTCTCTTTTTTGTAGTAATTTTGCTATTTTGTCTCGTTTGGGTAGCTATTTTTGGGCTACTTCGAGCTTCATTGTAACACTTGGATTTTGATCCATTCTCTCTGGTTCTCATTCCTATTCCGGCTCCTAGGCCATATTTTGTTCTCAAGGGTATAGTCCCTTTCAAAAAACTATTTGCAAATAATAAAAAATTATGCATATAATGACATACTAGAGGCGTGATCTAATAGTACTAAGTGCGTTATTTTTGTCTACATTAATAGTAGAGGGAAATCCACAAACTTAGGTGATGCATGTACTACTATATATATCATTAGTATATTAGAGGTTAGGGTGGCTAGGGAAGAGGATGAGGTTTCTATTTTGATATCTAGGGAAACCTCATGGCAGATTCTACCTACAAATCTAGTCAAACCCTATCAACACAAATAATAGCACCTCCTCATCCGAGATAGGGGTTGTATTATGATATTGTGTTATGTAGTTATTTTGAAACACTAATTATATATAGATATGAAAAAATTATCGAATTGTTTACATATTATGCGATATGTCATGTATTTGTGTATTTAGCTATAGTTTTCATTTAAATATTTTCAAATATGTGATGACATATATGTCTTACAAAAACTTAAAAGGTAAAAATAAGATGAATTTCAATAATGTTCATCTAAAATAGATAGGAAAATATGAAATCAAGAGATGTGCTAAAATTTGATAGGTATAATTGTATCCCATATAATCAAAGAAGTTGAAAAGACAAGATAAAGGATTGTAAGACACCTAATAAAATCTAAGAAATGGATCAAATAAATTTGAATATGTGTAAAATGAAGATTCTAAAATACCTAATTAAATCTAAAAATATAATCAAATAAAACAAAAAGAGTGTAAGATAAGGATCATAATAAATCTAGTGAAATATATTATGATAGTAAAATAAATTAAAATATGTATGACAGATATCAAATGGAATATAATTCCTTGGAAAAGAAAATTTACATAATAAATCTTAAAAGTGAAACATCAAAAGCAATAACTAGAATTGCAATCAATGCTTAACACACTACTATCTAATATAATTACTAGGACGAATACATATGGATTGTAAAAATTGAGTAAATATTTATGAGGAAGGTCATAAGGTTTTTCAATCATACTAACAAATACAAAATTTTGTAAGTATAATACATATATAGAAAGGATGTAAACTCATGGTAGCATGTTGAAAATATCCATCAAGGGGAGTAAATGGAGTGAGCATGGAGAGAGAGAGAAATTAAGGTTACACAAAAGGGATACACTATCTTAGTGGATATGAGACAATATAATCAAAATAATATACCTAAACATTTAACTTAAAGGAGAAAAGGAACCCAAATGATTGAATTCATCTTATGCCAATTGGTGGTGTATAAAGAGATATACCAAAGTCAGCTTTGATAATATATGATGGTAAATGTGATAGTAAAAAGAGTCCTACTTCACCACAATGGTTTCCCTATTCTTTGGGATCTCACTTAAGATCGTATAAGACTACTTCAAGGATCGAGGTATTGGCGTGAGAAAGAAAGTGAAATGAATGATATATATGAGACCTCCGCCCCAATAGAAATACCTATTACACCCAAAATGACCTCAATCCCCTGCAATAAGGCCAACTTTATATTTTCATATTTCCACTCAAATAGCATATGGTGCCAAGTATTATAATATCATTTTTTTTTTTGTGATTGAATTTTATTACTTATGATAATTTCATTTTGTAATTGATGTTTTTTTATAACATCGATTTCAAATTTTATTTTCTTTTGGATTTTACTTTTCCTCCTCCATACAAACTCAAAATATGGATTTTGTGGGTGTTAAATATGAATAACACAAGATATTAAACCCGGTTCCTAAAAAGGAGATCATAGAAACCAAGACTCTTTGGTACCTCTAGATGTAGACACTCAAATTTGGAAATTTTCCTTTTGACATTGTTAGTTATCATAATGCACTCTTTATTTGAAAAACACGTTGTGCCAAAATTATTAAGGATATAAATCAAATATATGAATGCATAATAGAAGAAAACAATGCAATATGGAAGAGTGTGAATGACGAGAGAATGAAAAAATTGGTAGTTTGAGGAAATTATGGAAAAGTCATAATTGGTTGTTCTAGGTGATCGACAGGACTGAATGGTCAAAACATCTCAACAAATAAGTAGGCATGGAAATGAAAGACAACTAGGTGGAAATAACATAACTCAAATCATTCATGAAATCAATTTTAAATTTAAATATGAGTGGGAAGAAGTATCCAACAAAAATATTAAAGTATGAAGGTGTACATGTGTGACAAGGATGAGTTCATTCATAGAGGGAAGAGATGGAAAAAGAATAGGATGAGGAGAGTCAGCCAAAGGAATGGAAAGGTAGAACAAGCCAAGGATGAGATTATTGAATGTTCTTATGATAACATAGTCCAAAGTATAGGATAGGTCTTAGAGAAGCACCATATAGTTTGGAAATTCTCCATCAATGTCATGAAGGCTAGTGAAGAAATAGAATAATCCTTAGTCTTTGATTATTTATTATAGGATTCTACAATTGGAACCAAATCATATTGGTCTACCATGATATATCATTAGTGGTATCAAAGAAGGATATGTTCTCGATGATAAGGAAGAATAATAGTTGGGAAAATGTTGAATGTTAGGCAACAAGCTAGGATATTGTGTTCTCCATTGTGAGAAAGGTGGGTAGAGAATGCAAGAAGAGATCCCATAGTCTAGTATTTAGAGGAGATCTAGATCTTGCACATGAGGGAAATATGGCACCAAGAATAAGCGATTATTCAATTTTTTGGTTGTGGAGATTTTGGAAAAGTATTGGAGGAACTTAATGATGTGAAGACTAGGCGGAGGATGCAGAGGAAGACCAATAATGGAGATGGGGTCTTGTAGTATAAGATGCCCATAAGAAGGAGATGAACAAATCCATAGAGAATCAAGAGTGTAGAGCAGATTAAATGAAGAAATAGCTAGTGGAGCATGAAAGGGAAGAGAATTCATGTGCGAGAGGCATAGTCAAATATTACGCAAGAAAAGTGAAATAGTGTTGAAAAAACATGCGCTAGAGTACAACCATGAAATGCATAGAAGATAATGCATGAAGAGAGGTCAAACGTTGAGAAAAAGGTGAATATATAAGCCGCCTAGATAAATAAAGTAGTACATAAGAGTATTATGATGTTTTTTTATGTTAAATGTCTAGCATGTAGAACTGAAAATTTTGGTCATGAAAACTAAGTAGACGATTTGAAAACTCCTCTCTTGATCATTCTAAATCTTTCCTCTAGCCATCCCATCAACTCACATAACCCCTCCAGTCTGTTCAATCCTCATTCTATATAAGAGTAACATTATACCATAGTTTTGAATTTTGTTTCATGTGCAAGGGAATGAATTTGGGTTGATTTCATTATAAGACTAAGCTCTGAGGTGGAATAGTGCTCTCGAAGCACTAAATTGGTTATTTTAGCCATATTCTAGCGGTGGAAATCCTCCGAAGCTAATAGGGAATACTCAATCCACTTGGATTTTTCATTGGAGAGAAATGATGTGATCCAATGAATTTAAGGAAATATCTCTGTGAAGAAATTTTATTTTGGGAACAAGTTAAGAAAAATTGGGTCATTTTGGGCATAGGGAATGAAGGCTTCAATAGAGAAAGTCACCTTATTATAGATATTTTGGGATTTTGCGAGGATTTTGAAGCTAAAAAAATGGAAATGGAAATATATTGGAATCCTCTACATGATAAAAACATCAATTCTATTCCAAGACTTCAAAATTTTCATGATGACCCAAGACTTTTTAGTTTCCCCTTCAAGCCAAAAGAGTAACAAGCCGTGAAAAATAAAATTTCAAGAAGAATTGGCTCCTAAGATTTGTTGGGACGGTCTCATAATGTGTTTTTGATTCAAAATCATAGAATTTTTTTCTCCTAAACTCTATGTCATGCTCTCGGGAAAAAAACCACTTCCGGTGTTCTAATTGTTCATTGTGATGATGACATCAACAAACAAACAAGCTTAAGCACACTTTTGGAGATTGTACGTCCCTTTCACTTTGTCCCAATGTGAAATGGTATACAAGGGACATAAATATTTTCTCCCTATGTAATTTTAACTTTCGTCACTTAAAACACCACAACATGTGTGTTAGGCAAGTGCAAAACATGAAATATGACCCCTTCTTCATGTTCGGACCTACATTGGTACTTTGTTTAGGGTCATATGTCACTTTCACTTTTCTCAACGTTCAAGGGGGAATAGGGGACAAAACATTGAGCTACCACTTACATTTTCATGTTTTTATCACTTAAATACATCAACTTGAAGTGTTTGAAGTGCTAGTAGTACAAAATCAAACCCATCTTGAAATCAGCCCCCTCTTCATGATGCATGAACCCATGGCACATTTTTGATATTTTTCTATCCCCTCTCACTTGTCCCAAGGTGTAAAGGGACATTAGGGACAAAAATTTTTCTCCCCCTCTCTCGATTAGCCTCGTTATCTAATTTAACTAATCTGGTGAAATTAGATAACCAACAGATTCTTCGATAATTAAAGGGGTCCACTTGGTAAGGGATCACAAGTCGGTACTTTGTCTAAAGGCATCTCAAATGAACTACTGGGCATGAGGAATGCCCAAATCACATGGAGTTTGGAAAATTTTAAATTTGGGGCTTCACCCAAGCTCAAACCCATGCATTAGCACCGAGCTCAAAGGGATCCCATCGAGTTCGTTTTGGGACTCATCGAGTTCAAAACGAGCTATTTTGGAACAAGACACTTTCTGCTGGACATCGAGCTATAGGCTTGGAGAACCGAGTTACTTAAGCCATGTGGTGATCTAAGCTATCTTGTGTGTGGGATCGAGCTATGCATCGAAAAAAAACTGCTCCATGAGGGAGATTGAGCTACCTTACAAGAGGTTAGGCGAGTTATTTTCCAGTAAGTGAGCCCATTCAAAGTCCACCAAGCCACGTCACATTGCAAAGCAACATAGTTGTAGTGGGAAGATCATGCTAGATCGAACACGATGAAAAAATCCAACGAATGAAAAAGACTAGGATCACTTGAGCGAAGAGCTTGTGGCGAGCCAAAGAAGCATAGTCACCAAATTATTTCACAATGTCATGTCACCGAAGTCTAATGCTTGTCAAAACGGTGGAGTCACAGAGATCAACTCTAGCCAAGATTGACTCTTGATTCAGGCTTGGATTAAATCAATATCAAATGGAAGTCTCTTGCAAACATCTTGAGCCACCGCAATCGAAAGGAAGGACTCAAGCTCTCGTAAATCTTGAAATCGAGTCACGGCCGGATCCGTCGAGTTCTCCAAAAAGGTCAAGTTTTTACACATCTCGACACATAAGGTGGTGATTGTGGGAATGAAAAATAGGTCTAGAAATTTGTTTAAATGAACTAATCGAGTTAATGAAGGATGAATTCAAACATTTTACACCAAACTATGAAAAATGCTCCCTTGAGTTGTGCAACATTGAAACGAGATCACCGAGGCAGAGGTTTCGGGCTAAATTGTTAAGATCTTGGCGAGTTATTGAAAGGGCGAGCCATAGAGGGAGCCACATGGCCCCTCGGTGCATCATTTGAGGATCACGGAAGGAGGGAGGCCAACTAGTTATAAATAAACATTTTTTTATCCTAAGCCTTTAATTTCGAATCATATTTTAATATTATTTGCTTCCATATGATCGATCAAATAAAATATCTCAAAAAAACACATTTACTGGTGGAGACCCGAAGTGGTTCACCGAACAGGACAGGTGTTGAGCATTAAATTTGAAATAAAAGAGGGAAATGCAATCTTTCCTCCACCATTTTGACGCGTGTAATAGATAAGAAACAAATAAATGCTCAACCACCATTTTTGCTGCTCATTGACGGGCCTTACGGTGCTCCTGCGCAGGATTACAGAAAATATGATATCTTGCTTCTGGTTGGACTGGGCATCGGAGCGACTCCTTTCATTAGCATTTTGAAGGACATGCTTCATAACATCAGGCGGACAGAAGACTTGCTCGTAAGTATTAGATTTCAGATTATAATGATCATTTGGGGAAAGAAAAGGGACTAGTTTTCATGTTGATCATTATAATCTGATGGGGTTTTGGACATTAATCGAGCAGGATTCCAACACCGATTTCAGCAGATCAACTACTAATCTAGACATTAGCGATCCTGCAAGTACCAGTACTCAAGATTCTTCATCTTCTTTTAACAAACCTGCAGAGAAAAGGAAGGCATTCCACACATCTCGAGCCTACTTTTACTGGGTTACACGAGAGCAAGGCTCCTTTGACTGGTTCAAAGGTGTCATGAATGAAGTGGCCGAGATCGATCAAAAGGTAATGCATTTGACCAACTGTAAAGGTTTCCGAAGCCAGCTTAATAACTCCTTTGTAGTAGACATTAAGAAAGGAAATATAAATGGGTGTCGCAGGATGTGATCGAAATGCACAACTACTTGACGAGTGTGTACGAGGAGGGAGATGCGAGATCCGCCCTGATAACCATGGTTCAAGCACTTAATCATGCTAAACATGGTGTCGATATTGTCTCTGGAACACGGGTAAGTACGTTCAATCAATTCGCAGATCACAACAAACACTTGTTTGTCTTGACAAATTTCTTGATCGCATTCTCATTTTGCAAGGCCCAATTGGAGAAAGGTCTTCTCATGAATATGCGCAAAGAATCCCAATGCCAAAGTTGGTGAGTATTACATCAACATGGAATTTTTGTCTATTTCCCATTAGGTCCCTACATATATTTTTTGGCATTTCTACACTCCATACGCATGGTCTAGTACAAGCTTCTAGAATGTGATGTTTATTATTTATTAAGCAAATTTTGTTTTTGGCTGGATGTGTAGGAGTATTTTATTGTGGAGCTTCAGTGTTGGTGCAAGAGCTGAGAACTTTGGAACAACAGTTTTATGCGTCGAGATCGTTTGAAGCAGGGTGGAAACAGTGTGTATTCACACTACTAATACTCAAGGAAAATGTTACCTACAATTCTATGTTTTTAAGCCATATAGAGGTGAGGTTTCTACCTCACCAAGATTCAAATAAATCCTTGTCTTTCAGTTTTTATTTAACGGTGTTCATTTTAAGCTGCAACAATTTAACATATTTTTTGAACAAATTCTGAGCTGATTTGGTTTCCACATCTGAAACAACGATTACATTTCGAGCAAAATGTATTAATATAAACTGCATGTCTTTATATTTCTTACATTTGGAGCAAAACATATAAACTTATATTGTATGTGTCCATATTCATTACATTCGAAGCAAAATATACCAACTATAACCTATAATCGTGAATGCAATAATGCATTCTCAATTGATTTCGATACATATTTTTCTGCAACACAAAAAAATTCTCCTCGAATGCTGCCATAATTTTGGGATCAGTTTGTTAGTCAATTTCCATGTCACACCTTCAAAAAGGCCCTGAGTTTGGACTATCAGGAACGATTGTATCATTAACAGATGTTGTTGGAGTCATTAAGAGGTTCACTGGATGAACCCATGGTGGAATAGGAAAACCAGATATGGTATGAAAGGTTGTATGTGAAGTAGGAGGTTGTGGGATAATGGGGTGTGTAGTTGGAGTTGAAGTTATTTGCATTCTATTGGTGTCAAGGAAGTAAGGGTGGTAATCTGGGATAGGAACTTTCAACATATCTTGTAACATGGAGTTCTGTATGGGCATGGAATGATGCATGGGAAACAAAACCTACGGATTGTTGAACTTGTTATCTCTTTCTTGTTTCTCTTTCTCCCTTTGATGGCGAGTGGCTTCCTTCTGTTGTAATTCCAATTCCTTTTTTTGGCGAGCTACTTCCGTTGTTTCTCGCGCTCCTGTCTTTCAACAAACTTTTGTAGATCCCTTTCTTGCCTCTCTTTAATGCGTTGCAATCTCTCTTCCTTTTTTTGCTCCTTTGCTACCAACCTTTCTTGCTTTTTTGCCTCAATATGCTCCTTTTTACGTTGTTTCCCTTCACATATTTCTTGTTTTTTTTGTTGTGTATCTTTTAACATCTGAACATAAGCATCAGATGTTAACAATTGTGAAGCACGACTTATCCGGAGTGCAACATCACTCTTACCTTTGGAAGGATCCCGTACAAATTGTGTCGGTAACCTTAAAAATTTACCCAATTTCTTCTCATTTGCAGCAACACCATCATTTGATATACCACTTTCAACATCATGGCCAGTTGTCTCTTCCTCATTTTTATCTTTATCAATGACCTCAATTTCCTCTATGTCAACATAATAATGAGTAAAGTTTGTTGGTTCAAAGTCTGCTGGCTCAAGGTTGGTTGGCATCGAAGGTAAAGATATACTTTCATCCTCAGTGTTTCCAATCTGATCAAGTCCCAACTCTGTAATATGCTCTTGCAACCAAGTAGGTTGTTCTGGTGCACTTGGCAATGAGAGATCGTCCTCTCCAAATCCCTGGGCCTCAGTGTTGCAGTTGGATGTGCCTTGGTCACGAGTATTCACAATGTGGTTCACTTCATAATCTTTGGTCTGCATTATACTTTGTCTTTCTCCCTATACACTTGGTTCCTCCGTCTCTGTATTAGCAACAACCATTGTTTCAATGGTTGGATGGAATTCTTTTGTTGTTGACAGATTCTCAACTGATTCCATTAAGTAATTTTCTCCAATATTGTCACCAACTGGTGGAGCTACATCTCTTGACAAACTTAGGATGTTTTCAGCAGCATCAACATCTATTATGTTTTCAGTACCATCAACATTCATAATGTTTTCAGTAGTATCATCATCTGTGACATTTTCAGCATCATCTTCGTTGGCATCTTCTTCAATGATATATAGTTTACTACATTCCATGTCATTCTGTAATGCATTTGGATCAAGTGGCCATATACCTGTGCGTCTAAAACCAGCACGAATATTTGCAGGTGTCAAGGCCTTGGCGAGAGCTCTACTACCTATTTCTGCCAAGTCTGAATGTTTGACTTCTTGGTACTTATTATTACACATCCACTGCATCCTCTCAGATCTGAAATATGCTTTAAAAGGACCAAAGACACTAACATCCAGTGGTTGCAACCTGTGTGTAGTATGTGCTGGCAATGTCAATAAATCAATCCCCAATCGCCTGGCCTCTTCTATAGTTGACAATGCCACATGGCTTCCATGACCATCAAATATAAGTAAATGCCTATTTTCAGGGCACACCCCTCCAGGTACAGACTTACTGAAATGATACAACCAGCTTATAAAGAGCTCTCTAGTCATCCAAGCACTTGGATGAGCAGCCATCAAGCACTGGTTCACATCCCTTGATGTAATTTTGTGAAACTTTTCGACCTTTAAATAAGTAAAAGTTAGGGATACATTGCCCTGCAAAGCATTTACACAACATAGAATTGTCATCCATTTCTGCTACGAGGAATGATTTTGGGAACATTTTAGCTGACCCTTGGTGGCAAGAGCACCCTCATGCCACAATTTCTCCCTACTTGGATTCTGTCTCATCACAATTCCATATTTTTCTTGCACCATAGGAATTGATATAAATGTTAGCTAGTTTTTCATAAAACTTGCTAACCACCTCTGGACGTAAACCTATTGCACGATCTCTTTCTAGACCTTCAGCAGTCCGAAGGACTATGTCTAGGTGTCTTTTTCTAAATCCTTCACACCAAGATTTTCCAGGTAATCCTTCTCGAAATGGAGTCTCTCTAGTTTCACAAATTTGTGCAACACATGCCCTCAGTTGCATAAATCCCACTCCATGCCCTAAATCTACCATTTGCTTACACCATTCAACTATCTCTTTCTCCTCTCCTTCACTCAAAACAGGTGCAGGGCCCTTCCTTTTTGTATGGGTCAGACCATTCAGCCAATAATGAACAGATGTAGGAGGTAAATTATATTTCAGTGCAGCAGCTCTAATAGAATAATTGTTGAATTCAATATCATCTATGGCCTTTAACATATCTTCTTTTGACCAACTAGACAAAATTCTAACCTTCTTGGTCGAAGTGTTGCCTCTAACAACCACAGTCTCCTGTAGTTCATGCCTATTTAGTTCACATCTATAGAGTTACAGGTGATGATCATCATTTGTGTTTGTATCTCCTTGATTTGTTGTTGCACCATCCTCTTCACTTATTATTATAGCATCTATTCATCTGTTTCATGGTTAGATGTTTAATTTCAAATTGTACACCTCGTTTTTGGGCATACGTTGTGCTCGATGTAAACTCCTCTTTCTCTTCATCTTCTCTAAATGCTGCAGTATGAAACAATGCAAAATTAGTAAAATATGTATTAATATATCAATAAGATCATCTGATGGGAAAATTTTAGCAAGCTTATGATACATGACAATATGAATTATGAACTTGTAGGTAAACTTGTGATTACCCGTTGGGCGCCATTAACGATGATCGAATACATGTTTTATTAATTTCATATTATTTGATAAAGACATAATTTATAAGTTGGGTTGTTGATTACATAGGGGAGAAAGAGCGATTATGTGACACACTTTGCCCAATAATTGAACACTATTTTGCATTTAAAATATCTAATACGATGGAATAAAAACCCAAATTTTGATTATTGAAGTTCAAAAATTTTTTTTATAAACCATATGTGAATAGGGTCAACATCTCGAGCAAGGCCCGAGAAAGACCCCTTCACGCAAACCTGCACAAGCTATAAGCCCACTCACAAACAACCAACATTTGCATTAGAAATGGGCATGAGGAAATGCAAAATGCGTCGAAAGGAAACAATGTGTATAGCGCGTCCAAAGGAAACATATGGAACGCGTCCAAAACAAGCCATGGTAAATGGTGGTTGAGCATTTATTTGTGTCTTATCTATTAGGCGCGTCAAAATCCATGAGGACAGATTGCATTTCCCTCTTTTATTTTGAATTTAATGCTCAACACCTGACCTGTTCATATTAAAATATGATACGAAATTAAAGGCTTAGGATAAAAAAATGCTTATTTATAACTAGTTGTCAAATTGGCGCTCCTACGTGGCAAGGAATTGGCTCCATGGACCTGCGAACTTAGGGTGTTCGCATACTGGCCCTATATAAACTTCAATAATCAAAATTTTGGTTTTTATTCCATCAAGTATTGGATATTTTAAATGCAGAATAGTGTTCAAGTGAAATATCATGTCACGGATGACATGATATTTCAGTGCAGCAGCTCTAATTGAATAATGCGAGAAACTCAATATCATCTATGGCCTTTAACATATCTTCTTTTGACCAACTAGACAAAATTCTAACCTTCTTGGTCGAAGTGTTGCCTCTAACAACCACAGTCTCCTGTAGTTCATGCCTATTTAGTTCACATCCAGCAGGTTCTGGCTGATGATCATCAGTTGTGTTTGTATCTCCTTGATTTGTTGTTGCACCATCCTCTTCGCTTATTATTGTAGCATCTTGTTCATCTATTTCATGGTTAGATGTTTCAATTTCAAATTGTACACCTCGTTTTTTGGGCATACGTTGTGCTCGATGTAAACTCCTCTTTCTCTTCATCTTCTCTAAATGTTGCAGTATGAAACAATATAAAATTAGTAAAATATGTATTAATATATCAATAAGATCATCTATAAACACTTCTAAAGATGAGGTGTTATCAAATAACACTACATTCATCAGCTTGTTTGTAATTGATCAATATCAATTAGAATGTTTCACTTCGAACATGCAGTCACCCTTTCGACATTGTAATTCATATCGATCAATTGATGCAGGTCTTGTTAATGTAATGTTTTGTGACATCAAATCATCTTCAGAAGTGAATGCATGTAAGAATCGTAATTGTAATAGCTTGACTACATATGTTGTTATGGTGGCAGCAAATCTGTTGTACTCTTTGTAGGTCTTGGTATGGACCACTTCGGATCTCCACCAGTAAATGTGTTTTTTTTAGATATTTTACTTGATCGATCATATGGAAGCAAATAATATTAAGATATGATTGAAATTAAAGATATAGGATTAAAAAATGTTTATTTATACCTAGCTGGCATACTGTCACTCCTACGTGGCAAGGATTTGGTTCACTTAACCTGCGAACTTAGGGTGTTCGCATACTGGCCCTTCTCCCCTAAACTCTTCTAAAGATGAGGTGTTATCAAATAACACTACATTCATCAGCTTGTTTGTAATTGATCAATATCAATTAGAATGTTTCACTCGAACATGCAGTCACCCCTTTCGACATTGTAATTCATATCGATCAATTGACGCAGGTCTTGTTAATGTAATGTTTTGTGACATCAAATCATCTTCAGAAGTGAATGCATGTAAGAATCGTAATTGTAATAGCTTGACTACATATGTTGTTATGGTGGCAGCAAATCTGTTGTAATACTGGAATACTTTCAATGACAATCATTGATAACTGTCAATAATATATTGCATTCTTGCCAGCTACTTTGTGCTTGATTTTAAGTAGGGAGAAGAATAAATAGTTAAGTTGTAAGGTATAAATAAACATTTTTCTTTCCTATATCTTTAATTTCTGGGAGTAGTGCCATTATGTCAACACCCTAAGTTCATGGGTCCATCGGGCCAATTCCTTGTCATGTAGGTTTATCAATTTTACAGCTAGCTATAAATAAACATTTCTTTATCTTATCTCTTTAGTTTGGAAACTCTTTATCTTATCTCTTTAGTATTGGGCAGTGTTCACATAGAGTTACAGATTTCTGTTTTGTATTAAATGGTACAGATTTTATATCTTATAGAGTTAGTGAGAGATATATAAAGAATGTGCTGGACATATTTTTTTCTTTGTTTCGAGCATTAGAGATGGAAATCCACCTTCTAACAGATCTTCGAAGTTCCTCCCTCTACAGTTGAGAAGGATTTTCTGTTAAAAATTCAACGGTGTTCATTGTAATGAAAGATTCAATTTTGATTTGTTTGCTAGCTGTTGCATCCTTAGGTGAAGCCAATGACATCTTAGGTGAAGCCACAACTCTGAAATATGTTTGAGCTGTTTTGGACTTTTGTTACATTCTCTATTTCTAAAGGTGAAGATGTTTTGGCTCATGTATGTTAGATGATTTCTCTCTTACCTACATTGTACTATGATTTATATTCACTACCATTAATCTTTGTGGATATTGATAATGGTTTGAATTTCAGTTTTTCAATTTTATAGGATGCAGTGGATGTTGTTTGTGAGAAAATTTAGTTCTCTATATTTTGCAGATGTCTATGGGTTGAGGATGATACCAATTGATATGTCCAACACATTCTTGATATATCTGTAGATGACTTATTTTTAGAAAAGGCCCATCCCCCTCACTATGTCCAGATGGGTAATAAGGGAAGACATTGTGAAGTTAATAGTTCTCTTGTCAAATAAGTAAGGAAAATACTTCAACTGGATAACAAGAGACTTCAGCTGAGAAATTATAACTGGTTTTGATGGAAGCCGCTCTTGGGGAAATGTGGGGTGCCGACTGCATATTAGCTTAATGAAAACCATTTATGAATATCATTTAGAAAACTCTCTACCTCATTTTTGCTGCACATAGGGGAGAAGGGCCAGTATGCGAACACCCTAAGTTCGCAGGTCCATGGAGCCAATTCCTTGCCACGTAGGATCACCAATTTGACAGCTAGTTATAATTTAACAATTTTTTATCCTAAGCCTTTAATTTCGAATCATATTGTAATATTATTTGCTTACATATGATCGATCAAATAAAATATCTCTAAAAAAACACATTTACATTCTGAAGTTATTAGTTCTATTGTGAAGTTAATATTATTTGCTTTTAAGGTACTTTAAGGGAGAAAACATAAAGCCATTATCTAATACATGTTTCTGAGAATTAATTAGCAGGATGTTTATGATCAAGAATCACTCAATTCCAATCTTAATATTTTTTTAATGTGCTCTACAAAATGGGCCAATTTTTGATAAATTAAATAGAAATCAGTCCATAAACTTGCATTCTTGCTCAAATATCTGTTATGTCTAATTCTAACTTAATTGAAAGCAGATCTTTGGTCAAACAAAAGTAGATCACAACATGCTTTCGGAGAAGTGCAAGGTATACGTTAGCTTATATAAGAGAAAAAATCCAGTTGAGGTTATATATAAATACATTCCAGTGGAAAAAGGCCTTAAGTAATAAATTTGACTATTTTTTACATATTTAAGTGTCCTATTGAAGTTGTTTGATAGATACTTTATGATATTTCTGTCACACCTCTAGGGATTTGGGAGACATTCTCAGCATTCAATTGGATAACAAGAGACTTCAGCTGAGAAATTATAAGCAGTAGGTATGAAAACTAACCTGTAATTTTTGCTTTGCTGGACCTTTCCTTTCAAAACTTGATAGAAGTAATCTCTTCTTATAAAATCCACTATAATCAGGCACCCTACAGAAGTAAATCAGCAGTAAACAAGACTAGGAAAGTGAATATATAATACCAACATAGGGGAGAGAGTATCCAATCAAAATGTAAGACATGGATCAAGGTGTAGGGTCTTTTTAATCAAAGGTTGAAATTGATTTTGAGATGATCTTGTGGCTGAAATTATTTGATTTGATATTCATATTTATTTTTTACCTTCAAGTGTACAATTTTATTGGTGTTTTTAATGGATGAATTTGAATCTTGAGAAGAAGGTTCCCTCTTTTTTTGCAGGTATGTATTAAAGTCTGGATATGAAAGATCTGGTGATTGAACAACCCATCTTGGAATATGGAAAGAGATGAATTGGAAAGAGAAATATTCAACCCATTAAATAGATATGATGGGTTTGTCAACTGATATGTTGTATTTATACTTTGAACAAATGAGTCTTTTATTGTAGAAAATGAGAAGTACCTATTCACATATTTATTAAAAAAACAATTTTTTGAACTATAAATAATCAAAATTTTGGTTTTTAGATATTGATATTTTAAATGCAAAATATTCACTCGGCTCTTCTATGGTTTATGAAAAAATGAAATGTTTTTAAAAACTTCAATAATCAAATCAATTTAAACTAGGGCCCCACCAATTAAATTCCAAAGTCATATCGATATCTTTTAAAAGATATACAATGGGGGCAGTGTGAGGGAGTTTTATAAATCAGATTCCATCATTTCACCTCATTTTTTACAATTTACAAATGGTTTAAAAAGTGGTTCCGAGATGAAACTCTTATCTACTTCTCATTTTCTATAAATTATAATCTTGGTTTCATAGAAACAAGAGTTAGTCATTTTTTCCTTTCTACCACTCTTTCTTCTCTATTAGGGATTTGAATGTGGAACTCAAGCCTCCTCTCAAAGCTTTGTAATGGATTTTTTTGCCTCTTAGCTCTTTGTTGTTGTACTGTGCATATTTTTTGAGTAATATCCTTTGCATTATCTTCTTTCCTCTACTTTCCTTTATTCACTGCAGGTATATTATGCATATTCCTAATGTTCACTACAAGTTTTGGAAGTTGTATTTTATGGGTTCAAAATAGTTTTCTATGTGAAAATATCTTTGGCCTGTGGTGAATTTTTTTACCCTTTCCATTTCTCACCTTTCTCCATTTAAGGCAGTTGAATTCTTGATTAACAACTTATTTTTCTTGGTGTATCACCATTCTTAGTGTAGGATTTATTTTTACGCATTTTATTTCTCTCTCTCTCTATCCCCTTGGAAGGTTAGATTAGGATCATAAATTTCACTTTCCTACATTAGGAATAGTTTTTATAGGTAAGTTGAGGAGAAAGATCCCTTTTTTTTGGAACATTATCTCAAGTTTGTAAGTCCCACATCTTGAGAGAGGACCCAATGTTACCTGAAGTAGGGATCCATAACCAAAATCCCAACGTACTACTTTTTGGTGATAACAATTTTTGGCACGCCGGTGGGATAGGTTTGAATCACCTTACTATTAACCATTTAACCTACCTTGAAGAAAAATATGTCAAACAATTTTTAAAGTAAATCCTTATACAATGAACTTGTCCAAGGCTGAAATTTAAAATTTTCAATCTTCGGACTTCAAAGATTTTTCTCTTTTGAAGTTTTATTTCTTGGATTCGAGATTTCTCTTTTATCTCTCGAAGTCCAAAACCCGAGAGTTTGAAATTTTGGACTTTCGAGCTTTTGGGTTTCAGAAATTTTGACCCCTTTTTATTAAATCCCTCTCACACTTCCAAAATTGAAAACCCAAGAACCCAAAATTTTAGACTTTCGGGATTTTGGGTTTCAAAATTCTTTGAGTCATTTTTAGGATTTTTACTTTAAAAACTTCTAAAGTCTGAAAGTCTAAAAGTCTGAATTTTCGGACTTCGGGTTTCAGAATTTTCCATTGCCAATTCATTTTTCGTCTCCCAATCTCCGAGAAGTCCAAAACCCGAAATTGAATTTCGGACTTTGTGTTTCAAACTTTGGAGGTCCTCCACGCAATTAATTTTTCACCTACCTCCATACAGATCATATTTCTACCATTAATATCATGTTATCTATTTAAACTTGGTTTTTTACTTGTCATTTTTACCTGACACATTTTCTCTGACATTCCATTTCTTGTACTTTGCGACGTCTTTTTCAAGGTATGGTAATTTGTTTATTTTCTTTTTGGTTTAAGGTCCTTTTCTTTGTTTCCCTCTCATTTTGTTTCTCTTTGGTCTTCCTCTGTGTATTTTTTTGAAATGTCACCCCCTTTGTTCACCATGTTTTGCATTTGAGTTTTCTTCAGGTATTCAGAGTTGTTCAAAGGATATTTTAGAGTCTCCCATACTTCTTCTCAATTCTCATTTTTCAGAATTTGGGAGTTAGTACTATTTGGAAAAGTCCTTTTCCTTTTCTTTCAAAAAAATTGTTCATAGAATTCCTTTGGAGAGATTCTTTCAGAGATTTATTTTTGGAACTTTTTTGAGAGAAAATTGTTGGAGATATTGTTCAAGTTTTTTTCCTTCGGGTTTTGAACTTCGACTTGAAGAAATTCTTTGGAAACTTCTTTTCAAAACTTTTTTTGGGGAAACTTTTTCAGAGATTTCTTTTGGAAAATTTCTTTAGAAAAATTCTTTCGGATATTTCTTTCAAAACTTATGACTTTGAAGATTCCAGTTCGGTGATTCTTTTCGAAAATTTTCAGTTTGGGACTTTGGAAGTTTTTTCCTTCGAGTTTTGGAATTTCTCCAACTTCACTCGAAACACAGGGCTTGATGTCTACTTCCACTTCAAAGGGAAAAGAGAAGATGAAGTACTCATTTCTTGGGGTTGCTCCTCACTCCTTCATGTCTTCCAATTTAGGGAATATAGGGGACACTGACCTAGGAAAAATTGATTTTCCAAATTTTTGGGAAATATTAAAGGCTCCAAACAAGAAATCATGGATGCAGGCCATCTATGACAGTGGGCTTGCCCTTACTACCAGTTTTCCCACATCCATGCATTGACCAGAGTACATTTTAGCTACACCAACCCACTTTGAAAAAGACTCCATGTCAATCCAGAGATGACGATAATAATGTAGTAATCCGTTTGGACCCAGAATTCTTCGAAGATCTAGTCAAACTTCTCGACTTTCAAGATTATGCCACAATTCAACCAGAGTTAGCAGTGGAGAATTGGGACAAGAAAGAGGAAGTATGCTCAAAGATCATGATGAAAACTTATCTGGCCAAGAGCTTCACCAAATTACACAAAACTATGCATCGGTCATATTTTATTCGGTGTAGTCGGTGATCTTATTGTGTTATTAAGTAGATTTTCAGGTCTTCCTTCGCAAGGGAATTCCAGGAATGGATGTTTTTGTACATTTCAAAAATCAAGAAGAATGATGAGTTTATTTGATGGGGGAGCATATTAGTACCTCCATTTGATATCAATTAGGCAGGGTGTCAGATACGAAGACTATCTACATGACATCCTTCTTGGTGTATGTTGATGCTGCTATGGGAGATTTTGTTTGTTTGAATACCAGAGGTGTTCACAGCACTTCCCAAATATATGACTTTTATCCCCAACTCACTCTGGATGAGGGAAGTAGGCATTTCCGTAGAGTCAATGACACTTTATTTGCTGCCATCCTCTACCATTTCAAAAATAATTATACAATCAAAGGATTTATGATGAATCCTTCAAGGAGGTGTGGGAATGGGGAGCAATCTACTTTCAGTTTCCTACATTCACCTATATCCGATTCCAAGTTTCATAGGTGCCCCAAGAAAATTGCCAAGGTGCCCCACTGACAAATGGATTCTATTGGAATTGGTTTGGAAGTTATTGGATTATCATTGAATCCAAAATAAGCGTCACAAAGTGGGAATGCATTTCCCTATTTCGATTGGTAGGTACTCTTGCCCAAATATTCACAGGGCTAAAAATGTTGATGCAGAAATGGCCGAGGTAACCCTGCGAACCTTTCATTCATGGACTAACTTTGATTATTAGGGTAAGTTTTGGGGAAAAGGTCGGTCCAATGCCCACGTGCCCCAATTGGAAGATATTTGGATTCATTTTCGGGATGAATACATCATTCAACAAAGAGATTATGAAAGATTGACCCTTGACAAGGTTCGACAATTTGGTTTGGCCAATGTGCCAAAGGACATGCAAGACTAGTGATGAGGTTTTGGATTCATCATACAAGGATGATAATGTTTCCAATCAACCGCTGCCATGGATTGATTGGTATGTGGAAGAATGCAACAATACAAAGGAGAGGGCGGGACCCATTTTAAAGAGGAATTTCAGTTGGTTGGCCACCTTGGGAATCTCACCCAAAGGGGAAAATCAACCTACAAATATAGGAGCTATACCAACAATAAGCCAACCAACACCCACTAAGGGAAAAAGGTCGACTCAAAAGGCTCCTACAATCCCAAAGAATATTTCATTTGTTGTTGGTGGCTCATCTCTCTCCAAGGTTTCTACTCCTAAGACCACGTCTCCTACGGCGCCTATCACGAAGTGATTTAAGTCAATGACTCTCTGGTATCTTCCAAGATCCATCACACATTATTCTTCCTCCATTATCACTTCCAATATCAGCTCCTTCTACTTCCACAATCATTTCTTCCTTCCCATCCCCTTCTATGGCCAAAGTATTCTCATCTCTTCTAGTTCTATCAGCTAGGGAGAATATTGGGTCACCCTTTTCCTCTTCACTTCCTTTAACACTTTCTTTTTATTCAATCATACCTCCTAGCATTGTTCTATAAAATCCTATGGTTTTCCTTACATCCAAACGATCCATCATTGCTACTCTCGCTCAAATACCGGCCGGGGTTTCTAGTTAACTTTTTCTAACCAATGTTTGGGTATTGGATCTGCTACTCCATCTTCATCAACTTTAGCCATCCCGGAATGGTTGTTTAGGAAAACTCCCAAGTAGAAGAAGAAGGTTCCTCTGGGATATGTTATAGATCTCAAAGCATATTGGAGCATATGCCCAAGAGACAGACGAAGAGACCAAGAATTGTGTTAGTTTGACAGTTAAGGGAAAACTAAAGAAACAATCACAACTATGGATTACAGATTTCAAAATTCACATTCGGGAAGGCCACTCATGAAGGAGCCAAGCAAGATGTGCACTGCTTGCTCTTGGGGATATTTTGGAAAAATATGACAAAGATAAGGCCACCAAGGATGAGCTCAAAGCCAAGGTCGAGCAGCTCATTGCACTGTTGTGCAAAGTAACCCAACCCACTCCATCTACTGAAGTCTCAACTACTACCTTTGCTATGCTGATTTTTTCTAAAATTGATAATATGTCTTATCATGAGATTGAGAAGCTAGGCCAAAAAGGGAGATCAGTGAGTGGATGGATGGAGAGAATTCTACAGGAAGCCAATCCTTTAATCAAGGAAGTAGTTGAGATATATAATGATCTGTAGGTTACAAAAACCACCATTTCCAAGATGGATGAGGCCTTTTCTGAAGATAATAATAATCTAAATTTAAATTTGGCAACATGGAGTGAGATCAGAGAAGAAGATCCCGACTTGCTTCTTTAGGAAGAGGTGATCGATGATGTCTCAAAATTATTTGAATATCAAAAGGCCATGGAATTTTGGTGTCAAGTATTATAGGATTTGATTAAGAAGTTGGAGGAGAAATGAGTGGAGATCACAGATGCTGTGAATGACATATCAGAGGAATTCTATATTTCCAATTGCAAATTATTCAATGAAAATATCAACGTTCTTCCTAAAGATCAGATTAAGGGAAATTTCAAGGATTTTGTGAAGCGTGATGATGAGGTCACCAAAACTTTCAATAGTGACTCCATTGAGTGATTGGTCTTGTGCAAAAATTTTATAGGGAGACTAAAGAAAGTTACGAATAAACTTTGAAGATTTCCAAACAGGATCATAAAGGAGATCAAGGTAGAAGATGTAGTTAATCACTACACATGTGGGCTGTAGATGAATAAATTCAAGGGATTATCAAGTGCTTCAATGAGTACAAGCATTAAATGGCTATGTCGGAAGGAGGATAGTAGAAACTTGCAGGTGAGGAAGGTATAGCTGAACCAGGTAAAAGCTGAGCATCCATTAAAGGATAAATCCAAGATCTGGATTAGTCAAAGTTGTAAGGTTGACTGAGTCAAACCCTTGTAACAAATTATCTGTTTTCATGGGAGCATGCTCCCTTAATTTAATGACATTTCTATTTTTAGAAAAATGTTAGTCAAGGTCCCAACTATAATGGCTCAGCCTAAGAACTTATAAATAGTTGAATGTTTCAATTTACTAGATATAGATTATTTTTGGGAGGAATTTATCTTAAAGCTTGGAAGAGTAACTCAAATATTTATAAGAAACCTTTTAATTATATTCAGAGTTACACCTTGCTATTAGAAATCTGATTTATTGTGTTGAATGGTTAATTAGTGTTTATTTTGTGAATTTACAATTCCTTAGTGAGAGTGATTATCTTACCTTTATTTCAAGTTATCTATTTTATGTTGTGAAGGAATAATATGACTATCTTTTATGTCAGTTGTGAAAACCTTATTTTCCTTCTGTATTAATTTTATGTCATTATTATCCCTAGTTGCAGAAATAGATGTTTGATATATGCATGTGTGGTTTACTCATGATAAATTAATTATGTGTTGAATCCAATTTGATCTATCCTTATGTACACTCAAGTTTAACAAAGGAACGTCTACCCCTAGTTTGTGGTATTTTGTGCCCTTTCAAGTTGCGATAGGTGAAGGTGGTCCATGATGCAAGCATCACTCCCACATTAACCCTTCCAGATGTTAAGCATTCCTTATTTTGGTGCATCACTACCCTTAGTATAGTTTCATTTTTGCAAATCTCTTTCCTTAAAACTCATGAAGGTGTTAGCTTAGGATTAGATGGTCATTTCATTAAACTAGGAGTAGTAAAGCATTCAGTTTAAGAAGAGGAATTCAGCCTTCTCTAGAGGTTCACCTCTTGCCCAAGTTCCACAACTTAAGAGGTGATCCCATGTGTCCCGATCACACCTAACATCCTATTCAACTTTTTGCCATTTGGAGGGTGTAGTTATTTGGTGTGAGTTTTTGGCATGCCGGTGGGACAAAATTGGTACTTCTCTTATCATTCCATTAACTTAAAAGTACACTGCGCAACTCCGTCTCTCTGGATTTCAAAGTTCAGTATAATCAACTTATGTGAAGAGTTCACAAAAGGGATTCTTCAAGGCAAGAAAATTATAAAAATACGGAGCTTTCCTTTTCTCCCCCAAAGAGAAGAGGAAGAAACCTTTCAGCAACACCAACCGCCACTTTACCTTGTAGAGGGCATTTAAATCCTTCTGAAGGACATTTTCCTCCACCAAGACACAATCAAATTTTGAATGTCCGCCTTTCAACACTAGCGAGTCCTTTGTTGTTAGCACAAAGAGATACCACACCATCAACTTCCTTAAAAAATTTACCATTTTACATTGGTGAGACTAATGTTTCACCTCGGGAGCACATATTGGATGTAGCTAGCATTTGTGTGGTACACAATATTATAGAAGATAACGTGGAATTTCAACTCCTTGCTACTTCATTCAAAGGTAGAGCACTTCAATGGTTCTAGATTTTAACTGTTGGATCTGTTACCACTTGGAATGAGTTAGGCATGAAGTTTTGTAAGTAGTTTGAAGACAAAAGTGATCATCTCTCACTTATAGAATAATTCCATACTATCAAGTGGTCCCCTCAAGATTATATGAGTGATTTCAACCTCCATTTTGAAAAGACTTGGAAACAGATCCTAGTGCTCGTAAGGCCATATTCAGAAATTGCATTTCTATATTACTTACGGGCATTGAATAGTGAGGTAGCCATCATGATTCAATCTATGGGGTTACCGTTATCCCTGATGCTTATGAAATTTCCTTAAGAGCTGAAAATTAATTTTTGATGAGCTCACAGGTAAATAACTAGTCATTGCCCTAGTTAAAGCGACTTCTAGTCTCTGCTGACTATGCATTCGTCCAATCCCTCAAGTGTTACGGATGAGGTAAAGTCACATTACAAAATTTTGGGAATGAACTCATAGAAATTAAGAGGCAGTAGTCCCAATATGATTGCCCCTTTCAACCCCAATATCATATGAGCCATCCTCCATTCCAGGAAATAGTCAGTCACAAAATCAGGCCACAAGCCAAGTTGTGAATGTAAAACCTTTGAACTTTCGAGAATCCTTTTGTTGCCAACTCTTCCAGAGCTATAATCCCGATCCATAACAACCTCATCTAAGACTATGAATGGTGCTACCCTTATTCTCATCCCCATAATCAGAATCTTTGTCTAAATGGAGTTTTGAGTCAAGCCCTTATGGTCCAAAGCATAACTACTCTACCTGAATCATCTGCCAGACCATCCACTCCCAAAAGTCAAGACCAACCTCCTGATGAAACCACACTACTAAATTGGCAAGAAGAAGACTTTTGTGGTTTGAATATTGATGCCTCCACTATAGCATCCAACATAAGTTCCAATCCATAGTCTTCCAATACTGATAAGGCATCTACTTCTCATACCCCAACACAAATACCATATGATAAAGGAATGAGAAAGAAATCATCAGAAGTATCCATAGATCAGTCTACAAAAAGGATGGGACTTCAAGTATCACAATGCCCAATAGGCATTTTCCAAAAGAGGACCCCAATGCCCCAAAAGGCATTAACAAAGTGGGAGTGATTCTGTTCAGCATCATGGAGAAAATGAAGAAGACCAATTTGAGTGTCACAATGTGGGATGCACTCTTGATTCCTTCTCAGAGGAATTTGCTATGGGAGGCTTTGAATAACTTTAGCACTACTAACAGATCGTCAGGTCAAGAAGTAGCAGTGGAAACCTGACTTATGCCAACTGAAACAAAATATAAGCTAAGCCCAAAAAACCTCCACCATTTTATATCTTGTTGATAATTGGTGACCATTTGGTATAGAATTGTATGATCGATTCTAAGCTAGCGATTCTGTTATGCCCATGCAGCAGTCACAAATGTACTACAAATTCCATATACTTTGATTTTAAGAGGGGCTATTTAACTAGATGGTACTGATTCAAGCTGTGGGGGTCATTAAGGGGCTTCAACTTACTATCCACACATGTCCTAGTTTGACATTCACGTAGGAAATATCCATCATTGATCTTCCTCCCCTCTTTTCCATTTGCTTATCACAAGATTTTACCACAAAAATGGGTCGTTATTTGTCATCAGACTGGTCGCATATGATCCTGAGGACCCGTTATGGGACTAAGGTAACTGTAAAGGAAGAACCAATCTGTCACAATCACGTGGAACCTTACATAGCCAAACCCATAAATGGTAACTACGCCATTTGTGACCCGAAGATGAGGATGCAAATCATGAGCCAACTACTCTCATAGAAGAGGTTCTAGATATAGTTCTCGATGAGGTGAGTATAGATCATCAATATGACCCTTATGCTAATTTATTGGAAAATGAAGAATCGATCTTGTTGTTTTTGGAAGAGACTGGATTAGGTACATATTACATTCATGAAGAAGATGCCATCATACCTCAACTTTTTAAGGCATCAAGCGATACAAACAGACTATGGCAGATGTTATTTGATGGATCACGATGTAAAAAGGGATCTGGTGTAGGGGTTATGTTAATTTCTCCATAAGGAAACAAATATTTTTCTTCCTTTCGAGTTGCAATTTAGTTGCACTAATAATGTTGCTAAATATGAAGCTCTTATACAAGGAATTCAGCTGGCCCAAAGAAGAGGAATCCAAACCTTGAACATCTTTGGCAATAGTGAATTGGTTGTGCACCAAGTTACAACCCGTAGTGCATCAAAAAATGATCTCGAGGTTATATAAAAATCAGGTTTGGCACTTAAAATATTTCAAGGATTTTACAATTCATGTAATTCCTAGGAAGCAAAATCAAGATCTTTGATAGGCTAGCTACTATTGGTTCCCGAGTACTATGTACTATGGACATCATGAAAGAAAGTAGTAGTAGCCGAGTCAAAATGGTGGTCAATCCCACAATACCGAGATAATATGAGTAGTCAACCGGTGTTAAATAATGATCAATAGATTGTTATCTTCCTACATCAAGATAAAATCCAAAATTTGTGTGGAGATTCATTCCTCAGTTTGCAACGTTGGAAAAACCACTAATGGTCATGCTTAAAAATAATATTCCATTTTCATGGATGAAGGAAGGAAGAGAAAGCTTTGAAGCCATCAAGACAGCTATCTCCCAAGCTTTGATCGTTGGTGAATCCCTAGTTTGACAGGGATTTCATTCTTTATGCTTTTGCAGTCAGGAAAGTATTTCAGGAATCCTCACCCAACATAATGATGACCTGATGGAGCAGCCCATTGCCTTTTTAGTCAGTATCTTAAGGAATACAAAATCAAATATTCCTTCGTGAAAAGTAGGTCTTTGCAGTCATTCGAGCCCTAAATAAGTTTAGGCATATGTTGTCTAACAACAAAATCCATTTAATGGTTTCTCATCCTGGTGTCAAAGAATTTTTGTTGAATAAAGAGATGAATGAGAAACACGTTGGGTGGATTACGAAAGTAATGGAGTATGACGTACACATCAAGGTCACTAAGCTTATCAGGGGAAAAGGGTTATGTCAGCAGCTGGTTGCGGACATGGAGACCAAAGATACAGAAGATGTCATGCTTCTGAATGCGATGAAGGAAATGATCAAATTGATTGGTCAACTAAGATGCAAAATTTCCTTCTTTTGGGGATATACCCTCCAAACATGGATAAAGTCCAAAGACATACTTTGTCTTCAGTCTATTCCATATGTCATGATAGATAATGTTCTCTTCCAAAAGGATTTAAATGGTGTTCTTCTATGCTACATCAAGCCAGAACAATGTGAACAAGGTATTAGAGGAATTCCACAATGGCTTGTCTGGAGGACATTACTTTGCACAAACAACCGCCACCAAGATCATGTGAGCTAGTTATTATTGGCAAGACTTGTTCAAATACTCTCATATATGGGTGAGGAAATGTAAGGAGTGTGCTCTTTTCGTAGGCAAACAGTGACAGCTCTCCCATTACATCTCGTTCAGGTGGATCAACCCTTCGTTTAGTGGGGATTAGATTTCATCGAGATGATCAATCCTCCATCCAGCGAGGGACATAAATGGGTCCTTACTGCAACAAATTATTTCACTCCATTGGATAGAGGCAGTGGCCCTAAAGGAAAGTAATGAAAAGGTTGTTCTGGATTTTCTAGAAAATTTGATGACAAGGTTTAGTGTTCCTTTTACTATTATCTTAGACAATGCTATGGCTTTCCTCAAGATGAAGATAAGTGAATGGGCCATCAAGAATGGATTCTACCTCAAGAATTTATCTAACTATTACCCACAGGGGAATGGGTTTACGAATCCGAACAAGAATCTCATGATAATCATCAAGAGCACGATGGAGGCCAATAAAAGAACCTAAAATACACAGCTCAAGATTGCCCTATGGGATGATCGGATAACACCTAAAAAGTCCATCAGGGTTCATCCTTTCATGCTTGTATATGGAGGGGAAGTGAAACTTCCACTTTCCTTGGAGATTCCTTCCCTAGACTTGGCTTATTGGCTTGAACTTATGGAGGATGATGCCTTAACAGTGAGGTTTGTTGAACTCATGGAGCTGGAGGAAATTTGAAACATAGCCATGAATACATTGACAAAACATCAGGCTCAAGTTAAGAAATCCTTTGACAAGAAATCCTCTGATAGGTTGTTTAGGGAGGGAGATTTGGTTCTAAAATGGGACGAAGATCGCGCCAAACCCAGTAGGCACGCCAAGTTCGATGCTCTCTAGAGTGGGCCCTATGTTATTACAAGTTGCAAAGAGGTGAATTCATTTCACCTATCTAGACTCAATGGAGAATAATTTCCCATTCATGTGAATGGGATACACCTCAAAGCTTTCTTTTGAGGATATTCCACCCTGTACAGTGTTCTTTGTCTTTTCCTCCAAGTGCTTTGCACATTGTTTTCTTTTCTTTTATTTTCTTTTGCTTGTTGGTTTTCTATTTTAGTTTTTAGACTCCTTTGCCCAATGTTTTTCTTAAATCTAATAGTTTGAAAGCTTAGTAGGAAATCATTCCCTGGAGGTTGCCAAAAATGTTAACCATTTAACCTACCTTGAAGAAAAAATGTCAGACAAAATTTTTAGAAAATCCTTGTACAATGAAATTCTCCAAGGCCGAAATCTGAAATTTTCAATCTTGGACTTTGGAGATTTTCTCTTTCAAAGTTTTATTGCTTGGATTTGAGATTTCTCTTTTAGCTCTCTGAATTCCAAAACCTCAAAAGTCTGAAATTTCAAACTTTCAAGATTTCAGGTTTGAAACTTCTAGCCTCGTTTTGTTTAAATCCCTCACGAACTTCCGAAAGTCTGAAACACGAAAACCCAAAATTTCAGACTTTTAATATTTCAGTTTCGGAATTCTCGAGTCATTTTGAGGATTTTTACTTTAGAAACTTCTGAAGTCTGAAATTCTGAATTTTGGACTTTCGGGTTTTCGGGTTTCGGAATTTTCCATTGCAATTCATTTTTTTGTCTCCCAATCTCCGAAGTCCAAAACCCCAAAATTTTGAATTCAAGCTTTTGGGTTTCAAACTTTCAGAGGTCCTCTGCACAATTAATTTTTCACCTACCTCCATATGGATCATATTTCTACCATTAATATCAGGTTTTCTATTTAAACTCAATTTTTACTCATCATTTTTACCTAACACATTTTCTCTGACATTTCGTTTCTTGTACTTTGCGACGTCTTTTTCAAGGTATGGTAATTTGTTTATTTTCTTTTTGGTTTAAGGTCCTTTTCTTTGTTTCCCTCTCATTTTGTTTTCTCTTTGGTCTTCCTCTATGTATTTTTTCGAAATGTCGCCCCCTTTGTTCACCATGTTTCACATTTCAAGTTTTCTTCAGGTATTCAGAGTTGTTTGAAGGATCTTCTCGAGTCTCCCATACTTCTTCTCAATTCTCATTTTTCAGAATTTGGGAGTTAGTATTGTTCGGCAAAGTCCTTTTCCTTTTCTTTCAGAAAAAATGTTCGGGAGAATTCCTTCGGAGAAATTCTTTGAGAGATTTCTTTTGAGAACTTTTTCGGAGAAACTTGTTTGGAGATATTGTTCGGAGGTTTTTTCCTTCAGGTTTTCAGAACTTCTGACTTTGGAGAAATTCTTTGAAAAAAATTTCAAGGAAACTTTTTCAGAGATTTCTTTTGGAAAAATTGTTCAAAAAAATTCTTTCGAGAGATTTCTTTTGAAACTTGACTTGAGAGATTCGATTCGGTGATTCTTTTCAAAAAAATTCAGTTTGGGACTTTAGGAGTTTTTTTCCTTCGAGGTTTTTGGAATTTATCCAATTCAATTTGTTAAAACACATGGCTTGATGTCTACTTCCACTTCAAAAGAAGAAGAGAAGATGAAGTACTCATTTCTTGGGGTTGCTCCTTACTCCTTCATGTCTTCCAATTTAGGGAATATAGGGGAAACTAAGCTAGGATAAATTTATTTTCTAGATTTACGGGCAAGATTAAAGGCTCCAAACAAGAATTCATGGAAGCAAGCCATCTACGAGTGGGATTTCCTTTACTACCGATTCTCCCACATCCATGCATTTCCCGAGTTCGTTTTAGCTTCAACATCCCACTTTGATAAAGAATTCATGTTAGTCAGAGATGAAGATGATAAGGTAGTAATCCGTTTGGACCCAGACTTCTTTGAATATCTACTCAAACTTCGACATTTAAGATTACACCACAATTTCACCAGAGTTAGCAGTGGAGCATTGGGACAAGAAAGAGGAAGTATGCTAAAAGATCATGATGAAAACTTATCTGGCCAAGAGCTTCACCAAATTACCCAAAACTATGCATCGGTCAGATTTTATTCAAGAGGTCAGTGATGTTATTGTGTTGTTAAGCAGAGTTTCAGGTCTTCCTTTTGTAATGGAATTTCAAGAATATATTTTTTTGTACATCACGACCATGAAGAAGAATTATGATTTTATCTTATGGGGGGAGAATATTAGTAGCTCCATTTGATATCAATTGGGCAAGGTGTCAGATACGAAGACTTTATACATTACATCCTTCCTAGTGTATGTTGTTGTTATTATGGGAGATTTTGTTGGTTTGAATACCAAAGGTGTTTGCAGCACTTCCCAAATATATAAATTTTATTCCCAACTCACTCTAGATGAGGGAAGTGGCCATTCTCAGTAGAGTCAATGATTATTTATTTTTCGACATCCTCTATCATTTCGACAAATAATTATACAACCGAAGGAATTTGGACGAATCCTTCAAGGAGGTGTAGGAATGGGGAGCAATCTACTTTCAGTTTCCTACATTCACCTATATCCGGATTCCAGGTTTCATAGGTGCCCCAAGAAAATTTCCAAGGTGCCCCACTGATAAATGGATTCTATTGGAATTGGTTCGGCAGTTATTGGATTATCATCGAATCCAAAATAAGCATCAAAAAGTGGGAATGCATTTCCCTGTTTCGATTGGTAGGTACTCTTGCCCAAATATTCACATGGCTAAAAATTTTGATATAGAAATAGCCTAGGTAACCCTATCAACCTTTCATCCATGGAATAACTTTGATTATTGGGGTAAGTTTGGGGAAACAGGTTGGTCGAGTGTAGACGTGCCCCAATTGGAAGATATCTAGATTCATTGATGGGATGAATACATCGTTCGACAAAGAGACTATGAAAGACTCGACCCTTGATGGGGTTGAGTAATTTGGTTTGGTGATGTGCCAAAGGACATGCAAGAGCAGTGATGAGATTTTGGATTCATCATATAAGGATGATAATGTTGCCAATTAATCGTTCTTTATAGATTGATTAGTATGTGGAAGAATGTAGCAATACAAAGGAGATGGTGGGACCAATTTTAAAGAGGAATTTCATTTGGTTCACCATCTTGGGAATATCACCTAAAGGGTAAAATCAACCTAGAAATACAGGAGTTATACCAACAATAAGCCAACCAACACCCACTAAGGGAAAAATGTCAACTCAAAAGGCTCCTACAATCCCAAAGAAGATTTCATTTGTTGTTGGTCACTCAACTCTCTCAAGGCTTCTACTCCCAAGACCACGTCTCCTCTAGCACCTATGATATAAGTGGTTGAAGTCAGTGACTCTCCTGGTATCTTCCAAGATCCATCACACCTTCTTCTTCCTCCATTATCACTTCTAATATTAGTTCCTTCCACTTCCATAATCATTTATTCCTTCCCATCCCCTTCTATGGCGAGTACTCTCATCACTTCTAGTTCTATCAGCTGGGGAAAATATTGGGTCACCCATTTCCTCTTCACTTCCTTTAACACTTCCATTTTCTTCAATCATACCTCCTAGCATCATTCTATCAACTCCTATGGTTGTCCTTACATCCACGCCATCCATCATTGCTACTTCTACTCAAATACCAGCTGGGGTTTCTAGTGATCTTGTTCTAACCAATGTTTCAGGTATTGGATCTGTTGCTCCATCTTCATCAGCTTTAGCCATCCTGGAATGGTTTTTAGACAAACTCCTAAGCAAAAAGAAGAAGGTTCCTCTAGGAGATGTTATATATCTCATCATATTGGAGCACATTCCCAAGAGATAGGCGAATAGACCAAGAACCGTGTCAAGTTTGATAGTTAACCCATCAGGAGAACGAGTGATAGAAGTTGGCACCCCCATTGAGGGGAAAACTAAAGACACAATCACAGCTTCATATTATCATATTTAAAAATTCTCATTAGGGAAGGCCACTCATGAAGGATCTAAGCAAGATGTGCACACTTCTCTTGGGGATCTTTTGGAAAAATATGACAAAGATAAGGCCACCAAGGGTGAGCTCAAAGCCAAGGTCGAGCAGCTCACTTTGCATTTCTGCAAAGTAACTCAACCCACTCCCTATACTAAACTCTCAACTACTACAGCTATGACGATTTCATCTACAATCAATGATATTTATCATCACGAGCTCAAGAAGCTAGGCCAGAAAGGAAGATTAGTGAGTTGATGGATGGAGATAATTCTACAGGAAGCCAATCCTTTAATCAAGGAAGTAGTTGAGATATATAATGATATGCAAGTTTAAAAACCACCATTTCCATCATGAATGAGGCCTTTTTTGAAGATAATAATAATCTAAATTTAAATTTTACAACATGGAGTGAGATCAGAGAAGAAGATCCTAACTTGCTTCTTTAGGAAGAGGTGATTGATGATGTCTCAAAATTATTTGAATATCAAAAGGCCATGGAATTCGATGTCAAGTATTGTAGGATTTGATTAAGAAGTTGGAGGAGAAATGAGTGGAGATCACAGATGCCCTGAATGACATCTCAGAGGAGTTTGATATTGCCAATTGCAAATTCTTCAATGAAAATATCGATGCTCTTCTTGAAGATCAGATTAAGGGAAATTTCAAGGATTTGGTGAAGCGTGATGATGAGGTCACCAAAAATTTCAATAGTGACTCCATTGACCGATTGGTCTTGTGCCAAAATTTCATAGGGAGACTAAAGAAAGTTACAAATAAACTTTGAATATTTCCAACCAGGATCACAAAGGAGATCGAGACAGCAAATGTAGTGAATCACTACACATGTGGGCCTAGAGATGAAGAAATTCAAGGGATTATCAAGTGCTTCATTGAGTACAAAGCATACCGAATGGCTATGTGAGAAGGAGGAAAATATAAACTTGCAGGTGAGGAAGATGTAGTTGAACAAGGAAAAGATGAGCGATCATGAAAGGACAATTCTAAGCTCTAGATCTGTCAAAGTTGTAGGTTTGACTGAGTCAAACCCTTGTAACAAATTAGCTATTTTCATGGGAGCATGTTCCCTTAATTTAATGACATTTCTATTTTTAGAAAAATGTTAGTTAAGGGCCCAAGCTGTAATGGCTCAGCCTAAGAACTTATAAATAGTTGAATGCTTCAAGTTAGTAGATATAGATTATTTTTTGGAGGAATTGCTCTACAAGCTTAGAAGAGTAAATCAGAGATTTCTAATTAACCTTTTAATTATATTTAGAGTTACACCTTGTTATTGGAAATTTGATTTATTGTGTTGAATGGTTAATTAGTGTTTATTTTGTGAATTTACAATTCCTTAGTGCGTGTGATTATCTTACATTTATTTGGGTTATATATAATATGTTGTGAAGGAATAGTATGACTATCTTTTATGTCAATTGTGAAAACTTTATTTTCCTTCTGTATTAATTTTATGTCATTATTATCCCTAGTTACAGAAATAGATGTTTGATATATGCATGTGTGGTTTACTCATGATAAATTAACTATGTGTTTAATCTAATTTGATCTATCCTTATGTAGACTCAAGTTTAATAAAAGAATGTCCGCCCTGGTTTGTGGTATTTTGTGCCCTTTCAAGTTGCGATAGGTGAAGGTGGTGCATGATGCAAGCGTCACTCCCACATTAACCCTTCTAGATGTTAAGCATTCCTTATTCTGGTGCATCACTACCCTTAGTATAGTTTCATTTCTACAAAATATCTTTCCTTAAAACTCATGAAGGTGTTAGCCTAGGATTAGATTGTCATTTCATTAAACTAGGAGTAGTAAAGCGTTCATTTTAAGTAGAGGAATTTAGCTTTCTCCAGGAGGTCCACCTCTAGCCCAAGTCCCATAGCTTGAGAGGTGATCCCATGTGTCCCAATCACACCGAATATCCTGTTCACATTTTGGCCATTCTGAGGATGCAATGATTTGGTGAAAATACTTACCACTTCATTTCATCAAGTTGGTGTGTTCTTAGTGAGATTCAACCTTTTAAGGCACATGCAAAGCACATATAATGACTCTTTCTATTCAACAACCCATTCTCTAAAAATGTAGACCTTTCTTCCATCCATTTCCATTCATCTTTCTTTCCATATCTCTCATTTTATTTCATTCTATAAAGTTATGCAATCATGGCTTCATTCGCATAGTGGAATTCACACTTTCAGCAGTACAATCAGCCTCTAATGTGATTAACAAATCTTCCAAATCAGCATTATGACTAGTTTCAAAATCACTATGCTTACACCTATGAGAAATGCCAAAACCAGTTCAGCTATGGAACCTATCAAGGACGTGGGTATGCATACGGTGACAACATTCAAATGGAGAATGTTGATCTATTGGAGAAAATCCAAAAAATTGAAGCTGACATGGTTCAAACTCAGGCTATAACACAAATAAAGTCATTGAAGATTGGTTGCGGGAACTTTGTCCATGGGAAGGACCTTTTCTAAGACATTGTAACTCTAAGAAAATATTGATTTTATGGATAGAATGTTTCCCCAACTTACATAGTGTATTAATTGTATTGAAACATATAAGCAAAGTGCAAGATAACCTTGTCAATGGGTAGGTCAGGCACCAGCTCCTTGCTTTTCATTTTCCCCTCCCTTAGATCTATCATCTCAACATTGTCATGAGTCAAGCCCATTGTATGATGACCCAAATTTGGATTCCCATTCTCCATACTATAATCTTCCATCTCATCCAAAATGTTCTACCCCTTTCCTTCCCAAATGGTCACTCCCTCCATACAAGCAGAAATTTCCATCTGTCATACCAATATAAATAATTGCATCACTTGAATCAAAACCCATCCCTCCTATTGCAATCCCACATATATTTTTAGAAGAAAAGTATCGAGAAAATTGGACAAGGAGGGAAAATATTTTACAACCTTAGTAAGGAAGAACTTGTAAGAAACTTGAAAGAGTGGGCTATAAGGTTCAATATTAAGAAGATACCACTGATCACTAGAGCTTAACAAAAGGTTGGAGTATAAAAATAAAAGGTAGAGGTTGAATCATCTCAGCTCACAGAAGAGGAAGAACAATCATCTCTAATATTATTTGAGGAGGAGCACATGGAGGTGAGTAAAATAAATTTAGAGGAATTGAATCATGAGTCGGTTACACAAAATATTGCAGATATCTCTCCCATTCAATCTCTCCAAGAATATGTTTTTTTGGAATAGTTTGAGCTCATAAACTTCATGTTTGAAGATGAAGTTATACATGATGAGAAATTACATAATTCAAATATCATTATGCAAGAGGGATAGACCTTGGCACAACAGGACAACAATGAGCTTGATTGCTTATCTAACTTGGAGGAGTGTTTTAATGGAGAAGATCCCATGGAAATCACAACCTTTTCTGCTCCATCATTAATTCTCCAACAACTAGAGCTTGTTGTCATGGAAGAGAACCTCTGCTCATGTGAGTTATCTGAATCAAATCCAAAAGCTCTTGATGAAGATGCAATCATTCAAGACTTTTGGTTTTCATTCGAGGAGTCTAGTCTTGCTTATGAATCTACCATAGAGAAGAAGGAAAAAGAGGACAAGGATGCCACAAATTCCATACCAGTCATCAAAATAGATGACTAGCTATTTGAAGATGCACAATAAAGTCCAAATAAGCTTGAAAATATCTCCATTCAGTAAATTTTGCAAGATATTCCCATTCATGAGGATGAGTTTCAACAAAATGGGCAAAACAAATATCAGCCCATTGGTTCCCAAGGCCCAAGGCCCAATCAAGTATTTGGAAACATTGGAACCAAGAGAGGAGCCAACACCGCTCATTCTCACTTCGCACCATGTGAGTGATCTTCAATACACCAAGGATCAACTACAACACGTCAAAAAAAAAGGATCAACATCTTGAGGAGGTATTCATTTTGTTAATTTATACATTGGGTACAAGAGTGGAAGGTAATTTTTCAATCTTGTTGCGATTCATGTCCAATGTTAAATTAATTACATAGCCACACTTTGTAAAGAAGGGGAGATATTTCTCCCTGCCTATTGCTGAGCTTTGTTTATCTCTTCCTTTTTTTGGTTAGTGTAGGAGTAGACGTAGATTTTATTTTAGGAGAATAATTGTTTTTGCACATACCACATGTATTATCTAAGGCATGTATGATTTGTATTTTGTACGTAGCTTTTTTCACATTACTCCAAGAAATATTACACACGGACCTTTCATTTTATGAGCGGGGAGATCCATAGTTGCATGTAATGGCTAGAAACTTCAAATCAAACAAATACAAAGAAACTAAAATCAATTAAGGAAAAATCTTGTTGATTCTCTCTAAGAATAGCTGCAGCAAGTAATATCTACGCTTTGTGCAAGTAATCAAAGAATATCTGGTAGCCCAATTTAGAATCATCTCCATCATTCAACCATGAAAATCACAGCTGTGGGAATGAGTGAAACTCAAGTTTGAAGATAGTTTTCTACTCTCACAAAACAAATTTTAGGATTTTCTTATGAGAGTTGAAAGGTACAAGCAACATGGGGCAACTACGAGAAGGAAGCTGTGGTATTCCAAGTGTCCTAGGGGCAATATTTTGAGAGTTAATATCATCTCATAATGATAATGTAGAATCCATGCCCAATGGAAGGATATAGGTAGCTGGTCATGTTTCATTTAGTAGGCTAATGACCCCCTTGAGTCACCAAAATGTTATCTAATTTTACTAACCTGGTGAAATTAGATAGCCAATAGATCACCGATAATTAAAGGGGTTCACTTGGTAAGGGATTACAATTCTAGTACTGCTGTCTAAAGTCGTCTCAAATGAACTCTGGGCATGAGGAATCCCAAAATCACATGGAGTTTGGAAAAGTTGTATATTGGGGCTTCACCCAAGCTCAAACCCATGCATCATCACCAAGCTATAACGGATCCCATCGAGTTTTTTTGGGACTCATTGAGTTGAAAGTGAGCTACTTTTAAAATAAGCCACTTTCTACACACATCAAGCTATAGGCTTGGAGAAAGCGAGTTACTTAAGCCATCTTTGTGATCCTAGCTATTTTGTGTGTGGGATCGAGCTATGCATCGAAAAATTATCTTCTCTATGAGGAAGATCGAGCTACCTTGCAAGAGGCTAGGTGAGTTATTTACCGAAGGGAGCCCATTCAAAGTCCACCAAGCCATGTCACATTATAAAGCAACATAGTTACTGAGGGGAAGCTTGGGCTAGATCGAACACGATGGAAAAATACAACGAATGAACAAGAACATGATTTCTTGAATGAAGAGCTCGTGGCCAACCTAAAGAAGCATAGAGGTCAAATTATTTTGAAATGTCATTTTCATTGGACCAAATGGTTTTCAAAAAGGTGGGATCATAGAGATCAACTCTATCCAAGATTGACTATCCAAGTTCCGACTCAGATTAAATCAATATCAAATGGAAGGCTCTTGAAAATGTCTTGAGCCATTGCATATGAAAGGAAGGACTCAAGCTCTCACAAACACCAATCCCATCCCCATACCAAAATCAAGTCACAACTAGATATGTCAATTTCACCAAGAAGGATGAGTTATTTACACATCTCAACACATAAGGTGGTGATGGGGGGCATGAAAAATAGGTCTAATGAGCTGTTTGAATTAACTAATCGAGTTAATGAAGGAAAAATTCAAACATTGTGCACTAAGCTATTCAAAATTCTCCACCGAGTTGTGCAATGTTGAAATGAGCTCACTTAGGAAGAGGTGTTGGGTATAATTGTTAAGAGTTTGGTGAGTCTTTAAAATGGTGGAGCCGCAAAGGGTGCCACATGGCCCCTGGCACATCTTCTAAGGATAAAAATGGAGGAGGCCTCGAATCGATGTGGCGCCTCCACATGGAACCAAGGCTTGACATCCAAGGTGTGGTAACGTAGAGGCATTCGGTAATGGGAGATTGAAGATAGGTCATCGGTGATCAAATTAATTTAACCAATAATTGTGAGGTGAAGGTAGACACTACGGTGGTGCCCTTGTAATGCACGTGAATGAGTGGAGCGATCCGAGTAATGGATGATCCCGTAGTGCAAAAAGAGGGACCCTAACGAAACTATTTTTCCAACTCATATTAGTAAGAATGAGATCAGAAGAGGCTAGCTCAAGTTGGTTTCAATGTTCAAATGTGACTCGACATGCATGAGAAGAAGATTTGACATTAGAGGTAGCTCAAAGAATCAAACAAGAAAGTTCGGTAATACATGAGGATATTTGAGGATGTGTTTCTCATAAAATGAGCCCAATTCAGAGAGGTAGTTGGAAAGTGGTTGGGAGTGCAATTAATGAGTATGGCCATCATTTTCTCCAACTACAGGTCATGGGGTAGTGTGAGGGAGATTTCATCAATCGATTCCATCATTTCACCTTATTTTTTACAATTTACAAATTGATGAAAGAGTGGTTTTGGGATGACACTCTTCTCTCCTTATCATTTTTATAAATTTTAATCTTGGTTTCATAGGAAAGGGGAGTTAGTTATTTTTTCCTTTCGCCCCCTTTCTTCTTTGTTAGGGTTTGAGTGTGGAAGTCAATCCTCCTCTCAAATCTTTGTAATGGATTTTCTTTTCCCTCTTACCTATTTTTGTTGTCTTGTGCATGTTTTTGGAGAAATATCCTTGGCATGTTATTATTATCTCTACTTTCCTTTATTCGTTGTAGGTATATTGTGCATATTCCTAATGTTCACTACAAGTTTTAGAAGCTGTGCTTAATGGGTTTGAAGTGGTGTTCTATGTGAATCTATATTTGGAATGTGGTGCATTTTTCTACCCTTTCCATTTCTCACCTTTCTCCATTTCAGGCAGTTGGATTCTTGATTAACAACCTCCTTTTCTTGGTGTATCACCATTCTTAGTGTAGGATTTATTTTTATGCATTCTCTCTCTCTCTCTATATATATATATATATATATTCCATTGGAAGGTTAGATTAGGATCACATAGTTTGTTTGTATCGCATTAAGAATAGTTATTTATAGGTAATTTTAGGAGTAAGAGCCAACTTTCTCTAGAGTTTATCTCAAGTTTGTAAATCCCATGACTTGTGAAATGACCCAATGTTACCTGTAAGTAGGGATCCTTAACCAAAAATCTAAGGGTGTACTTTTTGTGATAATAGTTTCGGTACTCCCGGTGGGACAAGTTTGAAGCACCTTACCACTTCATTTCATCAATTTGGTGTGTTCTTGGTGAGATTCAGCCTTTGGAGGCACATGAAAAGCACATCTAGTGACTCTGTCTAGTCAACAACCCATTCTCTGAAATTACAGACCTTTCTTCCATCCATTTCCATTCATATTTCTTTCCATATCTTTCATTTTATTTCATTCTATGAAGTTATGCAATCATGGATTCATTCCCATAATGGAATTCACACTTTCAACAGTACAATCAGCCTCTAATGAGCTTCACAACTCCTCCAAATCAGCATTATGACTAGATTCAAAACCACTATGCTTACCCATATGAGAAATGCCAAAACTAGTTTGGCTATGGAACCTATCAAGGACATGGGTATGCATATGGTGAAAAAAATAAAATGGAGAATGCTGATTTTAAGGAGAAAATCCAAAAAATGGAAGCTAACATGGTTCAAACTCAAGCTACAACACAAATAAAGGCATCTAGGATTGGTTGTAGGGCACTTTTTCCATGGAAAGGCCCTTTTTAAGACACTATAACCCGCAGGAAAATCTTGATTTCATGGATAGAATGTTTCCCCAACTTACATAGTGGATTGAGGGTATTGAAACATATGAGAAAAGTGCAAGACAACCTTTTCAATGGGTAGGTCAGTCACCAACTCCTTGCTTTTATTTTTCCCTTCCTCGGATCTATCATCTCAACATTTTCATGAGTCAAGCCCATTGTATGTTGTCCCAAGTGTGGATTCCCATTCTCCATCCTCTAATCTTCCATCTCATCTTAACTCTTCTTCCCCTTTCCTTCCCAAATGGTCACTCCCTCCATACAAGCAGGAAGTTCCATCCCTCCCACCACTACAAATAATTACATCACTTGAATCTCAACCCACCCCTCCTATTGTAATCCCAAATCTATTTTGGGAAGAACAAGATCAGAAAATTGGGCAAGGAGGGAAACAAATTGAAGATCCTAGCAAGGAAGAACTTGCAAGAAACTTGAAAGAGTGGGGTAGAGGTTCAATATTAAGAAGATACCATTGATCACTAGGCCTTCACAAAAGGTTGGAGTCATGTTTCATTTGTAGGATAATGACCCCCAATGAGTCACCAAAATGTTATCTAATTTCACTAACCAGGTAAAATTAGATAACCAACGCTCTACTAATAATTAAAGGGATCCACTTGGTAAGGGATTACAAGTCTCACTGTTACTTTGTCTGAAAGCATCTCAAATGAACTATTGGGCATGAGGAATCCCCAAATCACATGGAGTTTTTTTGGACTCATCAAGTTCAAAGCTAGTTATTTTGGAACAAACCACTTTACGGAGACATCAAGGTATAGGCTTGGAGAACCGAGTTACTTAAGCCATGTGGTGATCTCGAGTTGTTTTGTGTGTGTGTGATTGAGCTATGTATATGAAAATTCAGTTTATCCATGAAGAAGAGTGAGCCACCTTTTAAGAGGCTAGGTGAGTTATTTTCCGAAGCAAGCCCATTCAAATTCCACTAAGCCACTTCACACCGCAAAGTAACATAGTTCCGGGGAAGCTCGGGCTAGATTGAACATGATGGAAAAATCCAACGAATGAAAAATAATAGGATCACTTGAGCGAAGAGTTCATGGTTGAACTAAAGAATCATATCGCCAAATTATTTCACAATGCCGTTGTCAATGGACCTAATGCTTGTCGAAATGACGGTCGCAGAGATCAACTCTTGCCAAGATTCACTCTCTAGGTTTAGGATCAGATTAAATCAATACTAAATGGAAGGGTCTTGCATATTTCTCAAGTCATTGCATTCAAAAGGAAGGACTTGATTTCTCATGCAAACACCGAGTCCATCCCTATACAAAAATTGATTCACATCCGGATCCGTCGAGTTCACCGAGTAGGCTGAATTTTTACATATCTCCACGCATAAGGAGGTGATGGAGGACATGAAAAATAGGTATGAAAAGTCATTTGAATGAACTAATTGAGTTAATGAAGAACAAATTCGGACATTTTGTGCCGAACTATGTAAAATGCTCCCAGAGTTGTGTAACATTAAAATGAGATCACCAAGGAAGAGGTGTCGGTGAAATCTTTAATATCTCAGTGAGTCATTGAAAGGGTAGAGCCGTGTTACCTCAGAGCATATTTTGAGGATCACATAAGGAGGGAGACCCCAAATTCACATGAGGCCTCCACGTGGAACTAAGGTTCGACATCTAAGGCCTTGTAATGTAGAGGTAGTTAGCGTGGGATATTGAAGATAGGTCGGTGGTGATAAAAAGGGATGTAACCAAGAATTGTGAAGCGAAGGTAGACACTACAAAGTGTTGTTAGTGCAATGCACATGGAGGAGTGGAGAACCAAGCCGAGCAATGGGTGAGCTGCAGCAGTGTGAAGAGAGGTTGACCCCAATGCAATCTTGTTTTGAGTTAAAGTAGTAATAATGAGATCGGTAGAGGATGGCTCAAGTTAGGTTCGTTATTCAAATGTGACTCAACAAGCATGAAAGGAAGAGCCGACATTGGAAGTAGCTCATTACTCAAACAAGAAAGTTCAGCAATACATGAGGATATCCGGCTCGGGCAAGTTGCTTGAGTTGACACATTGAAATGTTTTTAAAACATTAAATGTCCTCCCCACAAATCAATCAAATACACTAGGGCCTCGCCAATTAAATGCAAAATCATGCCCAAATTTTTAAAGAGATATACAAAACATTAGGAAGGATAGAAATTTATGAAATTGAATTTTCCAGCCAAGGGATTTAATTCTTAGTCCGTGGAGATGAAGGAATGCCTTGCAAACTCAAATCATGTACTGCACTCGAAGACCATAACTTGAGCATTTCTTAACGAAATTGCACAAAATTGGTGTCGTTGGAATTGTTATTCTACGAGACCGACACACAGAGACTAAGAAATTCAAAGATTGATGTAGAATTGAGGGTTTATTCCTTAGAGAACGAGCCCATTTTATAGGGGCATTTGGAAAGTTGTTAGGATTAAAATTAATGAGTATGGCCATCATTTTCTCCAACTACGGGTCATGGGGAAATGTAAGGGATATTTTGCAAATCAAATTCCATCATTTCACCTCATTTTTACAATTTACAAATCATTGAAAAAGTGGTTCCGAGATGACATTCATCTCTCCTTCTCATTTTCTACAAATGTAATCTTGGTTTCATAGGAAAGGGAGTTATTCATTTTTTCCTTTCTGCCCCCCTTTCTTCTCTATTAGGGTTTAAATGTGGAACTCAAGCCTCCTCTAAAATCTTTGTAATGGCATTTTTATTACCTCTTTCATGTTTTTGTTTTACTATGCATATTTTTTCAGCAATATAATATGTCATGTGATGCATTTTTTCTATCATTTGCATGTTCTTATTACCTATAGTTGCCTTTATTCATTTGAAGGTATCTGCGCATATTCCTAATGTTCACTACCAGTTTTGGAAGTTGTCTTAATAGGTTTGAAGTGGTGTTCTATGTGAATATATCTTTGGCATGTGGTGCATTTGTCTACCCTTTCCATTACTCAACTTTCTCCATTTCAAGTAGTTGGATTCTTGATTAACAACCTCCTTTTCTTTTTGTATCATTGTTCTTAGTGTAGGCTTTATTTTTATGCGTTCTCTCTCTCTCCCTCTCTCTCTCTATCCTCTTATAATGTTAGATTAGGATTAGATAGTTTTCTTTCTTGCATTAGGAATAGTTTGTGGAAGGTAAGTTTAGGAGCAAGAGCCAACTTTCTCCAGAGCATTATCTCAAGTTTGCAAGTCCCATAGCTTGAGAGATGACCCAATGTTACCCAAAAGTAGGGATCCATAACCAAAAATCCCAAGGTGCTACTTTTTGGTGATAACAATCCCCTAGACACATACAAAACCATTGTTGAGCCCAGAGAGCTAGTTTTCATCCCCTTACATCTCACTATTATCAAACCACAACATGAAACTTGTCATGATCTCGATGAAAAGTGCATCCATGTATCCCTCTTTCCTATTTTCCCCTCTTTTCCCTATTTTTATAGTTCAACCACTCACCAACCTCTATCCAACCATGGTTTGGCCTGATGGGTTAAAATTGAGTTTAAATTACAAATTCAATGTAATTTTCATGTTTTCAAATGTAATTTTCCCTCCCAAGATCACTCTCCTTTCTGTTAAACATCTGAAGATATTCCAAAGACCTTTATGCCCAAAAAATGATTTTTTTCTCATAACTCCATAACTATGCACTCGACCTTCATCAAACATTGCCAAAGTCCTACTCTTGCAAATTCCTTCTCGCATGATCCATCAATTGGATGCTAATATGGCATGATTTTTCTTCCATTTGAGAAATAAATTTACATCCATGAACTTATTTTCTTGCAGAACACATGAAAATATATTTGCATTTTCCCGATGACTCAACGAGCTAAATTGCCTAAAATTTGGAGCAAAAAATCATCTTTCATCCAATCCATTTCTTGTATGATGAGGTGGAATATTTTTGGAGATATGTAGGACTTAGTTTTCCTCAGTATTCTTCCCTCTTTGATGAAATTATCACTTTCCCACTAATTTGGACAAGAGAATCGTCTAAAATTCGGATCAAAGCATCTTTGTAAAATAACAAAACTTTTAAGACCACTCTCATCTCATTCGGACCCTTGGGAAGACCCACTTCTAAGAATAGTAAGTATTACCAAGCTTCAAATTCTATAAATAGTAAGTATTGTGACAATTCATTCTTTGAGTTGTCATTTCTCCTTGCATATCAAGAACACTCAAAAGTGCTAAATTGAGATACTTACTAAAATAGACATCATGGAATTGGAGCTTATTAAAATAACATGTGTTAGGATTGTGGTCAAACTTTACACACTCGGTGATATCCCATTCATCTCATCGTCCTTTTCACTATGGATATCAAACACTCAATTTTGGATCCAATTCCAACTTCAAACATTGAGTATCCCAATAAGAGTGACAGTGATGTAACATGTATGCGAGACATCCCACTTTACCCCGACTTATTTCAACCACTTTATTCAAAAATTTCAAATTTAAATGACCTTCTTATTCACTAGGTTCCAATGGCTTAAAAATCTGTACCATTTTTTAAAACTTTACCTACTACTCTTTCCACCCATGAGAATTTATCTTCCTTGGGGCTCCCTTTCTTATTCCACATCATCCCCTGAATTGGGGGACCCACTAAAGACCCCGATCCCATGCCCCATCATTTTATACTTCTACTTTGGGATCAACAAGTTTCTCTTGGGCCTAAATAATTACAAAATATTCCTACATAGTTTTTAATTCAAATTTTCTAGTATGACCTTCCATCATCAATTCCATATAAATTGTAGTCAATTTTAAAAACCTCTCATTTATTTTTTGATATGGTGTATAGTTAATGAATTGATTATATAATTTATTATTTTAAATTAATTTCTACCTATATAAATGTATTTTTGTGTGTGTACATATATAGGGACACACACACAGAGAAACACACACATTCACATGCACACGCATAGAAAAAAATGGATACATATGCACACACATGCACATACCCACACACATTCACACACTCGCATGCCCACACATATGCACACACACACATGAACGTGCACCCACACCAACACATGTGTACCCTCACACACATGTAACAATAAAAAACACACACACACACACACATGCCCACATACACATGCACACACATGCATGTGTATACACACACATACATGTGCACATGCACATGCAAAGCAGTTTACATGTGTACACATACACACACACACACACACACACACACACACACACACACACACACACACACACACACACACACACACACACACACACACACACACACACACACACACACACACACACACACACACGTGCGCACATGCCCATATGTGTGTGCACATACACACACAAAAAATAGTTTACAAATTTTTCCTAATTACTATTATCGTGTACAAATATCTTGAATAAAGCTATCTAAAATTTTGCAAGAGATATAAATCTCAAGATGTTTATTTTAGAATTCTCACATATCACATTGATTAATAGTTATTCATTACATTATATCGTTATTTCCTACTTACCAATATAAATGACATCGATCTAATAATGTAACTATCATGATCTCAAAATAAAATATTGGAGAACAAATGAGCTCCAAACTAATCTATATAGCCAAGACATTATGATCTTGTAATTAACATATCTATGAATAAGAAAAATTCTAAGAAAATCAAATGAATGTCTAATTAAAGATCAATAAGTCATTTTTACATTAAATTTAGCATTAAGAATTAATTTTTAAAACTCATAATCCACAATTGCCACTCCTAATTTCTAATGTAAAACACTTACCAATATAATTAAATAATACAATACATCTCATTTAAAATCTAGAACTAATTCATATAGCTCATAGCCCACTACTACAAATCCCAACTTGCAATTTATGCGTAAGTTTTCATGTACACCTAAGTTTATTTAATGGAAAATAAAGTGGGATATTTAAAGAGAGGTCACAAGTTTGAATCCTATAAAGGGTACAATACATAAACCTCGTATCTAAAGAAAAAGTAGGTTTCTCTTGCATACTTGGGGTATAAGGTAGTCATGTATGTTATAATATTTTTGAGTACTAGAAAATGCCTTTTTGACATCATATACTATATAACTAATAATTATTATTACCTATACAACATATATGCATTGCCTAATATCCATCTATATTGTCTTTTCCTTTTCCTTAACCATTTGTAATGTACATGAGGACTTTGAGTGTTCATAATTATCATCCTTTGATTATTAAAATCAATGGCATCGTGACATCTCATAAAAACCATGAATATTTTATTTTATATAATGAGGAAAGAAATCAATTATTAACTATAAAATTTAGATAGATATAATGATCCCTCCATATATAAATCCTTTTTCTATTTCCCATAGAAAAAATAAATAAATGCAACTATTACTTTTAGTGTAAAAGGAATTAACTTGCAATACTTAACATGTTATATGTGCTTTTGGAATCCTGATAGGAACTTTGAATATAATTTTTAAATGAAATGTAATTGACAAGTTTGATCACTTTCATAATAGTAAATTTATAATTGATAATGAACAACAAAATAAGATGTGTTGGAGCTCAAAATTGCACCTTCTATGAATTTTGAAGACTAAGAATTTTGAGGAAACATGGGACTATCTCCAAATGTGGGACTTGAGGCTTGAGATAGCCCTTCAAAGAAGGTCAGCTTTCTTATTATGCGTATTTGGTAAAACAAGCAAACACAACCTACTTCTAATGATAAACTACTCCTACTACAAATCCTACTCTAACATTTCCAAGAGACCATGGGAGGAGAGATGTAAGAAATAATAAAACTAAGCTAAAAGGGAAGTGATAGCACCAAAAATAAGGAGGAATTTTCCCAATTCTAGGTGACATAGATGCAAGTTCCCAAGATTTGACTATGAGAATGCATTTAACTCTAATGAAAACATGTAAAAGAACACAAAATATGCAAGAGGGTATAATATTCACACCAAATACAAAATATTTGAAGGAAAGAGAAAACCACACTTGCATTAATCAATTCTTTACGGTTACACACCGAGAAAATAAAATATCCATTCATAAGTTACAGGAGAATTCGAAAGCATGAAGTTTTGAGTTTCACATATAAGAGCTCGGGATTATACAAAGGAAGAAAATGGAGAATAACCCTTTATAAAGTGTGTAAAAACTTGTATTTAGACCATTTATGGAATAAATTAAGATAAATAAGAGAGAGGAGAAAGGAAAACTGAGCTAGAATATGTCGCCTTAAAACATGTTGAATTATCATGGGCGTCATGATTTCTTGTAGAGTTTACTTGTAGTACAAGAATAGACGCCCCAAATGAATTCCAAAAACCACAACACGAACCCTTGAGTATGTCATTTGCCATCAGTCTACGGATAAATATTTCATGCTTCATTAAATTTTGTTAAGTGGAGTGGTTAAGCAATGCATTGAAAAAAATATGTGCGTCTTTGAGGTTCCTGCGGTATTTTGATATTTTCACTTGATATGTGATCCATGTTTTGTCTTCTGTCATCATCATACAACTATGCATGCATTATACCATCCATGTTTTTCTCCTTCTTTCCACATTTGGTGGGTTTGAATACTTTTAGGGGTTTGTACATGTCATTTTTCCTCCATAATGTTTTGAAAGACTAATCCTTCACTATGTTGCATTATGGTTCCCTGCATGACTTCTCATTCTTTCTTGACACCAATGGTAAACTACGATTTTTTTATGTCTTCTATAGTGGATTTTCCACTTAGTCGATTGCTTCAACTCTTTTTGGATATGCAACTTTTTGTGCTCTAACTTGACTTGAAACCGTAGGGGACTAATTCCCTTAATTTCATGAAGGTCTAAAACTTTCACAGAACACTAAATTTATCAAGTTTCTCCTAAGTCCCGGGATGCTCATTTCTTTATTCTACATGGTATGAGAACCTTTGAAACACTAAGTTCTTACATTTAACGAGAATAAAAAATTAGTTTCCCATGGATTTCCTAAGCAAAAAGGTGGCTATCCATTTTATTAAGTTGTTTAAAATTACATGGGTATAATTTTGACAACGTTTGGTGACTGTAGGGTGAATTTACTGTTAGATGATGAATACTAGTTCCCTTGAAGCATCCATTGGGCATGGAGTCAAGCATAACATTGAAGAAACTAATTTCACCTTGAATTTTTTTCTCCTCAATCCGGAAGAACTTAAAATTGAACTAAAGTTGATCTATGGAGTTATGAAGGAGTATATACTTAAATTCATTCCAACTATTTGATTTATTCCATGAAACCCTCTTGAACCGGACTATGTAATAGCACCAAGGTCCACAAAAATTTATATAAAAATTGAAATAATTCAAGTTCCAAAAGGAAACATGTAGAGAGTGCATAAGAAATTTTTGTAATAAACAAACCTAATATACACTTCTTTAACCAAAGGTAAAGGAAGCTTAGAAAACCACGATATATACTGAGAGAATGAGCTTCCCTTCCTTAAAAAATGTGGCCATGTGATCAGTTTGGTAATAAACATGGCATTTAATGAGAGTGTAAAACTATCTTGAAACCCATTTCCCTCTCCAATTCCCAACTTATCATCCAAAAAGAGAAATAATGTCTCCTCAAGTTACTCTGCATTTGGCTAGAGGTGTGGTGGCTGATCTTTGATTCTTTGATGATCTTATTCGTGCTATGATATAAGCATGACTGAAGGAAAATATATTTTGGCTCCAAAATATCCAAGGATCTGATTTGACATGCATCCTTGGGAACCAATGAGCTAATCCTTGTGTTTTTTCCATCTCCTTTAAGCTCAACCCCATGAATGGGGTCATCATGAATACTTTCCTATTGATGGTGGATGCTTGTAAACTGATCTAAATTATGTTTTTAATCTTCTTACGCAAACATATATTCTTCCAATTTGGTGGGTGGGTTCCCTTTGTCTTCATTCTCTATCCAGTCTTATTTTCTACCAAAAGTGAAGCAAGTTCAAGGTATGTGGAGAAATGTGGGTCAATATACTTATTTGTTTCACCTTAATTAGAAAATATCCTTCCTCACATCTTCAGATACCACAAGTGTTGAGAAACACTTTCTCCTTAATTTTTGGTTCATTCTCATTATCTTACATCAAATCTACTTTATTTATTATGTAAATAGTTGTTTCCCCTCACAGACTCTTATCATCTTCCTCTCGTGGGTTTCTCCATTAAATCAAATAGTGGGTCCTAAAAATTTAGGCCAACTCTTCACCATCATCATTACTCCAATATTTAATAGATACTTTTTGGTTAGAAATATAACTTACCTTAATTGATGTTTTTGCATTATTGGGAAAGGTGTGGTTGGTAGCTTGTTTGTGGAGAATTTGTTTGGTATCAAACTATTGGCTCCAATTCTTCATATATTAGGTTGTCTTCTCATATTTCTTGTTCCTTAATCTTCCCCTCACACTTTTGTGTACAATATTTCCCTATGATTGAAGGACATTCCCACTTTCCAAAAAAACTTTAAAAAGGATCTGGGAAATTTGATACCCAAAAGATTGGCCACTTAGATTGTTTGTTGGTATTCATTTCTCCATGATTTACAAAAGGTTCCTCATGTGGCTTATGCACACAATAATTGGGATTTATAAGGTGGGGAAAGGATTTATTTTTATGCTAATTTTGTAGTGATTCAAATGATGGAGGAAATATAGTATCCTCTTGTAAGGATGGATAATAAACATGAGAATCATTAAGGAAACTAGATACATGAAATGTTGGTGAGGAAGTGTAGGTTAGAAGGAATGAATGGTGGAGTTGCATAGTGGTATTGAAAGGTTTCCCAATTGGCGAGGTTTCCTCAACATTAGGTTCATATACTCCCATATTTTCAACCATTACTATTATAAAATTCAAAGATTCATCCATTACATCTAAGGACTTAGTTAATACATTTACCCTCTATTGGGGGTTATAACAACTTGGAAAATAACCTCCCCATGGACAGGGATGATCAAAACCAAGTATTTTATCCACTTTGTGAGTTTATATAACTTCTCTTGCTTTAATAGGCATGACTCCATTTTATAGGTTTTGCATCTAGAAATGAACATCAACATCTTCCATAAAACCGCCACCCTCATCTAGATATCCTTGTTCTTGAAAAATAGTTTAGTCAATGTGATAAGCTTATGAAACTTTTGGATATGGGGAATATATGTATTCATCGTAGTGAAGTTCATAAAATTGATCGGAGGAGGAATTTAGAAAATTAGAGGTGAAGGGGAACAATAATTCTCTGAAAGCGGGGTTTGAATGAGGGAAGAATTCATTGTTGCACAACTTCATATATGAAAATATGGATGAAAGGAAAAGAGGGTTTGTAGATGAGATGGGTGGGTTTATTGGATCGAGTGGAGTTTCCATATGTTTTGAAAACTACCTCCAAAGGCTGGATATCACCAAGAACACATCAAACTTGGCGAAGTGAATTTGTAAATCTCTTCATACATCTCCCATTAGGAATTTCAAACTTGGTCAAGTAGTGAAGGGACTAAGGTTTCTATAATGTTGCAATGGAATGCCTAAAAATAAGACCTTTAAATCGTATCCCATCGGGTGTATAAAAAGTGTTAAAGCACAAAATTGGACTCTCCTCTCGAATGATGAAGACATAATTTAGAGGAAACATGGGACTATCTCCAAGTATGGGATTTTTTTTTGTTTGAGATAGACCTCCAAAGAAGGCTACCTTATTTTTAAGAAGATTTGGGAAAACCCACGCAACACAACCTACTTATAATGCTAAACTACTCCTACATCTAATCCTACTCTAAAATATCCGAGAGACTAGAGGAGAGAGATGGAAGAAATAAGAAAAATAAGCTAAAGGGGACGTGATAGCACCAGAAAGAAGGTGAAACTTTACCAATTCCATGTAACACATGCAATTTTGTGAAATGGGACTATGAGGATGTTCACAACTCCAATGAAAACGAGTAAAAAGAACATAAAATATACAATCGGGTAGAATATTGACACCAAATAAAAAATATTTAAAGGAAAGCGATAAACCAAACTTGCATTAATTAATAATTTATGGTTACATCTGGAGTCGGTGCAAGAAAATATCCATTCACAAGTTATAGAGGTCGAAAGAATGAAGTTTTTGAATTTCACCGAGAAGAGCTCGGAAATGTGCTAAGGAAGAAAATGGAGAAGAACCTTTACAAAGTGAATAAGCACTTGTATTTATAACATTCATGGAATGAAGAAATAGAAGGAAGAGAGAGGAGAAAGGACTGCATCAAGCAATAATTCATCCCTTGAAAATGTGTTGAATGAGCATGGGTTTCATGACTTCTTGCATACTTTGGTTGTAGTATAGGCATGGACCCTATATATGAATGCCAAAAACCACATCACAACCCCTTAAGTCATTAATGACATCTATCTTGAGAGAAGGACACCATACTTCATTAAATTTTTGTTGATGGAGTGGTTGAGTTATGCTTGGACAAAATATGTGCTTATTTGAGGTTCCCTATGGAATTTTTGTGTTTCTATTTGATCCATAACCTCGACTTGTCTTCCACTATAATTATCCAACTCGGCATTCATTATACCATATATGTCTTGCTCCTTTACACATCTCAAAGGTTTGAATAATTTCACAATTTTTTACATGTTATCATTTCCTTCACAATTCCATGAAATATTAATCCTTCAATTTGTGACATTATGGTTCTTGTAGCTTCCCATTCATTCTCAAAACACGTATGAAAACTATTCCCTTGTTTTGTAGCTTCTGTTGTGATTTTTTCGGTTAGTCGATTTCTCCAACTCACCATGGATATGTACATATGTAGTGCTCTAACTTGAATTCAACTCACAAGGAGTAATTCCCTTAGTTACATGAAGTTCTAAGAACTTAGTAGAACATTGATTTTTATCAAATTTCACCTAAGTCTTGACCTGCTCATTCCTTTATTCCACGGGTTAAGATATCCCGTGGAATACTACGTTCCTGCATTCCATGGAATACTAAATCAATGACCCATGAATTCTCTAAGCACAAAGATGGTTATGTCGTTTTTGATAAGTGACAGCTCCATTGGGCACTCCTCAAACCTACCACTTCTTCATATTCCTACATAATGGATGGAATTTTTTTTATGTTTTCCTTGTATTTATTTAAATTTCCACTATGACATATACATGCAACTTGTCTCTAGGAGCTTACAATCATTTAAGTTGATCTTATAATCTTCTATGATGTTCTCTAGCCCTAACCTAATATTGAACTATGTACTTTATAAGAACATTCAACAACCTTGGCTCTCAAAACCCTACTTCTCTTTTTCCGATCATGGATTTTCATGTCTCCAATAACCTCAAAATGGTGAATTCATCCTCCTTTTATAGTTTTGTGCACTATGTTTTTCCCACTTCTCTCTGTTTTTTTAAATTTCCTTTAGGTAGGTTGAATCCTTAGAGATGCTTCCATATTATCCCACTCAAATTCAAATTGGAATTGAGATTCTTTAATGTTCAACCTAACGCACCTTTTCTTATGCCAAGTCGATATGGATGTTGGCTTTCGACCCATATCCTAGTTAGCATCATTTATAGACAACTTCTTACACATTTTTTCATTTCTCCCAAATCAATCTTATCATGCACTTATTTTCTTTCATTCCTTTTTCCACACATTTCTATACTTCGTCAAATTTACACAAGTCCTTCATTTCTTCACACCACTTATCCTTTGCAAGTTCTCCATATGCATTACTTCTTACAAAATTCTGCATGTCTTCTCCCAAGCCATGGTGCACAACTATTGTACCTTTTTATGTAATATCCCTTATATATTTTTACACTACTCATCTTCACTCATTGCACCTTCATTCTTATGTGTACCCATACTTAGCCAAAATTGTGAAGGATTGCACTAAAACTTGGATGTTACTACATCAAAAACTTGAGGTAATTTAAACTTGAGGTCCTCCTTAAGTAGAGTGAGTGAGTGGTACAACCACCCTTTAAACTATCGATGCAAATAGTTCTATATCCTTCATCCTTTGAACTTGTTTTTGGCCTTAATGCTTCTTTCAACATATTGTCCAATCCTTTGTTATTACCCCATGACTTATTTACATTATCTCTCATACCCTAGTGAGATTTTTCCCATTATATCCAAACTTCCTCCTCCTAATGGGTCTCTCTACTTGATCGTTCATGAGTTTCTACTCATCATTATTCTTCTCTAAAATTTCTTGATTTCTTTCAACCATCCACCTCTACCTAAAGCCTTCAAGGATTTGTTTCTCCTCTTATGCCCACTTCATCTCTTTAATTCCTTCTATTGTGCCTTCCTTATTTGTGTATCCATTTCCTTGTCTTCTTCTCTTTTCATCCTCTCTAGTTTTCTTCTTTCCATGAATCTTCTTCTCTATGTTGTTTCACTATGTGAAATTCTCCTTCGTTTGTTTCCTTGATGCTCCCTTTCAATGACCTTCCTCTTTCATGCCACTATTCTCTCCACGGGTTTATAATACGCACTCTAATATAATGTTATTGTTATTTTCTCTACTTTTCATCACCTTTTATTGGGACCTCTCCTTCATGTGCATCCTCTAGCATTTCCTTTTCTTTCTCTTTTCTTCTATGTGCATCTTATTCCTTTCACACTCATGGATTTGAACCCATGACCCACCATCCATCTCTCGGTATAACCTTCTACCTTCACACTTCTCTTACTAGGGATACTCTTCATTATGTGTCTACCTTATTTCATGCTCCATTTTACGTTCTTCTATGTTTTCTTCCTTGTTTTACCTTATATATTTTTATAGACTTCTCTCGTATCTTCTTATTCTTCCTTGGTGCACAACAATCTTCATACACTTTCTCCTCTTACATTAGCACCTTCTTTTCATGCACATTCTGATAATAATGGTACAACTCGATACCAAATGATAGAATAGAATAAGATTGCAATGACCAAAGAGGGACGGAAGCCTCACAAATATTATTGATCATGAAATCAGATTACATAACAATGCAAGAGCTATAATATTTATAGATATTAGATAGCCTCATATGGATAGACATGACACCCTATCAGGCACCAACTATGAGATGATAAGACCCATATCACATGCACATGTAGTTCTTACTAATACCAATATTGAATGTTATCCAACATAACAATATTGAATGCAAGTCACTAGACTAGAGTGCACATGTTGCACATTATTAAATAAAAGACAATGCAATAAATATGCCTATGCTAAATTATGCTAACATTCCCCCCCTTAATTTTGCATAGTTTTCAATGAATTGGAGAAGAACTCTCTGAAAAGTGTGAATTTTTCACGTGCAAGTGACTTAGTGAAAACATCTGCCTTCTGTTCAGCTGTAGGATAGAACTGGAGTTGTATGTTGTGCTTCAAGACATGCTCGCGTATGAAATGAACCTGTACTTCAATATGCTTGGTTCTCTCATGAAATACTGGATTGCGAACAAGCTTCAGAACTCCTTCATTATCAACATATACTAGAGTAGATTTCTGTTGTGGTAGACCAATTCCTTCTAGTATTCGACGTAGCCATATTGCTTCACAAACAGCTTCACCTGCAGCTCGATACTTTGCTTCTGTAGAAGAGTGAGAAACAAAGTTCTATTTCTTTCTTCCCCATGATATTGGTCCAAATCCCATAAAGAAGATGAAGCCTAATGTTGACTTCATATCATCCATGTTTCCTGCATGATCTGAATCTGAATATCCTGTCAAGAAGAAGTTGTCGTTCTTCTTGTACTCTAGACCAAGGTCAACTGTACCCTTTAGATATCTTAGTATTCTCTTTGTTGCTTTCAATGACATATTTTTGGTTCTTGCATGAAGCGTAATAAAAAGATGACTGCAAAGCTGATATCTGGTCTAGTATATGTCAGGTAAATGAGACTCCCAATCAACTTCCGATAGAGAGTTGCATTCACCAAAGTGGTGATGGATCGGAACGAGATAACTAAAGTCTTGCTTCCATAGGTGTAGCAATAGGAGTGCAGATCCATCATCCCGAATGTCTTGATCTTTCTTGGCCGTGGGAGCAAATGTCTCCTCATAATCAATGCCTTCTTGTTGTGCATACCCCTTTTCTATAAGCCTTGCTTTATACTTGTCAATAGTCCCATTTGATTTGTACTTAGTCTTGAATATCCATTTGCATCCAAGTTTCTTCCTTGGTGGAAGGTCGACAAGTTGCCATGTGTTGTTCTTCATCACCGATGGTACTCTGAATCCATGACATCTTCCAAGCTTTTGATTGTAGGTCTTCCTGAACTGTAGATGGCTCAATTGTTTCAACAACTCTACTCATTAGGGCATAATTGACCTCTTCACGAACTTGACTGTGAGTTCTAGGTCCAGGATTGGATGATGTGCTAGGTGCTTCATCCAAATTTGCATCTCTTATTAATTGAGTATACCATTTAGGTAACTTCTTAGTTTTTCCATTGGCTTGTGGTGGATCCAAGTTTTCACCATCATCCAATTCATCACTATCATCTTGATAATAACATCAAATTTTTTCTTCATAAGAGGTGTATTCTGCATGTTTTTTGAGTTGTTGAGTGGAGCATCCGCTTGTTTCTTTTCAAAGAACTCAACATCCCTACTTGTGTATACTTTCTTTGCTTTCGGATCCCATAATGTGGACCCAAGTGCTTCTTCACTATATCCAATGAATATCAGTTTCTCAACTTTCATATCCAACTTGTTCCTGTTCTTCTTGGGTATGTGCATGCTAGCTTTACACCCAAATAATCTTAGGTGTGCAATTGATGGTTTCCAATTTTACCATGCTTCTTGAGGTGTCACTCCTTCAAGAGCTCTGCGGGCACTCTATTCGACAAATAGATTGTAGTTTCTTGCACTTCTACCCAAAATGTCTTTGTTAAACCTGAGTCGTTAGTCATACATCACACCATTTCCATGATAGTAATATTCCTTCTCTCAACTATACCATTCTCGCTGTGGTGTGTGAGTAGGAGTCATTTTTCGATGAATCCCATGAGCTTCTAGGTAAGTCTTGAACTCATTATTTGTGAATTCCCCCCCTCGATCTGAGCGGAGAGTTTTGATCTTGCGACCAACTTCATTCTCAGCAAGTGCTTTGAACTTCTGGGGAAATGTCTCAAAGGCTTGACTCTTGTTTCTTAGACAATATATCCACATCTTTCTTGAGTAGTCATCAACACAAAGCATGAAGTATTGACATCCAGAATGACTTGGTTGCATGGGCCCACAAAGATCGGTGTGCACAAAATCAAGCTTTCCCTTAGCTCTATATGTGTTCTTCCTGGAAGGGTAATCTGTGTTGCTTTTAGCTAGGCAATTGTGACACTTGTCGAGTGTTGTGCTTGAGTGTAGGAAATCCTTTCACCATGTTTCCCTTTTGAAGTGTTTGGAGATAGTCAAAACTGATGTGACCATATCTGCGATGCCGTAGTTCTACAGATTGTGTGTCTTTGGCCACTAGAGCTTGATCATCCTTGTGGACAAAATCAAGTTGGAACATGCGTCCCACATTGGAGGCTCTTTCTACAATCTTGGAACCTCTTGACTTATCTCTTATCAAGCACACTTTTTCTCCATTATTACTGTCAAAATCCAACTTCAAGTTGTGATCAAGGAGTTGACTAACTGATAGCAAATTCTTGGTCAACCCAAGTACATACAATACATCCATTATTTTGCATTCATGCTTTCCAAGAGGTAGTGAAATGTTTCTAATCCCCTTGACATTGTATGATGAGTCATCACCTAATGACACATGGTTCTTGAAAGGTGAGTCACGTAGTGTGTAGAACCAATCCTTGCATCTAGTCATGTGTTGAGTTGCACCCAAGTCAACATACCAGATATCTTGTGTGGACTTGCTTTCTTCATCAAATTGAGCAGAATACATGTGGTGTCCTTCATCTGAATCATCCTCATGTTCGGTAGTGTACCCTTGTTGTTTGGGTTTTCTTTGCCAATTACCATTTTTCGCCCTTGATTTTTGTTGTTGTTGGACTTCCCTTTATTTGAATTATTGTTACCCTGTTGGTTGTTGGGTTTTGAATTACTTGAGGAACCCTTTTTATAGGAATTGTACCAACAATCTTTGATGTCATGTCCCCTCTATTACAAATGGGACTGTTGATGTCGAAACGCAGCACCCTCGAATGTCTCTACAACACGATGGGTTGAGACTCTCAGTACGATTGCATAACATGGAGCTTTTCCCAAGTGTGGGACCTTGCGAAAAGGAAAAGCTCTCCGGATGAAGGTCGGTTCCTATTCCTCTGTTCAGATGCACACGTAGAAAATGTAGAGGGTTTACTAAAAACCTAATCTAACTTGCTAAGGAGACAGGGGTAATAAAATGCATGAAATAAAACCTAAACTACAAAGGTGATGCACCGAGGAATGAACAACACTGTCTTTCCAATAAACACAAACCATTAAAATACAATGCAAGATCATACACGGATATCAGATTCACGGTGAAAGATCGGGGGATGCAAATGAATACAGAGAGGGTTGAGAATCATCCACAAACATGCATTAATTTTCTCCAAAGATTGATACAGCACACTGCAAAATGCCAAGAGGCAAGGTTGCATTACAATTTCAAATGGGGGGTTTTAACTCCACAAGTTCACCTGCCAAAGAGAAGAAGGGAGGGGGCAAAACAGAAATGTCCAACCTTTAGAAAGAAGCCCCTCCTTACAATTTATAGGAAGAATGAGAGAGAAAAGAGAGAGGAATTCCAAAACTACCCCAACCACCTCTAGATTGCACTTAACTATCTCATTATGGTGGTAGGTGAGAACCCCAGCGAACCCAAAAGTGGCAAACTGTATTTTGCATTTTTAAGAATTTTTTCTCACCCAATTAAAGATATCCAATCGTAGTTAGATAGAGGACCTCGTAAGCTTTCCAAAAAGTCCAACCTTGCATGAATCCGAGCTCCCAGTCAAAAGTTATGGCCATCTAAATATCTGCGCCAGGGTCTGCTTCCTGTCAGCGCTCAAAATGTTGCGCCTCCTGAAGGTGCGCCAAGGGCGCATCCGTGTGTGTGTTGACACTCTCCTACGTGTGCCAAGGCACAACTTTTTCCCTACTAACACTCTATGTCATGCGCCATTTCCGTGCGCCAAGGGCGCATACATTCTCGTGTCGACACTCATTTCCGTGCGCCCCTTCTGTGCGCCTTGGGCGCACCATTTTCCCTGTCGACATCCATTGTCGTGCGCCACTTCTATGCACCTTGGGTGCACCATTTTCCCTATCGACATCCATTGTCGTGCACCACTTCTATGCACCTTGGGCGCACCATTTTCCCTGTTGACATCCATTTTTTCGTGCGCCTTACATGCGCCTTGCGCACCGTTTTCCTGTCGACATCCATTGTCGTGCGCCACTTCTGTGCGCCTTAGGCGCACCATTTTCCCTGTTGACATCCATTGTCGTGTGCCACTTCTGTGTGCCTTAGGCACACCATTTTCCAATCGACATCCATTGTCGTGCGCCACTTCTGTGCGCCTTGGGGATAAATGTCAGGGATTTGAGCTTCTTTGATTTCGATATTCTTCGCTTCTCTATATCTACCTGGGGGAAGATATATACAACAATTTGGTGACTCAATGGGATTACCTGCCTGCTAGGTAGAAGATTAGTGGCCTTTTAGCAATCCATTGGGCATGGAGTCATAAGCAATAACCTGAAACCAACACGATATCGATCTAGGGAACTCCGATACCGCAACCCCTTCTTTGAGAGCACGCTGAATCGTAGAAATCCAACCTAGAGCAATAAAACCTGTGCCAAAGCACTTAGGGAAACAGAAACCTAACTACAACAAGACAATGTGCATACGCACTTAGAGGAATTGAAATCTAGGCTAATATTTACAAGGGTAAACCTTTTCCTTTTAGTAGCAATGTTTAAGATGGATTCTGTTAACCGGAATCGAGAGTTCTCCTCCATCCAAAGTAGAAAATAGGAAGGAATTTCTATTCTTACATCCCGTGACCATGTAGGGGCCACTCCAAATGGCATCAAACTTGGAATGCCTTCCTGGTTTTGCCCGATCTGCATCCCATTTCAGAACTAAGTCCCCTTCCTTGAAGGTTCTTGCTCTTGCTTTCTTATCAAACCATCTTTTTACTAAGGCCTGATCTTTCTCAATTGTTTGAATTGCATGTTCTCTAATTTCTTCTAATTCCATCAACTCTGCATACCTAGCCTCCATTGGTTCAAACTCGCCCAACTCCAAGCTGCTTCATGAACTCCAATGCGGGCGGTTCTAATGATATAGGCATCACGCCTCTTTTTCCATAGACCAACTTGTAAGGGAATTACTGTAGACCTCTTTGGTGTTATTGTCAGACCCATAATGCTGATTTTAGCTTGGTATGCCATGTTCTTTGATTTTTATCCGAGTCCTCCCGATGATTCTTAGCAAATTTTTGTTCGTGGACTCTGCTGTCCATTACTACGTGGGTAATAATTGGAAGAGGTGCTCAAGTAGATTCCATTCTTGACAGCCCATTCGTAATCTTGGAACCTACGAATGCCATTGCATTATCGATATGATAGTGGCGGCACACCGAACTCGGTCACTATTCCTTCATAAAATTCTAGTATATTAGACTCGTTTGCCTCTTTGAGCGCTACTGCTTGATCCACTTGGTGAAATAGTTCGTTGCTGTGAGAATCCACTTGTGGCCTTGGCTTGAGTTTGGGTTGATGACCCCGATGAAGTCCAATCCCCATTGCAGAAATGGTTGGTCAACCAAGATTGGGTGCAATGGAAGCGCTGCTAGTTTTCTTTTCTGTGAAGAGTGCACATTTCTTACGATTTCTTATCCATGTATAACATGATCGTTGAACAACGTGGGCCAATAATACCCTACCTTCATTATCTTGAGAGATGTTACTCATGGGGCAAAATGTCCTCCAGAATCTCCATCATGAAAATATCGTAACACCCTCTCAATTTGACCTGTCCCAATGCACCTCAATAGAACTCCATTGATGTCTTTCTTGAACAAAACACCATCAACAAGCACATATGGAATGGCTTGTAATATGAAGTATCTCCTCTTTGCTTTGCTCATTTCTGAAGGGCATAGTCCTATCTGTAGGAAGTGTATCATATTTTGAGTCCAACAAGGAGTAGGCACATCATCATTTTCATGTTCTTGACCATCCTGTAATACCAAGACAGTCTCTTTTTCATCACTTGCTTCAACTTGTTGACTCAAGGCTAGCTATTCGCATAGTCCCTTTCCACGTACTAGTTTGGTGACCTTGATCTCGATGTCATATTCCATGACACAAGTGATCCACCCTGCATGCTTCTCATTCAGATCCTTGTTTAGAAGGAAGTCCTTGACTCCCGCATGAGAGACCAACAATTGGATTTTGTTGTTTGAGACTAGGTGTTTGAATTTCTTTAAACTCCTAATCACTGCAAGGACATGCTTTTCAATGAAAGAGTACCTAGTTTCATATTCCTCCAAGCCTTGACTGAAGAAAGCAACTGGTTGTTCTAATCCTCCTTTTTTTTGTTGTACTAGGATTGCAGAAATTGTGTCTCCACCACCAAAGGCATATAGCACGAAGTCCTTGGAGAAGTCTGGATTGACGAGAGTCGGAGCTTGAGATATAGCCTCTTTTATTGCCTCAAAACTTGCCTTGCCTTCAGATGTCCACTTAAATGCCATACTCTTCTTTAACATCAGCGTTATTGGCTTCACAAGAGCAACAAAATTTGGAACAAATCTGCAGACAAAATTGATCCTTCCCAAGAAGCTTTAAAGAGCCTTCTTGTGACTTGGCAATGGCAATGCTTGAATTGCTTTAACTCTTTTTGGGTCAATCGTCAACCCTTCCTTTGAAACAATATGGCCTAGAAGTTTTCCCTCGTGAGCCAAAAATATGCATTTTTTGGGATTCAATGATACCCCAAATCTTCTACACCTCTGAAATACTTGCCTCAAATGACAGAGGTGATCCCATTGCATTTTTGAGAATACAGTGATGTCGTCAAGATATATCAAAACTATTTTATTGATCAACCCCTTAAATGCCATATCCATTGCCCTTTGGAAAGTGGCCCCAGCATTTGATAGCCCAAATGGCATCTTCTTGTAGGCATAAGTCCCCCATTTGGTGGTGAAAGCCGTCTTGAATTGGTCATCTTCTTTCACCATTACCTGATTGTACCCTGAGTAGCCATCTAGGAGAGAGAATCTCTCTGAACCGGATACTACTTGCAATATTTGTTCCATTGAAGGAAGTGGGTAATGATCTTTGAGAGATGCTCTATTTAGGTCTCAGAAATCCACACACAACCTGATTTCTCCACTCTTCTTCTTGACCGGAACCAAGTTTGCAACCCAGCTTGAGTGCTTGATCGGGAATATAATGCTTGCCTCTATTAGCTTATTTAGTTCTTTCTTCATTAGAGGCTCAATGTGAGGGTTGACTGGTCTCTACTTCTACCTAATGGGCTTAGCATCTGGATCCAATTCTATGGTATGTTGCGCCAAATTTGGATTGAATCCTCTTAAGTCTTCATAGCTCCAAGCGAAGACATCTGGAAATTCTTGGCAAAGTTGTATGAAATCTGATTTCTCTCGCTCAGTGGCCACTTTACCAATTTGAAGTGTCTTGCCTTCCCCAACCAGAATTGGCCCTGAATCCTCTCTCTTGACCTGTATATTAGTCTTTTCCTTACTTAAAGCGGTCGTTAGGGTTAAAGATAGACTCCATTGTTACCAAACCCTTAGGAAGCTTGTTTGTGAATTTGTACTACTTGATCCCCATCATCTGCTGCTCTAATCGCCTTACGATTCCTAGCTGAAAATTCAGCCTCTTCTTGTAAGAAATTGACGATCTATTGATCGTTCTCAAACACTGCCGGTTTGTGTTATTATCTGAGGCTCGCTGGCCTCACAATCACATGGATATGTGGCTGTGTTTTTCCCCTTCTGATGTTGTCAACCACATCAAATGTTGCTCCAACTGCTGCGAGCCTATCTGCGACTTCATTTTTCTTCCTGGGTATGGACACAATGTTGAAAGCTTCGAAATCCTCAATGAGGTCCCATACCCTATTCTTGTAGCTCTTCAGCAAGTCGTTCTTTGTAGCATGTTGTCCCCTAACTTGGTTGATGATTAGCTCGCTATCTCCAAACACCTGCAAGTTCTTTATGCCCCTTTTCCTGGCCCAATGAATTCCATGAATCAATGCTTCGTATTCAGCTGTGTTGTTTGAACAGGAAAACTGGAAACGAAAAGCTGAAAAATATTTGATGTCTTGTGGTGAAATCAACATTGCACCACCTCCAGCACCTTGTCTGCTTCTCGAACCATCGAAAAATAATTTCCAAAATTTGTTTTCATCCTTTTGTTCAGGCTGAATGATGTCGGGAATCGGTAAATTTTCTTCGTGTATACAATACACGCCCAATTCAGATTCTTCAATTTCCTTGTATGGGTCAAATTCATGACTCTTGTTTGCCCATTCATCCAAAGTTAAATCAGGAATTCCTTCAACCTTAGTACCTTTTTCAAGGTCATTTGAACACTCCTCCTGATCAAAAGCCGAGCAATTTGCATTGATAGGATTTGGTACATGAGGCTCAATATGGAAATTGGCAATTGGTTCTGACCTGATTGTTGCTTTGGCTCCATACCTTGTCCTAAAAATCATGTGTGACCAATCTGCAGATAAATATCCACCGATTTTTGCAGTGAAGTCTCTTGATAGACACAACGCAAAGAGTGGCGGAAGGTCAATCACAGACACATCTTGTAGAACTGTAACATTAGGATAGGAATGTAGTGTTAGGCTTAACCCTTTGATGACCCCAACTGTTCCTACTACTGTTCCATCTAGTTGCACTACTCCTTTCAGCACTGGCTCATACTTTCAGACCCAGTTGATCCGCTATTTGCTTTGGCATCACTGAACTACTTGCTCCCGAATCTATCATGCCAGTTGTGTACCAAGTGGTTTCCAACAATCAACGAAACATAGAATGGTGGAGGCTTCATTTTCCTTGTCTGGCCCCCATCATGTTGCACTGCATTAGTGAGAACTTTCTCATGTCCCTGGTTTGATACATTTGTGGCAGACAATTAGCCATTACGCAGCTTGCAATAAATCTCTTTGCCCTAGGATCGCAAAGTGATTCCACATGGAAATGTTCACATGTGTCTTCTTCATTTGATCGATGATGTTCAAGGGGATGAATTGTCCTTTTGCTTTGTCCTCGCTTGGCGCAACCTTTTCGGAGCTTGAACAGTGCATGTGTTGCTACAACAAAGTACCTTAGGTTGATTCGCACATTTGGAGCCGTGTTTGGTCTCATCGACCCCTTTTTGTGTAGGAGTGGATCGAGAAACAACTGGATCACACGGTTTTCCCTCCTATATTTCTCTTCTTTGACCGTGTGTTGGCAGCCATGCCTTGAAAAGGCTGTTGGTTAACTCCACAGAAGTCTTCCATTTTCCAATTGGCCAATGTGGTTTCTGTTGGAGGTCCTTCTTGTTGCATTTCTTGCTGTTGATTCTCCTCCTGGCTTGGTTCTTGAGGAACACCAATGGTTTGCACCATCAAGGCTTGATTTAGTGCACCATTGAAACATGCTGACTGATTGTGAGGTAGATTGCAAGGGTAACACCAGTCGTACTCCTGTGCCATGTTATTTTGTGTCGGGACCAAGGCTCTTGAGGACGTCGTTGCATTTGGATCATACGGTCGAAATGGCCTAGCAGCTTGAGGTTGTCCTTAGTTTTGGTTTTGATTTGCAGCCTGATTTGGTGGTCTATTTTGTTGGTATGGGGACTCGGCTTGTGCATCGTGCTTGAGGCCGATACGGTCTAGCACTTTGAGCTCAGCTTTGTCTTTTGATAGTCACAAGCTCATTTCCAAGGTTCTGTAGTTGTTTCATAACCTCTTGCAATTCCTTTGAAGTATTTGAAGAAGTTGATGCCTCATTATTGCTTTGATTTCTAGGAGTTGGAATGGGATTCAACCCTGGTGCTTGACTGGTTATAGGATTTCCCATATCTGGATAGAGAGGCATTGGTGGCCTTGGTGCAAGCTTGCCAGCTTGGATCAAACAGTTCTCTGCTCTAATAGTTGTGTCGTAGGCCCCTGGCAGCATTGTCCCTCCCATTGATTGGATCATCATGGCTATGTCTGAATTTATAGCCTTTAAGAAATAAAGGAATGCTCCTTCAGTGGTTGGTCTAACGGCTATTGGAATCCTGTCCCATGTCCGTTGGAATCTGAAGTTGAAATCTGCCATTTGTTCGTTAGGAGCCCTTTTGATTGTTGTCAATTGTTCCAATAAAGATAAATTGTCTGCCCTCTCCCCGAATTGGCTGCAAAGAGCAGAACAAAGTTGGTTCCAATTCGTAATAGACCCCGTTGTAAGGCTCCTAAACCATTGTAAGGCCTTGCCTTTGAAAGATGAAGCCAACAACTTGATTGCAACATCCATTTCATTTATTTCATGGATTCGCATGCATTAGCAATATCTCGGATGTGATCAATAGGAGTAGTATGATTTTCTCCGTAAAATAGGGTATATTCTTTAGTCTTAAGCAATCTGGAATTTGATTCTGAGCATTTAGGGCAAGTGGACTACTTCCCATGAAATTGACAAAGGGATTCGGTGGTAGATGTGCCATTATGATTGGCCTAAGAACCCTGGTCGATGCGAGAAAAGGCCTACTAGGTGGAGGTGTAGACAAAGTCCTATTAGGTGGAGATGGTGATCTTTGTGGTCTTCTTCCTCTCCTTCCTCTGCCTGGTGAAAGTTGCAAGTGGACAAATAGCCCCTCTTCTCGAGTATTAGACCTAGTTCGAATTCTTCTCATATGCCTGGGCAACTTTTGCTGCTACACCGCTGAATTCTACCCCTTCGGAGTCGCCAGATGTGTTAGAAAGTGAGCCTCAAAAGGCTAGATTCTGCCAAGTTACACACCAAACCTGACAATATTTAAAAAAAAGAATTTTGAAAGACCTGTATTTTTGATATTTTAGAGTTTGGAACTTGATTTGGAATGACAGTCCCGAAAATCCAAAAATGCCAGACTTCCGAAAACCTGAAATCCGAAAATAAAAAAACCATGAAATTTTGAAAGTCAAAATCTCAAAAATCTAAGAATACCCTTTTGAATATTATCCCCCGATCTATCAACTGGTGAAATTTTGACTTGTTTTGAGCAAGTTAAGTCCTTGAAAATTGATTTCAAAGTTCAGCCTGGAAGGTGAAAAAAACTGAAACTGTAAAACCTGTAATTTTTAAGGCCGAATTTCATGAAAACTCCTTCAAATCTTGTGGAATGACCTCTTGGTCCCACCGGGCATGCCAAAACTGTTGATGTCGAATCGCAGCACCCCTGAATGTCTGCAACACGATGGGTTGAGACTCTCAGTACGATTGCATAACATGGAGCTTTTCCCAAGTGTGGGACCTTGCGAAAAGGAAAAGCTCTCCGGATGAAGGCTCCTATTCCTTTGTTCGATGCACACGTAGAAAATGCAGAGGGTTTACTAAAAACCTAATCTAACTTTCCAAGGAGACAAGGGTAAGAAAATGCATGAAATAAAACCTAAACTACAAAGGTGATGCACCGAGGAATGAAGAACACCTGTCTTGCCAATAAACACAGACCATTAAAATGCAATGCAAGATCATACACAGATAGCCAGATTCACAGTGAAAGATCAGGGGGATGCAAATGAATACAGAGAGGGTTGAGAATCATCCACAAACATGCATTAATTTGCTCCAAAGATTGATACAGCACACTGCAAAATGCCAAGAGGCAAGGTTGCATTACAATTTCAAATGGGGGTTTTAACTCCACAAGTTCACCTGCCAAAGAGAAGAAGGGAGGGGCAAAATAGAAATGTCCAACCTTTAGAAAGAAGCCCCTCCTTACAATTTATAGGAAGAATGAGAGAGAAAAGAGAGGAATTCCAAAACTACCCCAACCACCTCTAGATTGCACTTAACTATCTCATTATGGTGGTAGGTGAGAACCCCAGTGAACCCAAAATTGGTGAACTGTATTTTGCATTTTTAAGAATTTTTTCTTACCCAATTAAAGATATCCAATCGTAGTTGGATAGAGGACCTCGTAATCTTTCCAAAAGTCCAACCTTGCATGAATCCGAGCTCCCAGGTCAAAAGTTATGGCTATCTCAATATCTCGCGCTGTGGTCTCGCTTCTGCGGCGCTCAAAATGTTGTGCCTCCTAAAGGTGCGCCAAGGGCGCATCCGTGTGTGTGTCGACACTCTCCTTCGTGCGCCAAGGCACAACTTTTTCCCCGGTGACACTCGTGTCATGCGCCATTTCCGTGCGCAAGGGCGCATACATTCTCGTGTCGACACTCATTTCCGTGTGCCCTTTCTATGCGCCTTGGGCGCACCATTTTCCCTATCGACATCCATTGTCGTGCACCACTTCTGTGCGCCTTGGGCGCACCATTTTCCCTATCGACATCCATTGTCATGCGCCACTTCTGTGTGCCTTGGGCGCACCATTTTCCCTATCGACATCCATTGTCATGCGCCACTTCTGTGTGCCTTGGGCGCACCATTTTCCCTGTCGACATCCATTGTCGTGCGCCACTTCTGTGCGCCTTGGGCGCACCATTTTCCCTGTCAACATCCATTGTCATGCGCCACTTCTGTGTGCCTTGGGCACACCATTTTCCCTGTCAACATCCATTGTCGTGCGCCACTTCTGTGCACCTTGGGTGCACCGTTTTCCCTATCGACATCCATTGTCGTGCGCCACTTCTGTGCACCTTGGGCGCACTGTTTTCCCTGTCGACATCCATTTTCATGCGCCACTTCTGTGCGCCTTGGGGATAAATGTCAGGGATTTGAGCTTCTTTGATTTCTATATTCTTCTGCTTGTCTATATCTACCTGGGGGAAGATATATACAACAGGGACACTTCTTGGTGTTGTCTCGTTGACTTTGGTCCCTTTGTTAACTTTGATTTTGTTGGAACTTCTTGTGATTGGACTAAAATTTCCCCTTTCCTTTATGATTGGAAGATAGTGCTTTCTCATCTTCATGATCTTTGTTGTTCATTGTCTCTTCTTATTGGAGTAGATTGACCAACTTCTCAAAGGTGACTGTGTGTTCACTCATATTAATAGTTATCACAAATATTCTCGTAGGAAGGAGGAAGTGCTCGCAACACAATTGGTATGAGGTATTCATCACTTATCTCTTTTCCAAATTCCAATAGAGATGCCCTCAAAGTTGCAACTCTTCTCAAAAAACTTCAACCTTCTCATTGTTCTTGAACTTGAGAGTATGCACATGATAGTAGGTTGAGGATGGCATTCTTGTTCTTTTCCTCATGACCGTGCTCAACTTATCCCATGCATCCTTAGCCGATGTGGAATCTCTAATGTGGGGTTGCACATCATCCGTTATGCCAAAAAGATGATCAACTTGGCCTTTTGGTCGGCCTCACAAATTGAACTTGTTATCTTCCATCATCAAGTGATCTTGTTGTTGTTCCATCTACAACTGTCCATAGGTCTTAAAACTCAAGTAACATCTTGATCTTCGTTTTCATGCAGCATAGTTTTCTCCTCTAAGTAGTTGTGAATCTGGAAAGAAGAACCTTGGTGTTTGTGCACCCATTTATGCAATCTAAATTTTTGAAACTCGAATTTCGACAAAGGGTAAGGCTCTTATCACTCCGGGTTTATGGTCTCCTCTCAATACATTGTCAGCCGATATACCAAACCTTTCTATATACAATCCCTTCCGATATACCCGTTGGTACATGGAAGAAGATCACCCTTTCAATATACCGATCAAGACGGAAAGAGGTGTTAATGCACGTGAAAGAATTTAGTACGTGGTACATAGACAAGATCGAGAGGGTTTGTGCAATCACAAATGGATGGGAGGGCTCAAATGTGTGTAATGTGTCCTTATTACTCCCGTCGATTTTATAGGGTTGATTCCCGAGATGACATTTAGGCAGTTTGTGTTAGGCGTTAAGTGCAAAGAGTAGTCACGCCGGCATCACCCGTAAGTGCTTCCAGAGGCACCGTATATACCAAATGCTGCTATGACATCAAAGATCTCATGTGATAGAAACAAACATAAAATAAAAAAATTACACTTTTTTTTTTTTTTTTTAGATCTGTAATTTTTTTCAAGATCTTTCTCCTTTTTTTTAAGATCTCTTTTTTTTCACAAATCTTTTTTTTTTTTTCAAGATCTTTTTTTTTTAAGATCTCCAAATCTGAAATATTCCACCAATATGTTGGATCAATTGGCTATGTCAATGACTAATCAAAAAAATTACCTTCCAAATAAGTGGATAGGTCAAATTTTAGTTGAGGGATGCTTGGAAGGAATGGAGGCTACAGGATGCTTCAATGGCTCTCCTTTGATGTAGATCTTCTTCTCCAATAGTGCTCCTCTTCAACCTTACTTGGATAGAACCTTCTCTGATACCAAATGATAATAATGGTATAGCTCTGATACCAAATGATAGAATAGAATAAGATTACAATGGCCAAAGAGGGACGGAAGCCTCACAAATATTATTGATCATGAAATTAGATTACATAACAATGTAAGAGATGTAATATTTATAGATATTAGACAGCCTCATATGGATAGACATGACACCCTATCAGGCACCAAATACGAGATGATAGGACCCATCTCACATGCACATGTAATTACTACTAATACCAATATTGAATGCTATCCAACATAACAATATTGAATGCAAGTCACTAGACTAGAGTGCACATGTTGCACATTATTAAATAAAAGACAATGCAATAAAATGCAATAAATATGCCTATGCTAAATTATGCTAACACATTCCTCTTATGGTTTTTGTACAATTTATTTCTTCTCCCTAAGGCATCTCTATTCTTCTTCGTACATCTTCCTTGGAAACTTCTTATCTTATTTCTCCTTTGAGATCAACATGGATCTCTTTCTAATCTACTTATCTTCTTGTTCTTTAATCCTTGCACAATTTTTCCATAGCTTTCTCCTCATGTTGCTTCTATTTTTTTCCTTCAAGGAAACCTTTGCATCCTTCTATAATTTTCCTACACTACCACCATGCCTTTCTCCATTTGAGCATTCCATTTCTTTTGCACACTTTATACTCCATGCTTTTATAGCCTCTTCCTTTGACTACATATTCTAAATTTCCTTTGGGGTAACTCCTTCCTTGCATAATTATCTATCGTGTTTATCCATACACAACTATTTTATACATGCTCTACTTCCTTAGGACCTTCATAGGCCTCTTCCTTCTTCGGTGCATTCTTTTCATGTACACACCAACAACCTCCTCTACGGGTTTCTCTTCTTTAGTTACCTTCATGGTAACTTCTCTCTTATTTTCTTCCTCTCGCAATGGTTCTCCCATTGCCATGTGTATCTTTTCCTTCATAATTCACTACTTCTTTACTTGAATTTTATTCATGCATAATCTTAATTACGTATCCCATCTTTCCTTCCTCCGAGACATCTTAATTGACACGATCATCTCGTGAACTTTGATCCTTCTACCTGGAATTCTTCTTCTCGCATGATTTTCATACTTCGATTACACATTAATATGGTCCACTCATTGGAATCTATCCACTTCTTGCCATTTCTCTCTCAAAGTGACCTCCAACCGTGACATCATGTCACCTTTTATGTTTGCATGGATGATGAACCCCGTATTTTTATGTTTAAACCATGTCCAACCTTATACTATTTTGATATCATATTGCACAATGTATAATGTTAATTGCTTATATTTAATACTTTACTATGTTTTTGAATGAATTATTGTGCATATGTGTGTTATTTTTATCTTGTTAATTCTTCCTCATGAATGGCTTAAATTGATCTGTTGTTAGTCATTAATGGACCTTTGAAAAGTATATGTTTAGTTATCATCGATAGCAAATGACTTAATTCGTGCATCGCGTAAGACTCTAATTGGCATGTTAGTGCGGGAATCACCTCTCGCATTAATAGGGAACTCATAGTACTGCATCGAGCTCATCCATGTCATCAATTCGAATCTCCCTAAACAAGTGATTATCACATATATCCAAATAGCTTGAATTAATGGTATCACAACTAGAAGCACCATATCATGGGAAGAAATAAGTTCCATTAACTCAATAGATATTCAGCCCATTTTGAGGCAGCCACTAGGAGACAAGACGCACCCAACAACTAGAGACTCGTTATCATCACAGTTCTCTTCGATCAGTTAATCATATCAATAATATTTGAGGAATTCAAGGACTCCTCCTTTCATTAATGTATTTCTAAAAACAACTATTCATTGTTTCATTTAAGTAGAAGTTAGTTATTACGAATAACTAGTTCTCTCCTAAAGGGACTAGAATTTCTCTTGTATAAGTGAGCTTATGTATTTAGATTTATGGGTTTGGTTCAAATATTTTGATTCATTGTACCAAAATTATTTCAAGTTCAATAAAGATAGAAGATTCAAGGAAACTTTTGTTGTGTGAATTTTAGTACTAACCTGATCAAAGGGAAGGAGCAAGGGCCACTCCTACCCAACAAAAAGGGAGATTTACATTTATTTCCTTTCTGTATTTGTGAATGCATTTACTATTCCAACATTGATTTCATTACTTTGATGCATTTATGTTTCCATGATTAATGACTTTAAGAACTTTCCAATTTTGTATTTCATTTTAGTTTTCCTTTCAAGCATTTCATTTTGTAATCACAATCATTTTATCATTTCCTTAGTTTTGTTTTTATTTGCATCTTTGAATGAAGTTCCTATTATTCCCTTTGTTACAAACAGTCATGCAAACCACCTTGGATTGACAAAATTATTTGATTAAATTATGATTATCAACCACACTCGTCACTTTTGGCGGTGTTGCCAAGTATTTCAAGGTGTTATCAAATTTTAAGGTACTAGATAAAGGTCTTGTTTGGTTTTCTAGTCAGTTTCAATTCAAAATTTTCATTTCCATAACTCTTTCTTTTTAAATATTAAAATACCTTGTAGTGACATCAAATAATCATCTGATTTTGGATTATGTGTAACACACACAATTAATTTGAGTAATGATAGTTAGGGAATCATTTTCAGTATGATATGATTGCATGTTTAGACCTAAAGAATATAGAGGTAGATTCATTAGGAAAAATCTTCAAAACCACTGTGGAACATCTTGCTAACCAAGGAATAATTGTTGACGAAGTACATAACCCCAATGGTGCAAATAATGGAAACCCCAAGTTGGCGGGACGTTTATCTATCCTATCAAATTAGACCCTAACGGAGATGCTGCTATGAAAAATATATCCCCATCAATTCTACCAATTTTCTAGGGATTAGTTTCAGAGCTCCCTGACCAATTCCTTTTTGATTTCAAGGTTTTATGCTAAACATATGACTACACTTTTGATTGCCAAAAGATTAAACTATTTCCCTCTACTTTAAAAGATGCAGTCTATGAGGTGGTTTATGGGTTTAATCCTAAATTCCATCCATAACTGGGAAGAAATGGAATAGGTCTTCTTGGACAAGTATCAAGATTATTGTAGAGTGAGGGATAGGAAAGAAGAGCTCTTTCAAATTCAACAAAAGGAAGATGAAAGTGTAGAAGATTACCTGGATCAGTTCCTTTTCCTTCATGAAGGTGTGGTACTAGCCTAGATATTAACCTACTTAAAACCTTATTTCTTAAAGGGTTGGATGAAGACACACAAGAAGCATTCAATTTAATGGGAAAGGGAGACATGAACAAGTTAGAGTTCATAGACATTATTGACCTTTGTAGGAATTACTCTTGAACTCACCCCAATCTGAGAAGACAAAAAGGAAAAATGGCCAATGGGGACCTATCCAAATTAAGGGAAGAAATTGCAAATTTGAGAATAGACCTCCTGGTTCAACTCAATACAACTATGGATAGAGAAAAGGCTAGGAATACAGAGCCTTTGTTCATTTACTGCCCAAGATGTAGAGCTAAACATGGACTTAAGGACTGTCCTTTAGACAAGACAGAAATATGTCTTCTCTGTGAACTCAAGCATGCCACAAATCAATGTGGATTGCTTCCTTGCTAAATAATCACCTAAAACAAAGAAATCAAGAGGAATCTGAGCTTAACTATATGGCTCAAAGGCAAGGAGGACATTTTCAGTCCAATCAAAATCAGCCCTACATCCCCAAATCACAATGGACCCCAAATCAATGGAATGCACCATGGCCATATCCTCCACCTTGGGTTCAACAAGCCCCACAAGAATGGAGCCCATAGTGGAATTCCCCATTAAATTATTATCAACAACCTTGGGCTCCACATCTAAACATTCCACCATATCAACAGTTTAATCCTCGCACAATAATAGTGGAATACACCTCAAGGATCTAGGCAACAATACTATAATAAAATAAGACCTCAAGGTCAACAATCCCTTTTCACTGGACCTACTAATGCTACCCAACTTGATCAACATAATCAGCCACATATTCCTACACAAACTATGGCCAATCCCAAAAATGTGAGGCATGTAAATTCAACATATATTGTGGAATCGATAGAAATCCCATAGTAAATTTGGTGGATTACAAGAATATCTTGTTGTGTTCATGGAAGGTTACCTCAAAACCTTCCTCTCCTGTGATAGAAGAAATTCCTGAAGAAACATAAAAACTAGAAGAAATGCAACCTAGTTCCATTGAAGAAACTCCTCAACCAAACAAATACATTCCTTTTCCATCTAGGATTTTTGAGAAACCAAGTATTATAGTTCCTGACAAATCAGAGTCAAAATTAATACAAGGATTGAGGAAGTTAAGTATTGACATTCCTTGTTGGAAGATCTTAAGGAAGTACCGAATTAAATAAAACAATTAAAGATATTTATTTCAAGGCTCCAGAAGAAGGAAGAACCAACCTAAAACCATCCATGTTGATGGAAAGCTAGCTATTATTTTGGAAGGGAATATTCCCCCTCCTAAATATGGAGATCCCGAAGACCTCTTGTAATAGTTTACATAAGAGAGGTGCAAATTCAAAACGTTCGATTGATCCGGGAGTTTTCGTTAACGTTATGACAACAATGATACTTTGTCCGCATTAACCTATCGTAACCACTTTGTCCACATCTACAAATTTGTAAATGGAAACCATCGTGAACAAACCCAAGGGAATAATAGAATATATTACCATTACCATCGAATCTTGGGACTATGCGGTAGACTTCATGATCATAAAAAACAAATAATAGGAAAAATTGGATACCCCATCATCCTAGGATGCCCTTGGTTAGCTACAACTTCCACCCTTATTGACTACAAGATAGGGAATATGGTGATCACTAATGATCAAGATTCAAATAAATTATCATTATACCCTATTTCTAAATTGTTTGCCACAAACAAAAAAAGGGTCTAAAGATGATTATGATGATTCAGATGATATAATTGAAAGGAACGATAATAATATTTTTCTAAGCTATAATCTCATATGATAAGAGCACACCACATTAGAATTGCAAAGAAGAAGAGCTAAAATACCATATATAGAAATCCATCATAATCCATAATGCTCAATATATTACAATAAAATGACTTGAATTATTCAATAATAAAGATGTAAATATAGGAGGAGGGAAGTGCAAATACTACCTAAATCAGTGGTGAAGAACTCCCACTAACTGATACTGGTAGTTAAGTTAACTCCAAAAGACTAGTAAGCTAACTCCACACAACTAGTACACCTAAGCAAGCTAACCCAACAAGTGTAGGGCTAACACAAGTGTAAGAATTATCCTGATAAATAAATAAAAGGATAAATAATAACCTACACTAATACCCTCCCATAAGCATAGCTTAGGTGGGCAAAAAATAAGGTGGGTCCCGACAACAAGGCCTGATGAGGTACCCATGTGTAAGAACTGGGAAAATTGGACACTGTAAGGTACCCAAAACCAGTAATAACAAAATGGAGAGGGAAAAATCCTGCTGCAAGATATCCTCGAGAAGTTCAACTCGAAAAACTTGTACAATGTCAAGAAGTGTTGTGCACACTATGTTCTGAATCCACCGCTCGATCATAGAACTCAAAAATAATCGACATCGGGCTTCACCAAAATAGTTCCATGCAAGGAGACTATCAATGCGGTGATGTCAAAATTGATAAACAAACACCAAACATAATTTGATCAATCACATAAATAGGTGTGCCATGATCCAAGAACAACCAAGGCAATAAGGAAGACACGAGATCCAAATAAATAGGATTTCCACGATCCAAGAAAATCCAAGGTAACAAGGAAAGGACACGAAACCCAAAGAAGCAGTATCAACACCACATCCTCCCATACTGCAAAATGGGTAGAGTGACACCACATATTTGTATGAGTTGTCAAAATCAACTACTCGAACACTGACAAACTAATAGTGAGATTCACCGTAATAGCTCCCCCAAAAGAGACACTATCATCATGCCAAAAAAGTGTCAAAAATATAGATCCAAAATATCTCAACAAAAAAGAGAGATATAAATTTATACACCCATAGATAAAATAATGCAACACCCAAAAGTTGAGGACATTGGGCTCAACCGAAATTGCATCCAAAGTTATTACAACACCCTCCCAAATTTGGAACTTTATAATTGAGTGCGTGTAAATATTATAAGGATTAAAAGTGCCTTTTAAATTTTAAATATGTGTATAAAAATGTCACCAATGCGTAGATCTCAAAAAAATACATAATTTCAAAAAAAGATCACCTTAATCCGAGCTATAGATCAAAAGTTATGAGCTCTAGAAGGTTTTTCTATTAAAATAATATTTTAATGTTGATCTTTTTTAAAAAGGTACACGTGACACCGAAATGTCCAAAGGGTAAAAGAGTGCATCCACACGATACAAGCTTACGACCAAAGGATAAAATCCTTCGCCAAAACCTAAAATGTCCAGAGGGTAAATCATTACATCCAGAGGGTACACATCAATATCCAATGGATAAAAGAATGCACCCAGAGGGTACAAATCTGCATCCAGTGGATAAAAGATTGCATCCAAAATAGAAATATCCAGAGGGTAAAAGAATGCATCCGGAAGGTACACGCTTATATCTAATGGATAAAAGAATGCACCCAAAGGGTACATATCTGCGTCTAATGGATAAAAGATTGCATCCAAAACCAAAATATCTAGAGGGTAAAAGAATGCATCTAGAAGGTACATGCTTATATCCAATGGATAAAAGAATGCACCTAGAGGGTATAGATCTGTGTCCAGTGGATAAAAGACTACATCCAAAACTAAAATATCTAGAGGGTAAAAGAATGCATTTGAAAGGTACACGCTTATATCCAATGGATAAAAGAATGCACCTAGAGGGTATAGATCTACGTCCAGTGGATAAAAGACTACATCCAAAACTCGAAATACCCAGAGGGTAAAAGAATGCATCCGGAAGGTACACACTTATATCCAATGGATAAAATAATGCACCCATAGGGTATAGATCTGCATCCATATTTGACTGTCTCAAAACATGGTCAAGTTTATAGTCGATTCTAGGGTTTTGGCACCTTCCAAATCTAATGCCGCACTCCGTTTTGCATAAAAATGCATGCTGCAGAAAATTGCTAACAAATTCCAAATACATGAAAATAATAAACCCTTGTTTGCAAAGAAAAACTTACAGATGGATGTCTACATCATCTATCACTCTGATACCATGAAAGGAACAATAAGAAGATTGTTCCAAGCTGTGATCTCAGATGATAATAGCACACCACATTAGATTTACAAAGCAGAAGAGATAAAGTACCATATATGGAAATCCTTCATAATCCATAATACTCAATATATTACAATAAAATGACTTGAATTATTCAATAATAAAGATATACATATAGGAGGATGGAAGTGCAACTACTAGCTAAATCGGTGGTGAAGAACTCCCACTAATCGATACTTGGTAGTTAAGTTAACTCAAAAGACTAGTAAGTTAACTCCACATAACTAAGAAGCTAACTCAACACAACTAGTAAGCTAACTCCATGCAACTAGTACACCAAAGCAAGCTAACCCAACAAGTGTATGGATAACACAAGTGTAAGAATTATCATGATAAATAAATAAAAGGATAAATAATAACCTACACTAAAAATAATTTCCTCTCTTTCTATGGTCGTAATTCAAGAGCACTCAGATCAAATTCAATGTGACTACCATGAATCTAGTGCTGCCAGACATAGTTTGAGTCCTTTTCTTGAGTCCTATACTAGATTCAATTCGATTCTTCGCACTAAACTCCTACGTTGATTCTTCTTCTAGTCCTACACTACAACTTACATAAATATGAAATGATTTTATGGATGGATATATCAAGCATGTTATTTTTCCTTTTGCGAAAAAATATAGATCTGACATAATCTATTTTCCAAAACATAACTTTTGTTCACATGTTGTTACCACACAGATTAAATGCACTCTTAAGAGAATACCTTGTTCAGGATTTGACTCACCGTTATACTAAACAGCTTACCTATTCTTCCTGGAAAAACATTGACAATTAATAGTTAGCTAATTGATCAGAGGAAAATACCTTGTTCAAACTCCTCTTCTCTCATCCCCAAGATTTTGCTTGGGAGTATAGTGACATGAAGGGTATTCACCCTGGTATTTGTACACATCACATCTATACCACTGATTCTAGACTAGTCAGAAAACCTCAAAGAATAATAAACCCTACTCTAAGGGATATTGTGAAAACTGAGATTGAGAAGCTTTTAAATGTAGGATTTATTTATCCAATCTCAGATAGTCAATGGGTTTCTCCTTTGGTTATAGTGCCTAAAAATAATGAGAAATGGAGATTTTGTGTGGACTATAGGGAATTGAACAAAGACACTCATAGGGATTATTTTCCATTACCTTTTATTGACCAAGTTTTAGACAATCTCTCTGGTAAGAGGTACTTTTCATTCCTTGATGGATTTAGTGGATACAACTAGATAACAGTGGCCCCTAAAGATCAAGATAAAATAAATTTCACCTGTCTTTGGGGAAATTTTATTACAGAGTGCTACCTTTTGGGTTATGTAATGCCCTTGCTACTTTTCAAAGAGCCATGTTGGCAATATTTTCTAATCTCACCCATGATTGTGTAGAAATTTACATGGATGATTTCACGGTTTATGGAGCAACATTCCAAGAGGCAATCAACAATCTAGATAAATTTCTTTCTCGATGTGAAAAGCATAAGTTATCTTTGAACTATGAATTTTTTTATTCATGATGGAACAAGGTATAGTTTTAGGCCATCATGTCTCAATTGAGGGAATTAAGGTTGACCCAGATAAAGTTAATATCACTTTGTAAAATTCCATCACCCAAAACCAAACTAAAGTAAGAAGATTTCTTGGTCATGTCGGTTACTATTGAAGGTTCATTTTAGATTTTAGTAAAATTTAATCTCCATTATTTTATCTTCTAACTAAAGATTCTGAATTTGAATTGACAAAATCATGTCAACAAGATTTTGATGCAATCAAAGACAAGCTGATAAGCACACCAGTGTTGAGAGGTCCCAATTGGAAGCTACCCTTCCATATCCAAATAGATGCCTCAAATGAAGCAGTAGGTGTTGTCTTGGGACAAAAAGAGGAAGGAGAACCTATGCACGCCATTTACTACATTAGCAAAAATCTTTCCCCTGTTGAAAGGAACTACACAACAACTGAGAAATAATTTTTGGTAGTAGTATATGCAATCAACAAGTTTAGACATTATATTACAGGATATGAAGTGATTGTTCATACTGACCACTCTGCTATCAAATATCTAATGAATAAACCTTTAGTGCATGGCAGGATTATAAGGTGGTTGTTGCTACTGCAGGAGTTTAACATTAAAATCATTAACAAACCAGGGAAATCAAATGTGGTAGCTGATTTTCTCTCCATACTTACCACTTCATAAGAAGAGGAGTAGGTCAGTGATGACTTTCTAGATGAGCATTTTTTTGCACTTTCCACTACCTCTCCTTGGTATGTAGATATGGCTAATTACTTAGCTACATGGAAGTTTCCAAACTTTTTCACACAAAAGCAAAGAAAAAACTAATTAAACAGAGTGTGATATATACTTGGTTAAATGGAATTATTTTCAAATGTGGGCTTGATCATGTCTTACACATGTGTGTAGCTGAAAATGAAGTATTTGACATACTTAGAGCATGCCATGATGAACCATCAGGAGGGCATTATTTAGTTCAAAGGACCATTCAAAAAGTTCTTAGAGTTGGTTACTATTGGCCTTCCTTGTTTAAGGATGTCAAAAATTATGTGTGGAGGTGTGATCAATGCCAAAGAATGGGGAAACCAACATTTACATCAAAAATGCCACTCCAACCATAGGTTTTCTTGGAACCATTTGAAAAATGGGGGTTGGATTTCATTGGACCCATGGACCCAACTTCCCAAGGAAAATAATACATCCTAGTTTGTACTGATTATGTTACTAAATGGGCTGAAGTGCAAGCACTGCCACATGCAAGGGATGAGAAAGTTGCAAATTTTCTTTATGAGTGTATCTTTCAAAGGTTTGGAGCACCAAGATCCATTATGTCAAATCAAGGACCACAATTCATGTCAAGAGTAATAAGTTCTTTTATAGAAACATATCAATCTGAAGCATAAGAATTCATCTCCCTATCATCCATAATCTAATGGCCAAGTGGAAGTTGCTAACAAGGAGCTGAAAAAAATAATAAGACGTTGGAGATCTCAAGGAAGAATTGGGCTCAAAATCTACCTGAAGCAATATGGGCTTACAAAACTACTTGGAAAACAAAAATGGGAATTAGTCCCTATGAATTAGTCTATGGTAAGAATCTAATTCTACCTATAGAATTTGAGATTCAAACCTTAAGGACAACAACTGAAGTGGGAATTGATTTGACAGAAGCACAACATGCCAAGATTTTCCAATTGAATGAATTAGATGAAATTAGACTTCAGGAAGTACATCACACTAAGATCATCTAACATCAGAGAAAAATTTGGCATGAAAAATAGATAAAGCCAAGGAAATTTTAGAAAGGGGACTGGGATTTGTTATTTGATTCAAAGTATAAATACTTTAAAGGGAAACTGCAAATGAGATGGATGGGACCCTACCAAATTTCTCAAGTATTTGATAATGGGACTGTTCAACTGGTTCCAATAGATGGAGAAAAGAAGGTAATGTTGGTTAATGGTCACAGACTAAGGTTGTACCATAAACCAACATCTAAAGAAGAGTTTCAAAAAGTAATTAAATTTTTTTCCCAACATAACTCAGACTGAGCAACCATCATCTAAGAAATAAAGAGGAGATGATTGAAAACTAGAGATGGCATAGTCATCCTCCTTTGAAGCATTGGTTGAAAACCAAAAATGGAGCCCAATGTTTCAATATATATATATATATATATATATATATATATATATATATATATATATATATATATATATATATATGTGACCAAAACCATAAATGGCGGTCATCAACCCTAAATCTACACGTAAATAAAGGAAGTACCACATACGAATGGAGCATTACACTAGCATGGGAATGTCAGAGAGATTTGACAAGTTTTAATATCAAGGTATGCACAATTAATTTGATTCTTAAATGTAGGAAGGTTTTAAATTATGAGTTGTTAATTATTAAACATCATGCACTTTGATTAACCACTTCATTTCCATACTCCTCGCACGCTTCACAAATCCCAACCATATCCATAATTCATTGCCTCCATACTCCTCAAACATTTTTAATCAATTCCATCATCACCTCGAGATACTATCAAAAATTCCCCAATTCAGTTATATTCATTGCATGCAAATATTTCTCCATTTCTACTTTCCAAATTAGACCCTTTCTCTCCTATGCCAACATTCACTCTTACACCTCCCACCGCCTTGAAAATTTTACATTGTCAATCTTGTCCCCTCGTTTATTTTTCCTATTTATTCAGACTTAGACATGGGGCCTAGATTATGACATTAAGCCTCAAGTTCTGTCAAACTTTTGGCTAATGTAAATGCAATTGAGATTTTTCAAAGTGTGGGATGGTTGGAATTTCTATTGGCGTATGAATATTTCAGTGTTCCAATGACTGAAGAATTTACAAGCAATCTGGAAGAGGGACACTCCACCATTCATAGTAAGAAAATTCCCTTTTCTCCAACTCTAATTAGTCATATTTCAGGCATACTTGATGACGGGTTAGCAGTCAGTGATAGGACAATGTATAATGAAGTGATTAAAATATTTGTAATCGGAAAGAAAGAGAAACTACAGTTGGTCATAGATAGCAAAGGAAAAGAAAAAGGGGTTAAAAGAGTAACCATACATGAACCTTGGTTTGGAGTGGCTAAGTGGTTGATTAAGTATTTTACATGTGAGGGACAATATGAAATTGTATTGGGTCTTGTATTAAGAATGTTAATCCATCTTCAACATGGTCAAAGAAAGCCTCAATATAAGATTAATTTTCCCCAATTTCTATATGATTCCATTTGTGCTACCATAGAAAAAAAAATTGGGGTACTTCATATTTGAAATTTCAGGGTTTGATTCATTTAGTTTGCAAACACCAATTTTTCAAAAATAAACATGGAGTAAAGAAGTGGCTCAATTTTCAAAAAGTACGTGTCTTGCAGTCTAAGGCGGTTGAAGAGAAAACACCATCTACCTCTAAAATATCCAAGAAACACCTTCATAATCTCAGGCCCACTCTTGTCCTTCCGAAACCCCAATTGAGAATCCATTGTCCCATGAGGAACAAGAAGTAACTGAGATCATGTAAACCCTGGTTCAAACCCCACTTGTATCTCCTCACAAACAAGTATCCCTATTCTTTCCTTGATATAACACAAGAACTTGAGCATTCCTTTCCTATAACTGAAGAGTCACCTATTAGAGATAAGGCAGAAGTGCATATGGAAGAGGGATAACCAGGCTTCTCCCCCTTATTCCGATACTATTAAGCCCAAAATCCTATCCTTATCCAAATTTTAGTTTGATCTACAATTATCTCAGGAAATAATAAACCAATCGTAGCCATTCTTAGAGGCAAAAGAAACCCATTTATCCTAGTGGTAATTGCTAAGGATCAAGAGATTTAACAATTGTAGGAAATAATGGCACAAAATGAATTGGCAACTCTTTAGCTCCAAAATTATTTAAAGCAATGATAAAAATAGATAAACTCCCTTCATGCTAGAACTCAGGAGCTTGGCACATCTCTTGCACTATTATAGGAAAATAGAAGAGAGCAAGAGCCTATGGCCATGGAAGATCAAGAAATCCAAACTATTTTTTTTCCTCATATTATTATCTTAAGAGGTATGGTTAAGTGGATGGAATAATGCTATAGGCTAAGGGAAGTGGCAGAGGAGAACAAAAATTTGAAAGAAGAAAATAAATTGCTAAAAGAAAATGTGCTTACAGTAAGTCGACTCTATGACCAAGTTCTTTCTTGTCGACCCCCTTCAAAATTTTATGCATTATTTTTAAAATAATAGTTCTTCAAATGGAAAATATCTAGGGCTTGTGCAATGTTGGATATAGAGTTTGAGGATGATAAACAGTTTGTTTCTACATATACTACAAGAAATAATGTTGAGAAAAAATTGTTGTGTGAATTTTATGTTCACAAGTTTCTTCTCCCAAAGAAAATTGAGATTCCAATCAATATTTATGTGGGAGAAGTATAGTTAAGGGACTTCATTTCCACACTCAGACATCAGGGTGAATGGAGAGATCAACGAGTAGTTTTTGTATAGTCAGAATCTACCATTGGTCTCTTAATGAGGCATGATTTACCAACACCACTTCAGGTTTTTCAACAGGTTTCATTCACAAGTGTACTATCTATGCCTAGTAGATATATACATGGATATCCTTAGGAATTGTGTCATAAATTTCTGAGAGAAAGTGATTCCAACATTCAATGTCAATTTCCTTTCTTTCCATGTCCAATATCAGCTTCTTACAGAGCCATATAAGAGGAAGGAGGTTGTCTCACCAACAAACCTCTGATTGTTTTAAAACGAGCCAAGGATCTATGCAAGATAATTCTGGAGCTTAAAGAACAATGGATTGGCATGAGATATGTGCCCCCACCGGTGATTTTTCTAGTGCCCAGATGTAATTCAATAGATGACCAAGATAAGGGAAAATACACGGCCCGAAGGGATAAAGTTATTAAGCATTTTGGATTCTATAACACATCTTTGGATAAAAATTAGAAATTTTTTTCCAATGAATATAATTGTTCAAGAATTGTAGAGCAATTGAATGCTAGGTAGTAGGAGGACCTACTAAAACTTTAGTCTGGGGGAGTGATGAACCCCAATTTTTTGATGTTTAAACAATGTCCAACCTTATACCATTTTGATATCATATTGCATGATGTATAATGTTAACTGCTTATATTTAATACTTTACTATGTTTTTGAATGAATTATTGTGCATGTGTGTTATTTTTATCTTGTTAATTCTTCCTTAGGAATGACTTAAATTGATATGTTGTTAGTCATTAATAGCCCTTTGGAAATTATATGTTGAGTTATCATAGATAGCGCATGACTTAATTCAAGCACTAACATAGGACTCTAATTGGCATGTTGGTGTAGGACTCACCTTCGCATTAATAGGGAACTCATAGTACCGCATCGAATTATCCAGTCATCAATTCGAATCTACCTAAACAGGGATTCACGCATATATCCAGATAGCTCAAATTACCGGTACCATAGCTGAAAGCACCATATCATGGGAAGAAAGTAGTGCCATTAAATCAATGGATATTCAGGATAATTTTGAGGATTAATTACTTCAGTCACTAGGAGATGGGACACGGCCAACAACTAGAGACTCATTATCACCACAATTCTCTTCAATCAGTTAATGATATGAATAATCTTCCAGTAGTGATTGAATCCTTCAAGGGATCCAATCACATGCACCTTCTCTTCAGTTGTCAAGAATGATTAAAGTCCAAAAACTTTAAGGACTACTCCTTCCATTAATGTATTTCTCAAAATAGATAGTCATTGTTTCAGTCAACATTCAGTTAAGTAGAAGTTAGTTATTATGAATAACTAGTTCTCTCCTAAAGGGACTAGAATTGCTCCTATATAAGTGAGCCTCTATATTTAGATTTATGGGTTTGGTTCAAATATTTTGATTCATTGTACCAGCATTATTTCAAGTTCAATAAAGATAGAAAATTTAGGGGAAACCTTTGTTGTGTGAATTTCAATACTAACCTAATCAAAGGGGAGGAGAAAAAGACACTCCTATCCAATGAAAAGGGAGATTTACATTTATTTCCTTTCCGTATATGTGAATGCATTTACTGTTCCATCATTAATTTCATTACTTTGATATATTTATGTCTCCATGATTAATTACTTTAAGAAATTTCCAATTCTATATTTCATTTTATTTTTCCTTTCAATCATTTCATTTTGTAATCACGATCATTTTATCATTTCTTTAGTTTTGTTTATATTTGCATGCCGAGTGAAGTTCCTATTGTTCCATTTATTGCAAACAGCCATGGACATAGCCTTGGATTGAAAAAAATTATCTTATTAAAGTATGAGTATCAACAACACTCGCCAATGGCCTTCCGTGACCATTTATTCCTCTTATCCCTCGACTATAACATCCTTCTCTATGCACCTCTCTCCACTTGCTTACACACTCTTTTATCTTCTTTCCACCACTCCATTGTATGGATCTCTAAAATATTTTGTGTATTCATGGTCCGTAGCTACCATCTTCTCATTTTGGTAGCTTTCCTCCTTGGCGCAATACTCTTGCGCACTATCTTCCTCTCTTGGGTGACTTCTCTTTTCACCTTCTTCTCAAATTATGATATCTCCCTATGAACTTTGTCTCATGCATCTTCTAGTAGTTGTCCTACATATGCTTCCTCTCTCTACCCCTACGTTCTTCTTGCTTAAACTCATGTTGTGCCTATAAACACACCTTTTCTTCTCTTCAACATGCCTTTGGTGCTTTCTTCATGAAATCTTCTATGTGCTCCAGACTCCTCACCGCTTATTTCATATCCTTTGTCTCGCTTTGTGCCATAATACCCCATCTCCTTTGGTGATATTTATCTACATCTTTGAGTCTTGTCTTGACACCATTTATCTCCTCCATCACTCTCTCATGTGACTTTTACATATGAATAGTCCCTTATTCTTGTTGGTGTTTTCCTTATCATGTACTATATTTACCTCCTCTAGTCTCTCCACTCTAAGATCTCTCCTTATGTTCTCTATCCACATTTATTCACGATCAAAAATAGTAACATTAACTAATTACCTCACATTTGGTGGTCTATTAGTTATTCTTCTCTCTCTCACTTTCCCACAAGGTAAAACCATCTCTAATACCACTTAACGGCGAGACAACTCCGCTGGGTACTCTCGAGCCTGCAATTTCTTCGAGTCCTACACATCGGATGGAAAATTGTTTACTTTTTTTTCTTATATTTATTTAAATGTACATTTCAAAATCTACATGCAGTCACTCTCAGGATCTTACTATCATTTACATGGAGTTTACAAGATTCGATGTTGTTCTCTAAGTCCTAACCAAATACTAGGCTATGTGCTTACAAGCACATTCAACAAACTTGGGTCTTAATATCCCTATTTTTATTTTCCCAATCATGATTTTTATGGTCTCCATCCACCTTAAAATGGTGAATACTTCCTACTTTCATAGTTGTGTGTCCCGTTATTTTCCCGCTTCTCTCTCCTCATTTGAATTTTCCTTTAGGCAAAGCTAGCTCCTTATAGAAACTTCTATATTATCCCAATTAAATTCAAAATTAAATTGAGATTATTTAATGCTCCAACCTATCATTCCTCTATTTTTTCCATGTCGATCTATCCATTATCTTTCGTGACCCTTGTCCTAGTCATCATCCTTATGAAACAACTTCGACACCTTTTTCATTGTTACCAACTCCATCGTGTTGCGAACTTATTTTTTTCACTCTTTTATCATTCCTTACTATACTTTGTTAATTTTTCATAAGTCCTTCACTTCTACATACCATGCATCCTTCACAACTTCTCCCTATACATTTCTTCTCAAAAATATTGTGCATGTCTTCTCTTAAGCCATCGTACTCAACTATTGCGCTTTTCTACATAATCTCCCTTCTATATTATTGTGCTACTCCTCTTCACTCCTTATGCCTCCATTCTTACAGGTACCTATAATTTTTTGTAAATTTTTCATTTTCATATGTGTCGTCATTGATGTCGAGCTACATTGATGGAAAAACATATAGTGTAGGTATTTAAAGATCAACCATGTACTAAAAATGTGTTAACAAGTCTATAAATGCGAAGGTTGATTGGTAGTATCATCTCTCAAATGCTTTAGGAAGATAAAGGATAAGATTTAAGGAAAAAATCATTTTTTTTTTAAATTGCGAGATTGAAAACTTAGCTATCAAAGTATAGAAGAAGCCGCTAAAATCTAGAAGAAACCGTGAAAGCTTAGCAAGAGTCACAAGAAAAAGAAATAAGCTACGGAAGTAAAAGGAGAAGCCTCGAATGTAAAGGAAAATCCACAGGAGCAAGGGAATCTTGAAGAAAGCCGTAAAAAATAATAAGAAGTTGCGAAGGACTAAAGATAACCGCAAAGAACTACAAAAGCTACAGATAAAAGAATGAAGTTGCGGATAAGGAATAAAGCCACAAAATACTAGAGAAAGCTTTGGAAATCCATATAAGCGCGTAAAATAAGTGAGAAGTAAAGGAAAGCCATGGAAAACTAGAAAAATTCATTGATGAAGAAAAAAATATGCGATATAAGGAAATAATGTAGTGCGGATATGTGATGTAGGGGACGAACTGTTTAATATGGAACAAATCTGATTTCTCAAATCAATGAAGGAAATGGTTAAGCATTTTTTAAAAGGATCAAATAGGTGTAAATCATACATGAAACTAGTATCTCCAAAGTATATGTGGTGTTTCAGTTATGTTCCTTGGTTTCTAGACAATTATAGGATTTTTGTTGTGATACAAATGTAGTCACACTGGGATGTTGTTGTTATTTTTTTGTTGTTTTGTTGTTGCGTGGAAGTTTCGTGGTATAAAAGTCTTGTGGTAATTTTGTGCAGACGTTTCTTGGTGCTTTCTTTTACTACGTATTTTTTATTTTATGAAAATGGATCATATAATAGAGATATCACTTGTTCCAAGAGTCATGTTTTAAAGCAAAAAGATATGTTTTAATGTAGGAAGTAGTGTTAAAATGAAGATGACTTGAGATCCAAAAATCATATTTGGGTGTGGGTGAACTTTTGGAAAAGGGAAGATCATCCTCTATCTAATAAAAGCAATAAATCAATGTTTTAAAGCACAAAGGAGTGTTAAAAATAAATACTTGCAATGGACATGTATGTATGCTCAAAATACACTAAAGCAAAAAAACAAAAAGCTGGAGCATGTCTATTTAATCAAGGTTTTCATGATTATCTCTGTTTGGTTGTTCAATGAGATAAGGGGAGTACGAGCTAGATATTTTTTGAGATCTATTTTTATCATCATGAGTTGCATATAAATATGAACACTAGAGTTCATGAGTTAATGAATAATTACACATGAAAATTTGAGACAAAGGCCATAACTATTTTATGAGATCGTGAGAGTGATATGAATGCTAGTACATGAAGATTTCATCTTGAATGTAATAGAAAAGTGATCATGATCTATTGTATTAAGAAATATTGTTCTGTATGATCAATCAAATTTTAAAATCTATCTAAGTGGGTGCTTAGATCTTAAGGACTAGGTGCTCCTTCGCAAGTTGCAACTTGCTAAATTAGTTGAGTGGGTTCCTATCTTACTTCAAGTGGATGCTTGGAGAACCTGGAGTAGGTTCTTTAGTTTTTGGGTGGGTGCTCAAAAGATCCAAGTTTTTAGTAAAAATAGGAATTAGTATTCCTAATAAAACTTTGGTTTGAAAGTGGGTGTTTGTCCCTTCATGGGTTTCCCACAGGAAATTATGTCTCTTGAGTTCATTCATTCTTGCATATGGTGGATAGTGTGTTCTTGTTACTTATCTTTCTCATATTCAAGTTTAAATTCATTAGATTTGTTTGGAATTTTAATCTGCATTGATTCACCCCCCTCTCATTGCTTGTGATTTATAAAAATTGGTATCAGAGTGAGTCCTTTTGGTGGAAGCTTAACATCTTCAAGGAGATCATCTCTTCACAAACATGACATCAAACCAAGCACAAGGTGGATTATCTATGTCAAGATCACCTTTGTTCACTAGAATAAACTATGCATTTTGGAAGATAAGAATGAATACCTATATGATGTCACTAGGTTTTGATATATGGGAGAGTGTTGAACATGGCTATACTCCTCCACCTACTCCAATCAACACTACAACAGAAAATTCAGAATATGAAATCAATTCAAGAGCTATGAATGTTATTCTTTTTGGGATGACAAACTGAATTTGTAAAGGTAATGCATTATACTACTGCAAATAAATTTGGACTAAACTTCAAAATATTTATGAAGGAGATGACAAGGTTAAGCTAGCTAAAGTGTAGACCTATAAAGCTCAATTTGAAATCTTAAATATGAAAGAAGATTGTAATATTGCAACCTACATGAAAAGGGTGGATGAAGTGATCAATATGATCAGAGGTCTAGGTGAAAAGCAAGAAGAATCTATAATATTGAAAAAGGTACTAAGATCTCTTACTCCTAAGTATGATGTAAAGGTATCATCTATCAAGAAGATAAATATATGATAAATTTAATACTTGAGGAACTTCAAAGCATCATGTCAGCATATGAAATGAGGACTATGGGAACCAAGTCTACAAAGAAGGAAGTAGCTTTCAAAGCTAAGAAAGAGACTCAATCCAAGAAAGAAAAATAATATTCAGATATGGAAGATGAAGAATATGATGAGAATATTGAAGAAATGTTTGTAAGAAGACTCAACAAAGGCTCAGGTAAGTACAAAGGAAAACTTCCATTCAAGTGTTTTGATTGTGGTCAAGTAGGTCATTTTTCTACCAAATGTCCAAACAAGAATAAGGAAGCTCAAACTGGAGAAGGTCACAAAAATAACAATCCAAATCATAATTACAAAAATAAGGATGGTAAGAAGAGATTTTTCAAGAACAAGAGAAACTTCTACTCCAAGGAGAAATCAAGTGATTCTAGATCAAGTAACTCAAGCAGCTCTGATCATGAGAATGATGAAATTCACTCTGAATCTTTGTTTATGGCCATGGATATCCATGAGGAAAGAAGCACCAAAGGAAAGAATACAGTTGTTTATGATGATTCTAATGAAGAAGAGGCTAATGTGAACTTAGAAGCTAAACTTGTTTGTGCTCTTGAAGAACTAAAATTGTGCTAGCAAAATAATCAAAAGTTAAGATGCACCTTAAAATACTATGAAGAAAAAATTCAAATCTTTGAGAAGAAACAAATCCTAAAGGAAGAGGAAGAATCTAATGAACTCAAAGAACTTGAATCTCAACTGGAAAAGATCACTCAATCCTACAAGACAAAGGAAGATGAATGCTTGAAACTAAAATATGATTTAGAGAGCCTAAATACTCGAATTAAGACAATTGACAAATAAGTTCACAATGTATAAGAAGATGGAGAAGAGTTCAAATGTCTTGACTAGTATACTTGGCTCTCAAAGGGACACTAGTGAAAAACTAGAATAGGCTTCAAGGAAAAAATCAAAGAAGTTGAACCAGAGAAGAAGAAGGAGAACAAAACTGCATCAACACCAACCACCTCTCATGCTGGAAATAAGAAATCACCAACACTTCCAAGAAGAATAAAAATTCTCCCAGAATCACCTATTTTATGAGGTACTCCCATTCTTTCTATGGTTATTTTTATTCATGTAATGATTTTGGAGATAAAGTTGCTAAATGTATAAGTTATGCTAGAGGCTATGGAGGGAACTACAGTTCATCATATGTCTTTGGGATGAATTATAATGGTATCGCTACAAATATCACAAGACTAGTAACCCTTTTATGAAGAATAATCAAGAACCTCCTAAACAAAAGAAATGGATATATGTTGTGAAGGAATAATCCAACAAAGAGGAAGAATTGGGCATGATTCTGTAAACCACTTTTCATGTACTAGATGAAGACAAGAGTTGGTATTTAGATAGTGGTTTTTCTAGTCATGTGACAAGTGAAAAAATCAATTTTGTCTCCTTGTCAAATAATTCTTCAAAAATGTGAGGTTTGGTGACAATAACTCAACAAACATTGTGGGAAAAGGAACTCTGAGTCTTGATAATGGAAAAAAATTAATGAAAATGTTTTGTACGTTGAAGGTCTCAAGCACAATCTGTTGAGTGTGAGTCAAATGTGTAAGAAAGGCTACAATTTGATTTTTCATCACAAAGGATGTGAAATTTTTATAGTAAGTCAAGAAAGAAAGTAGCTAAAGCTAAGAGAACCAAGAATAACTTGTATGTTCTCAAGGAAATAAATAAGGAGAAATTGTTTACATGTATAGTTGTTGAAAAATAGTTATGTCATAAGAGATTGGGACATATGAGCTTTGAGAATCTAGTAAAACTAAGTCCTAATGATGGCATTAAACATATGTCAAAGATTGTAAAACCATCAGACACTTAGTGAAAATCTTGCTTGCATGGCAAATGTGCAGACACGAAGATCTTTCAACTCCAAAGAATATTCCACCACTAAACCTTTGGAGCCTATCCATATAGATCTTTGTGGACCTACCAGAACTAAAAGCATTTAAGATGATGTGTATTTCATGCTTCTAATAGATGATTTTCCTAGGATGCCATGGTTAGCTTGTTTAAATCAAAAATATGAATCTCTTGATAGATTAAAATATTTCAAAGATCTTGTGGAGAATGAGAAAAATACTAAAATCAAATTTTTAAGATCAAACAAAGGTGGAGAGTTTTGGTCAAATTAATTTAATTATTTTTGTGAAGAACATAGGAATCAAAGACAATTTTCAGATGACAAGACACCTCAATGTAATGGGTTTGTTGAAATAAAGAACAAGATTTTGTAGGAGATGGCTAGAACTGTCTTGAATGAATCCAAGTTTCCTAATAGTTATTGGAGTGAGGCAGTTTGTACAACTATTTACATTCTAAATAGATCTCAAATAAGATTCAATAAGAACAAGACATCTTATGAACTATGGAAAAATAGGCCAACAAATGGCAAACACATAAATTTTTTTGGAAGTAAGTGTTATATCAAGAGGGATGAATAAAATCTAGGAAAATTTGATTCTAGATGTGATGAAGGAATATTCCTTAGATATTCAATAGTTAGTGTAGCCTATATATGTTACAACAAGAGGCTACAAAAGATAGTTGAAAGTACAAACATAAAGGTTGATGAGTCTTATCCACCAAAATCCAAAACTCAGCCTTTGATGATGATGGCAATGAAAATCAAGAAGTTGATGAAAAATTCGAGAGTACACTTGAAGAGAAGTGGAAGAAATAAAAGAAATACAAGACACTAAGACACCTTCTAGACAAGTCAAGAGAGATCATCCAAACAACTTAAATCATTAGAAAAAAAGGAGGTATTCTCACAAGAAGGAAGCTAAGAGATTAGCAAAACCATGAAAACATAACACTCTTATCAATGATAGAACCCAATAATGTAGTTGAAGCTTGCAAGGATCAGAATTGGGTGGATGCCATGAATGAATAACTTGATCAAATTGAGAAGAATGAAATGTGGGAGCTTATACCAAGACCTATAAACAAGAATGTGATAGGAACAAAATGGGTGTTCAGAAATAAATTGAATGAAAAAGGTGAAATAACAAGAAACAAGGAAAGACTAGTATGCAAAGGCTATGCACAAATGGAAGGAATTTATTTTGATGAAACATTTGCACCAAAAGAGCAAGGATGGAGGCAATCAGATTATTCTTGGCATATGCTGCTTATAAGAAGATAAAATTCTTCCAAATGGATGTCAAGTTTTCTTTCTTGAATGGGCATCTAAGTGAAGAGGTATATATTGAACAACCTGATGGATTTTCTTTAACCGATGACAAATATTGTGTATGCAGGTTGAAGAAGGATTTATATGGACTCAAACAAGCTCCTAGAGCTTGGTATAGCAAGTTGGACACATATCTCATGGAGAAAGGTTTTAGAAAGGGTGTTGTAGACAACAATCTCTACATCAAAGAAGAAGGAGATCATCTACTCATTTTCATTGTATATGTGGATGATATCATATTTGGAGGAGATCATGATAAGATGACACAAGAGTTTGTTGATGTGATGAGAAAAGAGTTTGAAATGTCTATGCTTGGGGATCTGTCATTCTTCCTGGGATTACAAATCAGCCAATCAGACCAAGGTATCTTCATTTCCCAAACCAAATATGTCAAATAAATTCTCAAAATGTTTAATATGGAAGAATTCAAACCAATAGGTACACCAATGGAAGTGGGTTGCAAACTAATTAAAGAGGACAGCTCAGCAAAATTTGATAGAACTTTTTACATATCTATGATTGGGAGTCTTCTATACTCTATTGAATATAGACCTGATATAATGCAAGTAGTGGGCCTAGTTGGGATATTTCAAGAATATCCAAGAGAAAAAAATCCCAAGGAATTCAAAACAATACCTGTGATATCTCATGGGAACACTTGACTATGGACTTTGGTATCCCAAAAGTAGTAATTTTAATATAAAGGATTACATTGATGTTGATTGAGAAGGTGACAAAAATGATAGAAAGAGTAAAAGTGGTGGTGAATTTTTTCTTAGAAATATCCTAATATCTTGGTTGAGCAAGAAACAAACTTTAGTAGCACTTTCAACTTGTGAAGAAGAATATATAGCAGCTGCCATGTGTTACACTCAAGTTCTTTGGATCAGACAGACACTAAAAGACTACACGGTAAGATCTAATGGGCTAATTCCTCTGTATTGTGACAGTACTAGTGTTATTATTGTTTCCAAGAATCCTATATTCCACTCAAAGACAAAGCACATTCCAATCATATTTCACTTTTTGAGGGAACAAGTGAATGACAAGAAAATCAGCCTTGAGTATGTGAGCACAAAAGAAGAAATTGTTGATATCATGACAAAACCATTGCTAAAAGCTACATTTGAGCACTTAAGGAATGAATTGGGGGTCATTCTTGATCCCACCAGTAACTAGAAAGTGTGTAGATAAGGTAAGGGAGCATTCTCATGTAATATAAGCTCCAAAATAGTGCAAAACAATCTTCATGCGAGGGGAACTAGTTCAAGAGCTCAATTTTGTTCAAAGTATACATCATCTCGGGGGAGCAATTCCACAAGTATATTAGGTCATATGATGGCATAGATGGCCCTTTTTCATTGTTGTCAAAGGGGGAGAGAAGCTGAAATCAGAAGAAACCTACCATTAAAGTCAAAGGGGAGAGAAGCTAAAATCAGAAATCAGCCAAGGAAGAGATACAAAGTGTTATCAGAAACCAGGTATGCAAGTATTTTTCCATCAAAGTTAGTAGGTTTCAGAGGTGTTTTTATCAATGAAAAGGGTGAGTTTTTGGAACTTTTTCATTTCCATATGTGTTGTCATTGATGTCAAGCTACATTGATGGCAAACGTGGAAAAAATTCTAGTACAAGTATACGAAGATCAACCATGTACTAAAAAGGTGTTAACAAGTCTCGTAAATGTGAAGGTGTATTGGTAGTGTCATATCTCAAATGCTTCAAGAAGATCACAGATAATCTCTAAGGGACTTAATCAATTTTTTTGAAAATCGTGGGCTTAAGGACTTAACTGCCGACATCTAGAAGAATCCACGAAACTCTAGAAGAAACCACAAAGGCTTAGCAAGAGCCACGAGAAAAAGGAAGAATCCATGAAGTAAAAGGTGAATTCACAAATGTGAATGAAAAGTTATAGGAGAAAGGGAATCTGGAGAAATCCGTAAACAATGAGAAGAAGCTATGAAGGACTCAAGATAGTCGTGGAGAAATACAAAAACCGCAAATAAAAGAATGAAATCGTGAACAAGAAACAAAGACGCAGAATACTAGAGAAAGCTTTAGAAATCCATGGAAGTGTGTAAAATCTGTGAGAAGTAAAGGAAATCCATGGAAAACTAGAAAAAAATCATGGATCAAAGAACAAATCCATGATACAAGGAAATAATGTAGTGTAGATATGTGATGCACCAAATGAACCTTTTTCAATATGGAAAAATATGATTTATCATATCAATGAAGGAAATGGTAAAACATTTTAAAAAAGAATCAAATAGGTGTAAATGATATGTGAAACTAGTATCTCCATATTCTATGAGGTGTTTTAGTTATGTTCCATGGTTTCTAGACGAGTTACAGGATTTTTTTGCAATATTGTTGTGTTCGCGCTAGATGTTGTTATTTTGTGTTGCACTGTTATTTCATGGTGTGAAATTCTTGTGGTGATTTTGTGCAGCAGTTTCTTGGTGCTTTCTTTTTTCTACACATTTTTTTTCTTATGAAAAAGGATCATATAATAGAGATATTGCTAGTTCCAGAAGTTGGTTTTTAAATCAAAAAATATGTTTTAAAGCACAAAGGAGTGTTACAAATGAAGATAACTTGAGATCTAGAAATCAGATTTTGGCGTGGGTGGAATTTTTGGAAAGGGAATATTATCCTCCATCAAATAAAAGTACTAAATTAATGTTTTAAAGAAAAAGGATTTTTAAAAATGGAAAATTTCAAGGGACATGTATATATGCTCAAAATACACTAAAGCAGTAAAAACAAAAAGCTAGAGTGTGTCTATTTAATCAAGGTTTTCATGATTATCTGTGTGGTTGTTCAAAGAGAGAAGGGGAGTATGAGATAGAGAGATTTTGATACCTATTTTTTATCATCATGAACTTCACTGTATATGAATACGGGAGTTCCTAAGTTAATGAATAATTACACATGAAAACTCGAGACAATGCTAGAACTATTTTATGAGACCATGAGAGTGATATGAATACCATTACATGAATATTTTGTCTTGAATTTAACCAAAAAGTGATCATGATCTATTGTATTAAGAAATATCATTTTGTATGATCAATCAAATTGTAAAATTTATCTGAGTGGGTGTTTAGATCTTAGGGAGTGGGTGCTCCTTGCAAGTTGTAGCTTGCTAAATCAGCTAAGTGGGTGATTAGCTTACTTCAAGTGGATTCTTGGAGAATCTAGAGTGGGTGCTTTAGTAGTTAGGGGGTTCTCAAGAAAGCTAATTTTTGTAAACATAGGAATTGGTGTTCCTAATAAAACTTCGGTTTGAAAGTGGGTTTTTTTCCCTTCATGGGTTTTCCACAATGACATTTGTCTCTTCAATTCGTTGTTTCTTGCATATGGTTGATAGTGTGTTGTTGTTACTTATCTTTCTCATATTCAAGTATAAATTGGCTATATGTATTTGGAATTTTAGTCTTCACCGATTCACCCCCACCTCGGTGCTTTTGATTTCTAAACATACTTATCCAAAATTGTGTAGGATTTGCATAGGACCTTAGATGTTCTTGCATCAATAAGTTGTTAAAAATTACATGGGGTGTAATTTACTCTTTCACACTTTTGCTTTTGGAAATTCACTCTTGATATGATAAAATCACCTTTATATTCCCAATTGGTATACTTGAGCTCTTTTATTTACCTTGTTTATCTTTTTACATTGATATGTTGATACATTCTGAGAGTACAATATATAAAATCCATATACTAAGTCAACTTGACAATATGTAATCTTCATTTAACATATTTTTAATACATTGTCAAGGTCATACAACTGGTTAGAAATTTATATTTGGTCCTGACCTATCTATATGGTTTTGCATCAGCATATCCTCCATCTCTAATTTCAATTCCAAATTCTCTGATTGGTCCTTTACTCCCTCTAGTTCATCCTTCCTTCAATAATTCATCTTTAGAACCCTATATAAGTAAGATAACAATACCTCATTTTCTAACCTAGAAATCCTACGACACTACATTGATAAACTCATTTTCAACATTTACAAATGAAATTCAATGCTCCCTAAATCTTTTAAAGGCACATCTATATTCATTAGGAAGTAATCTATATAGGTCGGAAGATTCATACTAAGGAAAATCATTAGTATCTCTCATCCACAAGCACTCAAACATACCTTCTCCAATTATTTAAGAACAACCAAATTCAACTCATACATTGTAAAATTGGTTGTAAATTCATTTTTCATTCATTTGGATAACACATGCTAGGTGGAAAATGATGTTTGGTTTAAGGCTTCTTCATATTAGTACCAACATCGACATTATACAGGTGTGCCCAAAACCCAACTAATGTTTGTTTTTCATGGTTTCCCATTGATTTATATGGTTTGAAATTATTTTCAGAGTATTGAGAGAGCTTCACAACATGACCAATAACTCAGGTTTGATAGGGACGAATATTTCCATAAACTTGACACTTAAAGGAAGTTGCAAATCTAGAATCCAAGTAGGTCAAATCTTTGTATGGATATTCCTCATAGAGTTGAGTGGTCATACCACTAGGTGAGTTCCTATTCATAATTTCATAAATGAATCACCATTAGTTTCATATCTCCATGTTTTAATAGTGTGTACTCCTTAAAATTCCCAGATCCATCTATAAATAGCTAAATGAACTCATCCTCTTATGTTTTAGAGTTTACATCTTGTTTTGTACATTGGTTTCAAGTATAATGCATTGTTCTAATATTACATGATTAATGCTAGAATTTAATCAATCAAAATAAGCCCATGTATCTCCCCTTACATCCTTTAGTGTATTTAATTCACTAATTCTTAGATTTCACATAATCTAATAATGGTGTAAACATTTTGCTGAAATTTTCGATGAATCAATCTTTATGTTTTTTTAATTATTGGTAAATTAGTTTTTTGAAAGGGACTATACCCTTGTACAAAAAAGCTCAACAGCCAGAAAGGGAAAGAGAAGAACAGAGAAAGGATCAAAATCCGGATACAGAGAGGAGATCAAATGGAGCCAAACTCCAAAACGCAAAAATGAAACAGAGCAGAAAGCAGCCAAGCTGCAGCGACAAAACAACAACTAAACAACGAAAAAACAACAAACTAACAGCAACAGTCGCTTAACAACAGTGATCAAACTGCAAACTAACATCTCTGGACCAGGCTTATTAAAGACCCAGAAAGCATGTGAAGGGTAGTTGTTCCTTTGATTTCGCATAGGGCGAAGTGACTGGTTTGCAGCGGTGTACCTGTTTGCCAGCACATAATGCATGCAATAAATCCAACTAACCAGTACGGCTAGGATTTCTATCATGCTCCAAGATCTTTCCAAGCTTATCTGAGATGGCGTCATGATAATTCCAAATGGTGAGATTTGTATGGGTGTTTGCAACTCCCTCGTTCGCCAATACATCGGCGGTTCTATTACCTTCTCTATAAGTATGCGAATCAATCTTTATGTTAACCTCAAGGCTTGCTTATGATTTTCCTTTTTCAATTTTGGTTTTTTTATCTTTATTTTCTACCTCACCATGTCATTTCCTCCAATTTAAAGATCCAAACCCTTATTCTAGAAATTTCCACTATCCCTCTAACTCAATCCATGTCGATGTTTTGCATATGTACAAGATTCCTTATGTTGATCTTACATACCACTTGGTTGATAAAACTCCTACCTATCTAGATATACCATATGAGGTCACTCCTATCACTACTTAGTTTCCACCACATTTTCTCTCTACCTCGGTGGTTCCAATCATTAATGTTGTTATCACAAGATGTAATAAATCACTACTACTCATGGGAAATCCATCTTTACCTCCCCAAGCTATAGCTGGCCAAGCCTATAGTGCCCTCTAAGGAGTATCATATATAGGAACAAATTAATAAAACCCCTACTAAGATCTCTCTTAGATCTAATTTAAAAATCACTTGCATACAAAGACATGACAAGATACCTTATGGTATTTTATGTTGTCTCACAATACTCAACCAATTGGTTTGTATTATCTCATGGATACCTTTAAGACACTGGATCATATTATTACCTTTAATGCCATTTATGTCCCTCATGTATCTCATTTAGATATATGTGCACCCCTTTCATCCCCACACACATCTAAAGCTTCCTCATCAAGTAAGTTTTGATTAATAATGGATTTAACCTTAACATATGTCTTGAGTCACTCCTCATGTAAATGGGTATAGCCACTTCTACAAGTAAATTATACTAATACTACTACTATGTGTGGATTTGATAACATCACGAGATCTACATTTGGCACTTTCACTTTGGATATCTTTGTTTTCCATAAGTTATTATCTACCACCTTTCACATTTTAGACAAAAAAATTCATTGCAGCCTACTCTTGGGCTTCCATTGGATTCATGACATATAGGTTATCCAATCTACTTTCCATAATTATGTTAAATTCCTCCATACTTGCACTAAACATACTATAGCTTTTTATTCCTTTTAAGTCTAATCACCAAATTCCTTTTATCACTCCTCCCTTACAACCTATTCCTATGGAAAAATTAGACACGTATGTTATTGGTGAAACCAATCATCACTCTAATTAATGTACATGTCAATCAATTAAGACACCTATAGATATTGGCACAACAATGTCTTATTCATCTTTTGTTGCTCTCATGTAACTAGAAGTTACCACTAACCTCTTAGATGATATTTTTCAACAAAAGTTCCACCTTATTATTGTATTGATAATGACACCAATGTCATTGAACTTACTGATGAAAACTTGCATCAACTGAATTTCATTCCAATTGATGAGTATGAGTCTATGCTTCATTCATTATTTGTCTCGACTAGACCTAAGCATTATCATCTTAAGACCGTTATATTTGGTGCTAGTGTTAATAATCACATTCCATCTGATAGTACTGTCTCTAATCTATTGCAACATGCATTCAATAAATTGGATACTATATCACCATTTCACTCTACCACAATCCCTACTCATCTTGATACACTACACAAATGTTTACCTATCTTACTCGATCATAGTTTCCTTACCTTACCTTCGAACATCATCGCTCTACCAAAAATTTATCTCACAAATATACTGGCCCTTTTTATGACTATCATCATATTTTTGGACATAATAAAAATCATTAGAGGGTTCTAATGGACATAATCTAAAATATTGAGACACAAGGATATATCAATGTCTATTATGTACCATTGTTACCTCTTGAGCGATCACCTTCTAACAATACACCTACCTCAAATCTGATATCATGATTTGATAATTTCATATACACCATATACATTATGGTCAATATTGGTACCACTAACCACTCAACCTAAATGGAAAAACATTTCTTATCATAAGGATTTGTATACTTTAAGATTGACAACATCCGATATCACACATATTTCCGTTCCTTCTACTAATTTCCAAGGTTATATCATTCTCCCGATTACATATGGAATCAAGTTGTCACCACTAAGTTTTTGGGTCACTCTCGCTCCCCAACCTACACTATTATATTTTGGAGGATCTTGGTTTCGACGTATATCTAGTACTCTCAATCCATATCATACCAATATCACTTCTCCATTAGTCACTAGTATGGTTACTATTCACAATGACAGTTTCTCTACATACCAAGCTAATATGACACACTAGATGTGTGTTATGAAGATGTAATCGCCTCCCTACACCGATAAAAATACATTATCAAAATTCATCACTTATACCAAATTGGATCGCATACAAATCCTTTCTTTAGTTAGCTTCACCACATGGTGTACCTTGGGCCTATCGAGTTTGACCCCGACATTGATGATCTTATTGAGAGCACTCTGTAGATTTAATTATATCGTTATTTATTTTTCATATCCCAATATTTCACATAATAAAAAAAAATTATATATTTATAAAAATATATAATCATGACATGTCCACTTAGCTTGAGTTATCAACACTTTACATTACACATGTTGTTTCTCTCTACAACTTTGATGGATAAGATATCTATTTACACTTTTCACACATGTGTTCACATGGTATATTGAGCTTTATGTAGGACACACATAAGTATTTTCAAAATGAAAGGTGTTCCTCATCCCTTTACCCATACTTCCTATTAATCTAGGGACATGTATTAATCACTACACACATTTTTTTATTGTTTTATTATAGTTCGTTTCTACAACTTCATTACGCTTGAAATCTTACATATATTGTGTACACGTTATCTTATGAGATAATAGTACTAACACATGTTTCATGTGCAACATTGACACCTCTTGCTTCGCTTGTCTCTTTCCATATCATTTGTTTTATCATTTCATCATTTTCTAACACTTTTAGTATTCATGCATACTTGTTTATTGTGTGTATTGTTCTTGGTTTGTTTCACTTATTTTGGCCTCGAGTATCTTGCATCTCTTGTAAAATTTTGGTTGTCCTATGTTTATGACTCTATGCCTATCTTATATTCTCTTTTTTTTTTGGCCCAGGGGACTTTATTGTCTTGTGATACCATGGTTGTCATATGGGTCATGTTTGCAGGATCTATGTCTTTTATGTGACACTATTTGTATAGTATTGAATCTAAATTCATTTTTGTTCCACTTGTTTCTTACATGTGTCTTATTAATATTATTGTTATTGTCTCTAATATTTTTATTGGTTTTTAGTATTGCATGCCATGGTTTCCACCATGTGCAAACCCTTCCCTTTTACAGGAAAATGTTCTTCAAAGTGTTGTCCATTGTGTTTTAGTGTTTTCATTGATGTAAGGTCCATTGATGGAAAAGGGTTTCATGAGGTCATGTCAGTATCATTGAGGTGTTGGTAAAGTGTCAAATATGAAGGTTGAATGACGGTGACCATATTTGGTAATGTTCTATGAGGTCGTGGAGCATGGTTTAGCTTTTACGGTCCTAGTATGAATCCTTCAAAGGTGTTTAAAGGTTATCATGAGGTAACTCATGGTCCATGAGGTTTTTAGAGGTTTTAATGAGTCTTTAAGAAGTCATCATGGTCATTTCATGTGATGTCATGGATTGTAGTAGTCATTTTAGGCCTATTCCTAGTCCTAGAGCTTGTGGTTTGGTATGGAGGTAGTGTTTTAGAGATAAAACTTCATGGTGAAGAATGTTAGAATCATGATGATGTATTATATGACATGTATGGTGAGTTAAGGTCACTTCTAAGAGGTTTGATAGTTTTTATGGTCCTTGGGAAGCAAGAAGGTGGAGAATAGACAAGTTACCATAGGTAAGTCTTAATGGATAGATATTTCCATGCATATTTGAGATAGATGGTGGGTATTTATAGTGAGAGAATTTTTTCATGATACTTCATGACAAGTTTCAAGTCATTCTAAAAAGGAATTGCAATATACATCGCTTATAGAAAAATCGTGTAATCTAGAGTGTGGTTTTATGATAAAACTTAACCATCGATGCTCGATATGAATTTTATTCTTTTCATGGGACCCATAGAATTGTGAGGATTTTTACATGGAAATAGTATGGTTTATCAAAAATAATTAGGTGTTTCTATCATCACATTTTTATGAACAATCGTTAAGAAGATAATTCACTTTGAAACCCTAACTAAAAGACACTTGGAGAAAATGGAGTATGTTGAGCTTGTCTTGATTGATTTTTCAAATTTAATTATTGGAATTTGTAGAGGACTCCTCCATATTTCCATAAATGTGTATTAGAGAATGTGACAATATGTGGGCCCCACCTGAAAAACGTATGTTTCTGAAGAAGTTCAGTTTAAGAAAAAATTGTCCAAAGAAGGTGATAAATAAAATGACATTATTTTTAGCCTGAAAGTTTTTATATATTTCCATGATGGTTTTAGAAAAAAATTAGGTTTTAAAGGGAAAAGTGTGCCCTATTTATGAAGACCGGTTTTGAGGGCGTTTGAATCATCTTATGGTAAAAGTGGAATTACAAAAGCTACATGTGGATTTAGGAATTTATTAAAGTTGTGTTTCAATCATAATTCAAATATATTTCCATTGGTATATAAAACTTATGTTTTTATAAGGAATGAAGAATTTATGACCTATTCTTTAAGGGTTAAATTTGGAGGATGTCTAATTTAAAGGTGGTCTTGAGTTGATTCATGAGGTAAAGTGTTAGTCCTAAGTTATTAATGCTTTTTAATGTTTATAATTGTTTATTAAACATTTAAATGGTGTTCCATGATTTTTAATCTTGGAAATTATTTTGGAGGCGATGGAGTAGGTTGGTCTTAAGCTTGGTTCTTAAGCCCTAGAAGCCTAAATGAGCAGTTTCAAAGATGGACTTGGTTGAAGGCCTTCCAATTAAAGTTGGAAGGAAATGTAAGGTTTTATCGAAAGAGGTTTCAAATATGTTTCTAGTGCTATATTTTTTATATCATGATGAGGATATTTGATAGGTCATCCATCTCATGTTTGTGAAGAAGAATGCTTATTTTTCAGACAAGATTTATCACGCTGAGTGATTAAGGTCTATGATGCATGAGATGGATTTTTTTATGATTTTATCAGTTGTATAGTGAATATGGATTAGTTTTGTTCCTATTGAATTAATTTTGAGGTCTTGAAAGTGACACAAAGGGAGAAAACTAGTTATATTTCTAAAACTACTTTTTGGGTATCTCAAAATAGTGAAGAGGAAAGTTGGTGTGGTTTGCACATATGGATGTTTAATAAGGTCTAGAAAGCATGGATTTCATCTATAGATAACATTATTTATAATGAGTGGTTACATGTCCTAATTTATGTGTTTTGGTGTGTGATTAAGGCCCATAGGTGAAGATTGGTTCCTAGAAACAATTGTTTAGTGAAGTATATGAGTCTTCTCGAGTGAGTTATAAATAATTTGATTGGTGAAAGATAATGTGTGACCATGGATGGTTTTTAATGTTATATTTGAAATTTTTCATGAATTTAGGAGCTTGAATAATCATGGTAATGGTTTTTTTCTATTTAAACATCCAAGTGATGGGGTTTGAGTTTTTTTAGCTTTTTTAGTGCATTTCAAAGCATGACCTACCTACATGGGTCCATTATAAATTATTTTATGAATATTTTTGAGTTTTATTAGTTGATATAATTATTAAGGACCGAATAATGGTGTGTTTTAAAGAAGAAAATCATATTTAAGTTCTTATTTAGTTCAATTTTGAATTAGTTGGACAAGAGAGAAAAAGTGCAACCCAAGTGTGTCGATTTGTGTGTGTAACAAGTATGAATGAATCATTTCAAATGTGAAGAATTTGTGAAAGGATCAAGGATGTTAGAGATCATGTGAACAAGGGTTTGAGACAAATCTTGTCCATGAAAGAAGAAGAAAGAGTGAGTTGAAGGAATAAGGGTTTGAAGGTGTATGTGTGAGATGAAATTGTGATCTCCATCAGTTTTAGAATTAAAAAAATTATATATCTTCATCTTTAGATGGTTGATTTGGTGCTTGATCATCTTAGAGGGTTGTAAAGTGGGTCCTTATGGAGTTGGTTCTTCACTAAATTAGGGGTTATTTCTCTTTGTAGGGTTGGTGCTCCTTGTGATATTGGTGTTTCCTAAATCTCTTTTATTTGTGTGCTATAAGAATATTTTCAATAAGTTTTATTTCCCTGAGTGTTTCCCACTTAAATTTTTTGTTCTTGTGTACTCTCTTTCCCTTTCTATAGTGTATGGTTATTTCAATGCTTAAGTAAACAATCATGTGGTTCATTGTTGATTCTATGGTTACATAAATGATAATGAATGATGAATGAAAATGGAATAAAGTTTTAATAGACTAATTCACCCCCTCCCCCTCTCATTCTCTTGTGTTTCTAACAATTGGTATTTGTTGGAGCTCAAATGTGCACTTGTGCCCGAATCATAGAAAATTTGGGATTTGAGTCAACATGGGACTATCTCCAAGTTGTGGGACTCGAACTGAGATAGACCTCCAGAGAAGGTTGACTTCCTCTACTTACCTCTAATGCTAAACTAATCCTAGGAATTGAAATGCAACTATCTATATCTACTCTAATTTTCCAAGGGACCAAGGTGAGAAGGAGATGCATAAAACATAAACCTAAACTAAAAGAGGTGATAGCACCAAAATAAAGGGGAAAGAGAGAAAATGGAAGAAAAGGATGACAAGGAGGGTTGAAATGATAACCAAAGATCAAAATCATCTCCCAAGTTCCACCTTCACGATGCACAATAAACACAGATTTATGAAACAATGCATACAACACACCTGTGAGTGAATGAGAGGCAAGAGAGTACAATAAAACAATAGCTAAGGTTGAGATAAGCCACAAAACCAAATATTTTATTGCTAAAAGATCATGCATAGATCATCACAATACAAGAGGAAGATGTAGAACATTTATAGAATCCAAATCCAAGGCATGCGACCCTTAGAATACTTTTGCAACATAAAAATGATGCCTTCATATTCCCAAAGTATCCAACATTAAAACTAGGCATCACTTTACAATATATAGAAAATGAAAGGAGGAGAGAAGAAAGAGAGGGAAAATTCAAATTCTCTTTCCACCAACCAACCAACTTCATTTAGTTTCTTTGTATTCTCTAAAAAATAGATTGAATGCTTTCAGTAAATCTAATTCCACATGCCACACCCTGTAGGAGAAGGAATGAGCACCCATAATGCATTAAATGTGGGTGGTTGAGCCAACTGACATTGCACATGTGTGTGTTGAAGATGTTTTCTTAAGGTCACGTCCACCAACTACCTTTTAAATTTGAATTTAGACTCTATGCATAGATGAGGCCAACACCTTTCCATTGATATGAAATTCGCAAGGATCGGGCCAAGAATTGAGAATTATGATGATCTTTTCTTATGTGGGAATTGTGGTTATCCACAAATTTTAAATTCTGTGGAGCTCTCTCACTCATGTCACAGATCTGTATAATCCCTCATGGCACTTTATTCGTTGCGTAACTTCTTCCTTTTGGTTCGCGGCATTATCATGTACTCCTTGTTTTGTGGCTTCTAAAACCATTTTCTTCATTTTGTGGCATCATCATTGTAGCATGGATTTTCATAACCTTCCACATATATCTCAAATCTCTCGTGGTTCTACGTCTTGACTTTTACGACATTCATAACTTCTTCACGACTTGACCAATTCCATCCTTAAACATCCGCCAAGCCCATACTTGTGTAAGTTGTTCTATTTTTTCAAGGGTGCCAAAATAGACAACATTTTTGACAACTCACGGGGTCATCTACCTACTAGATGAATTATCTAGTAGTCTTGGCATATCTATTGGGTATGGAGTCACTGAAATCCTTGATTTTGACATTTAAATAGGACTTGGATTCGCATTCTAATTTTAGTTGTTATGCATTTAAATTACTTATATGACTACAACCAAACCTTGACTCTTTTAAATTCATTCCTTCCATGGTCTACCTAAATGTTGAATATTGTGCAATAGGACCATCCCAAGGAACAACAATGTGTAAAGCACTTAGGGAAAGAAACCTATACTACCAACAAAGTAATGTGCTGAAGTCACTTGGAGGAATTGAAATTATAATCTATTATGTACAATGATGTAATAAAACTCTTAATGATAATGTTTAAGATGATTCCCATTAACTAGGATTTGAAACACATTCCCATAAAGAAGTTTTCAAATAAATTCTAAGTCCCAAAGCCCAATTAGAAGTCTTGGATCCTAGAAAATCTTTAGCATTATCATAAATGATAGTCTAAGGGACACAAACCTTGTAACAATTTCTTCAAGAAATTCTAGGATGACTGATTCAGTGGCTTCCTTTAATGGCTGGCTTCACTTTCCACCCGGTGAAATAGTCTATTGCAGTTAGGACCCATTTATGACCTTCACTAGATGGTGGATTGATCATACTAATGAATTCAAGACCCCATTGTGCAAATGGATGATCTACTTGGATTGGATGAAGTGGTAGGGCCGCCAATATTTTCTTTCCAGTGAAGAGCACACATTATTTGCATTTCCTCACCCATATGTGAGCATCTACGAATAATGTAGGCTAGAAATAACCTGCTTTTATGATCTTCATGGTTGTAGCTTTAGCAGAGAAATGTCTCGCTTGAGAAGCCATCATGGAATTCAGTTAGAACCCTATCACATTTCTCACCTTCAATGCACCTGAGCAACACTCCATCAATATTTATTTTGAACAATATGCCACCAATAAACACATAAGGAATGGATTGCAATCTTAGATGTCTTCTCTTTGCTTTATTCAAACCAAGAGGGTATGCACCAGTAGATAAAAACTTTGACATATCAACAATCCAACTGCAATCATTAAATACATTTATTTCATCCTATTGCCACTCAACATCACGTGGCAACTCATCATTTGAAGGCACTTCATTCATGAGGGTGGTCTCTTGAGGTTCTACAATGTCTAGAGCTAGCTGCTCACAAAGTGCTCTTCCTCTTACCAATTTTGTGGCCTTGATGGTCACATCATATTCCATGATCTTAGTCACCCATCCAACTCGTTTCTCACTGATTTATGCTCCCATAATGAAGTCTTTGATGCTATAATGTGATACTAAAACCTTAACGTGGCTAGAAGCAATCATACTTTTAAACTTCTTCAAAGCCCTCATGATAGCAAACACTTGTTTTTCAATGTGACTATACTTGAGCTTATAATTCTTCAATTTTTTACTAAAAATTCCACGAGCTGCTTGATTTCTTGATCATTCAACTGTGTCAACACTTCATCTATGCTATATTCTACCCCATGAGAATCAAGATTGAAATCTTTGGTATAATATGGGTTAATCAGCGTTGGGGCCTAAGAAATCTCTCGTTTTATCTTTACAAACCTATCCTTTTTTCTTCGAGTCCACTTGAATGTTTTATCCTTATTGAGCATGAGATTAATTGGTCTTATCAAACCCACAAAGTTAAGGATGGAATTCCTAAAAAAAATTATCTTTCCAAGGAATGACTGCAAAGCCTTCTTGTGAGTTGGTAAGGAAAGAACCGAGATAGCTGCAATTCTCTCTAGATCAATGGAAATTCCTTCTTTTGATACAATATGCCCCAAAATCTTACCTCTAAGGACTGAAAATTTGCACTTCTTAGGATTAAGGGATACACTAAACTCCTTGCATCTTTCAAACACTTTCTCTAGGTGCTTCATGTGATCCACGCTCTATTTGGAGAAAATAATAATATCATCTAGGTAAACCAAGATGAACTAATTAATATATCCTTTGAAGGAAATATCCATTTCTCTTTGGAAGGTGGCACCAACGTTTGATAATCCAAAGGGCATATTTTGATAAGAAAATGTTCCCCATTTAGTGGTGAACACATTTTTATATTGATCCCCTTCCTTCACTTTAATCTGGTTAAAACCAGAATAACCATCAAGCATGGAGAACCTATCTTCTCTTGCCACTGTCTACAAAATTTGTTCCATAGAGGGTAAAGGATAATGATCCTTGAGAGAATATTTGTTCAAATCCTTGAAATCCACACGAGATGTATTTCACCATTTTTCTTCCTCACGGGGACTAGATTTGCTACCCAATTGGAATAATTAATTGGAAAAATTATTTTTGCCTTAATGAGTTTAAAGAGCTCCTTTCTCATGAGGGGTTCAATCCTAGGGTTGAATGACCTCTATTTTTACTAATTGGTTTGATTTTGTGATCAAGCTAAATGGAATGTTGGACTATAGTTGGATTGAATTCTGTAAATCTTCATAATTCTATGAAAAACATCTTGAACTTCGATACAAGGAAACAAAATATTGCCTTTTTTGTTTTCATCACATACGTTTCGAGTAGTTCTTTTCCTAACGTAATTAAAAGCTGGATGAAAATCATCCGATTTTTTGCCATGTTATTTTCCATTCCTTTGAACTCATCATCTGGACTAAAAATCTGATCCAAAGTGACTAATCCCTTTGGCAATTTGTTTGTTTTAGTTGAATAATTTGATCCCCATATACTTCCTGCAAATCATCTTGCATCTTTGAGGATAACTCTACCTCATTTTGGATAAACTACACAATTTTTTCATCACTTTTAAATACCTATCAACAAGTCGATTGTCGGGAATAGATGTCCTAACAACCATCTTAATATGTTGGGAATTTCCCATGACCAAATATTTAGCAAGTAAGAATTGAGATCCAAATGGTTCCATTTGATCTGTTTCCTTCTTCACTTTTCCGGGCACAACCTTTGTAGGTTAATGGCATCAAAGTTTTCTAACAAATCCTAGACTATGTGCTTATAAGCCTTCAAAACTTATTCTTTGTCACACATTTTCTATGGACTTGGTGGATGACTAATTTAGTGTGTCTAAAGACCTACAAATCCTTGATTTTCTTCTTATTGTGATCAATATACCATGCACTAATGCCTCGTACTTTGTTGCATTATTAGAGTATGCAAATTACAATCTATGAGCAAAGAAGAACCTTTCATTTTTGGGGAAATGAGCACAACACCTACCCCGGTTACATTTCTACTTCTATAACCATCAAAGAACATCCACCATAATCGAGAAACATTTTCCTTATCTTATTTGAATGTCACAGGTATCACATATTCTTCTTGGGAATGCATTAACTTCCCAGACTAGTCTTAACATTTTTGATCTCTTCATCATAAGGATCACACTTATGATCTCTTTTAACCCATTCATCTAGCAAAAAATCAGACATGGAAAGAGAGACAATATTCTCTTCGGGAGCTAAATCTTACTCATGTGATTCTTGGATTAGGAAAACTGATTGGATAAGAGTCAGGTCAAACAACTCAATATGGTAAGAAGATACGGGCTCAACTTGTATTGTGAATTGGGTACCATATCTAGTTTTCAGGAGTATGTGATTCCAATCCGAGGATAGATAGCCACCTACTTTAGTAGTGAAGTCTCTAGAAAAACAAATGGTAAACATGGGAGGAAGGTCAATGAATGAGATATCATGGGTTATGGTGACACTTGGGAAGGTATAAAGTGTCAACTCAAGATCTTTTATTATGCCGGGCATTCACAATTGACCCATCAAGTTATTAAATACCCCTAGACACAAGGCTGTATTTTAGGCCTAGGATATTAGCATTTTCTTGGGCATTACAGAGGTACTAGCACTTGAATCAATCATATAGTTATGAACTATGTACTTTCCCATAATTATTGACATGCAAAAGGGTGGGGTTTTGATGTTTTTACTTACTTGATCATCCTTTTCTTGATAAACATTGAGCTATAATATGAGTCATTTAGATTACAGATTCACTAGAGGTAATTTCTTGAGGGCTTCACATAAAATATCCCTTTGTGATGGAATGGCTAGTGCATGCCACATTGTTACATTAAGATTGGTCTTCTTCATTTTCTCTACAATGTTGAATGGAAGACTCACGGATTTTTTCATGTGCGACATGTAATTTTCCTTTCTTTTTATGGCATTGTTTAGATGGGAAACTTGGTAAAACAATAATCTCCTTTCCCATGGAAAAATTATCAAGCACCACAAGACCATTTGACATGTTTTCCACTTCATTATGCGTTTCTCACAGTTCCTTTCTTCTACTCCATTCCACGGATTTTCATCTTTCAGTCCAATCTCCTTTTCTTTGTCTCTGTGACATTTCTCTAATCAATGGAAGGTACAAACTAAGCTTGTAACATTCACTTCTTGTGTTGTGTATATCAGCTACACTTGTTTGGGGTCATTTGGAGCCACGACACTTGATTGAGTGTATATATATCCTCAGCTCCGAAGAACATAAGGTTGGCGTCAATTGTGGTTTATTGAACTTCTTTCACACCGTAATTTGGTGCTTGATAAGTGGTCCTTGCTGACTAGAAGCACCTCTAATCATTTATGCTTAAAGATGCATTTCCATTTCACAACCAATTTGGTTATACATCAAGTTACATGGAAAACACCACTTTATTTCTTACGCCATGTTTTTTTGCATAAGAACTAAATCCTAACTCAAACTAGGAGCAAGAAGTTCTTGTGGAGGAGGAATTGTTTCTAGTGGAATAGGAACACTTTGATTCTGCCATCTATTATTCTATTGGTTTTGTGCATATCCTTGATTAGGCTATTGGTTTCTATATGGTTGATACCCACGATTTGAAGGTTGCCCTTTATTCTGATAATTATTATAGTATTGGGCTTGTTGTTTCTATAGGGATACGACTGTTTTTGTCAAATTTCTAATAAAAGCCTTCATTTCTTCATCTTCATTTTCTTGAGAAAATTTGGTGATGTGGAAGCAACAGGTTGTGGATTATGATCAGGTGTAGGAACAATAGAAGTTTGGGAAGCTTTAGGTAGTTCTGGATACAATGGCATGGGTGTTCTAGGAGATAATTTTCCAGCTTGTATTAAGATATTTTCATCTCTCGATTATAATTTCATAGGTTGCCGATAGAGTTGTCCCTCACATACATTGTATCAGATAACAAGATATATTAGAGCTAAGAGATTTTAGAAATTAAATAAAGGCACCTTTTTCTTTGTAGGTCTCACGGGAGATGGAATTGTGTCCCATGTCCTCTAGAATTTGAAGGCTCTCTTGATTTTAGTTAGTTTCTCCAAAAGATATAATTTTTCTTCTCTCTCTCTCGAATCGGTCACAAAGGGCTATGCACAATTGGTCCCAATTCTAAATTGTTCTCGACCCTAAGCTCTGAACCATTGTAGATTTTTTCCTTTAAGTGATGAATCCTAAATTTTGAGTAATACGTTCATTTTAGAAACTTCATGAATATCACATACATTTTCAATGTCCTGAATGTGGTTAACTGGAGTGGTGTGATTTTCTCTAGTGAAGTATGGTATATTCTTCAAGGTAGCTATTGAGATAGGATTTTGAGCATTCAAGGTAAGCGGGTTGCTGCCTGTGAATTTTACAAATGGATTTTATTTTGATGGTTGTTGTTGATGAGCCATTCTGATAGGTATGAGAACTCTTGTCAACTGTAAGAAGGGACTACCAGTGGAAGTGTTGAGAGATTTTGATTTGGAGGAGATGGAGATATTTGAATTTGTCTTCTTCTTCTGCCTCTACCTGGGGATAAATGTAAGAACTCAAACACATATGTTTGTCTTGTTCTCGACCATGTTTGGATCCTTCTCATAAATCATGAACACTAACAGTAACTATACTACAAAAATTAGTTGATATTCGAATGGAGTCACCAAATATGTTACTTCAGAGCCTCCGAAGCATAGAGTTTCACCAAGATACACATCAAAACTTGATAAAACTTGAAATATTAATTTCAAATGTCCCCTTTAGGCGTGTAAAACTGTTGGAGCTAAAAATTACACCCATGTCCGAATCATAGAGAATTCAGGATTTGAGTCAATATGAGGATGCCTACAAGTTGTGTGACTCGAACTAAGATAGACCTCTAGAAAAGGAAAGCTTCCTCTACTTCTAATTCTAAACTACTCCTAGGAATTGAAATGCAACTATCTATCTCTACTCTAATTTTCCAAGGACCAGGGTGAGAAGGAGATGCATAAAACATAAACCTAAAATAAAAGAAGCGATAACACCAAAAGAAAGGGGATTGATAATTAGGCAAGAGAGAAAATGCAAGAAAAAAATGATGAGGAGGGCCAAAATGATAGCCACATATCAAAATCACATCCCAAGTTCCAATTTCATGATGCACAATAAACACATATTTTTAAATAATGCATAAAACACACTTGTGGGTGAATGAAATGCAAGAGAGTGTAATAAAACAATAGCTAAGGTCAAGATAAGCTAGAAAGATAAATATTTTATTGCTAAGAGATCATGCACAGATCATCATGATACGGGGAGGAAGATGCGAGAATATTTATAGAATCCAAACCCAAGGCATGCAATCCTTAGAATACTTGTGCAAAGCATAAAGCGATGCTGTGTATTCCCAAAGTATCCAACATTAAAATAAGGCATGACTCTACAAAATATAGAAAAATGAAATGAGGAGAGGAGAAAGAGGGAAATTTTGAATTCTCTTAACACTAGCCAACTAACTTCATTTATTTTATCTACATGCTCGAAAAATGGATTGAATGCCTCTTCAAATCTAATTGCACATGGTACACCCTACGAAGAAGAAGGAATGAGTGCCCATAATGCATTAAATGTGGGTGTTTGAACCAACTGACATTGCACCTTTTCATGTTGAAGACATTTTCGTAAGGTCATGTCCATCAACTAATTTTTAAATTTGAAGTTCAGAATCCTATGCATATATGAGGCCAACACCTTTCCATTGATATGAAATTCCCAAGGATTGGGCCAAGAATTGAGAATTATGATGATCTTGCCTTGTGCGAGAATTACAGTTATCTGCAGATTTGGACTTCCGTAGAGATCTCTCACTCATTTCATGGATCTGTATAATCCCTCACGACACTTTTTGTGGCGGGACTTGTTCCTTTTGGTCCACGACATCAGCATGTACTCCTTGTTTTGTGGATTTCAAAACCATTTTTTTAGTTCCATGGCATCACCAATGTAGTGCGGATTGTAATAACCTTCACGGATATCTAAGATCTCTATGGCTCTTCCCAAAATTCTATTGCACGCTTAAATTCTTCGCAGCTTGACCAATTCCATCCTTGAACATCTGTCAATCCCATACTTTTGTAAGTTGCTCTATTTTTGCAAGGGGTGCACAAATAGACAACATTATCATAAGTAGGTCCTTGATAAGAAAGTTTAATCACTTGAAGTAGATCCTATAAGCACAAGCATGGGAAATTCTTTAAATGTTTAGGATGTATTAAGGATGAAATATGAAGTTGCACAGATTCCTTGATTAATAGTCTACAAGATCAGATCAATGCATGGAGAAAGAGCATGCTCAAGACATCAAGGGTTTGGTGTCATCGGTTAAAACATTATCTAAAGCCCTAAAATAAAAATAAGAATCTTGTTTCATGTATGAAAAGAAGTTGAAATCCCTATAATAATATTTTAAAGATGCATATAACATGAGAAGATGTATAAGAAGTTAAAGAAGAGCTCTGAATCTCTTGATAAAATTCTAGAAAATCGAAGAGATACTAATGACAAGACAAACCTAGTTTTCAAAGGGAAACAAATGGATAATGATGAAGGAGCTAGACCAAACACTCAATCGATATGAAGGATACAAATAATTCTAATCTAATAAAGTCCAATCCTATTAGACATCCTAATGCTATGAGGTATGGTTCTTCATTTAATGGTTATTGTTTTATTTGTCATGATTTTGGAAATAGAGCTCGAGATTACAAAATAAGGTCTTTTACGAATGGTGAAATTATCTTCAAAGGTGAATTTTATTCATGTTTTTGGTATGGTCACAAGGATAATGATTATAGTTGGAACCTTTGTGTGTATAAGCCTATGATTTGGAAGTATGATGTATGTCTCAAGTGTCACAAATAAGGACATAATGGTAATATATTTTCACCAGGTGAATCTCAAATATATAATAGCAGTGTCAAGCCCAAGATGGTAGGGTATTCAAGAAGAAAATCAGTATCATGATAGACTCTAAAGATAAGAATATCTTTCTCAATCAAATGAGGAAAATAAAAATTATTCTCAGTTCTATATTTAGAGTTTGAAAGTTAAAGAGTCAAAGTATGACAAGAAATATGCTCCAAAAGAAAAGGTGTCGATATGAAGATTGATCCGATGAATTATGTCAAAGGAAGGTTTGTTTCAAAAAATAAGGAAGACAAGTCACTCAAGATCAAAACAAATTAAGGAATGCATGACAATTTGAGAAATCTAGGCATTTGGGATACATCAAAAGTGATCGAGATATGATCTATGATTATTCATAAGATCTCGAGTCTAAGAGTCCTTATAGGTTAGTAGGATGTTTATTACATGAAGCACAGTTGAGTTTAAGTCTATGTATTATCCTTATAAGGTTCTAAAAGAAGTAATCTCATGAAGTTATGGAATGTTGTTCATCTCAATCGAAGTCGGTGATCTTAAGAAGTATCGGGAGTTGTAACCAGAGACATAGTATGGACCTCATGGGAAGAATAAATGCATAAGTCTTTAGGTCTCGACTAAGAATAATGACTTTGGATTTAACAGAGATCCATGTAATTTTACATAATGTAGTTCTCTTGAAGGATAACAAGTTATTTTGAGATCTCAAAGTGATGTACACCATAGGGGGTTAGGTGATAATGAAGAGAGCTTGAAAAATGGGTGATGGTAGTTTCAATATGACTATACCTTGAAGAAAGTTCTCTGTGTGTTGACTACTATAAATACCATCAAGTAAAAATCCATAGAACTTGAAGATGTATATCCTCCATTTTTGTTTAGGGTTTGTATCTTGGAAACAAAACTCTATGATCTCACTATCATAAGGACCTAAGTAGGTTGTGATTGATCTTAGTAGTATAATAACCTCACATGAAGATTTGACAAGGTTGAATAAGAGAGGTAGTAGGGTACTGGAATATTTCTTGAAAGGGCTGTGTGTCCTCCAAAAGAGAAATCCCCTAAAGTAAAATCATGAAGATCTTAAGGTCAAAGTATTGTGTAGTAGGTGTTATGTTGAAAATGAAGAAATCCAGCTATAAAATATGTTGAATTTTTCTTAAAAAGGCATCATGAAGGTATGTCATAGTTTAAATCTTAATTCTATCCTTAAATCATGGAGTTGAATATCAACAAGCCTTTGTATTACAAAGTGAGTTTCTCATATACCATTGAATGCATCAAATCCTTCATATTCATCAAGGAGTTTTGTTGACATCACAAAGTTGGTATAAATCATTTATGTCCAAAATGTCCTAGTCAAGAAATGAAGCATGGTACATATAGGAGATGCTTGAAATTACTTTGGGAAGGTTAGTACCCAATGGAAAGCATGAATATTTATGTCATGACTGTGATATGATATTTAAACTATAACATGGAATAGGCATCTTATACATAGAGGTATGGTGAAGGCTATGATGGTGACATTAAAAGAAAAATCATGAAAATTGTTTCTCATGTCAAATCAAGATTGATTGTGTGAATAAATTGTAAATAATCTATGAGTTTAGGGGAAAGCTTGTATTATTTCTAGGACTGATACTTGGTATAAATTCTTCATAAACATTGTTATGATAACCTACCAGTTTTTGCATAAGTGTTGGATATTTTGCATGCATCCATGAAGGAGAAGAAAATTCTTAAACTAAAACGAAGAATTCAGGGTTTTATATCTATGTATGGTGATTTAAGGATTGTACAGTTGTATTAGACAAGTATTTTAATCTTGCAAAGAGGTTTACCTCTTGAGGATGGTCTCCAAATTTGGTAAAGTAGTAAGAGTCATTAAAAATCTTGAAGGATTTATAGAAGATTGAACATTGAAGTAATAAGTTACATATTTGTAAGTGACAATTGAAGTGTATTGTGTTGTCTTAGTTAGGTGAAATCTTAAGAAAAAAAAATTGTGCAAAGATAAGGGTGTTAAAACAACATGCTATAGGTTTGCAGAGGTTATTTAAGGTGTCTATGTAGCTTGTAAGTCAAATTGGATGGTCTTTGGAGCTATATTGGTAGAGGAGAATTTTTTTGATCAAATGATATGTATTATCTTGCAAAGAAGTTATAAATCACTGAATTAATGATTCAAGTCTGAGGCATTGAAATTGACCACTCCATATGGCAAGAAAGCAAGGTATGAGATCAAATTTTTGTGTTTATAGTTAGATATGGGGAGTATAAACCCAAGGGAGAATTTACAAGTTATTTTGCATGATTGGTTTGGTTTCATAGTTTTGAGAAGTTTGGTCAAGTCACATTGAAGATGTACTTTAGGTCCAATGTTCCTAAAGAAGGTATTGATAGCTATGAAGGTAGAGTTGGTGTTCTCAAGTATGTAATAGACCTAGAGGATGATATAAAACTTGATGGAAGACAAAATTGGAAAGCATGCACTTATGGGGAGCTATTTTTAAGGCTCTTCACATCTCCATGGATCTTTAGTTGTTGTTGTAGAAGACAAGAAGATTAAGTTTAGTCCAAGGTGGGGTCAAGCCAAGTAATATTTTCATGTGTGCATTATTTCCATTATTTTCGGTGTGTATTGTCATTTTCAATGTAGTGTCATCAATATACCCTTTGTCATAGATGTACAAGGGGGTGAGAAGCATCGAAACATGGAAACGAGGTCATGTAGGTGTTTTTTTATCTTGAGGTTTCCATCAATGTTTCTGAAGGTGGTTGCCATCAATGAAAAATGGGGATATTGTTGGTCATTGTGTATTAGTGTTGTCATTAATTTCAAGTCCATTGATGGAAAATGGTGTCATGAGTTCATGTGATTTGCATTGAGGTGTTGGTGAAGTGTTAAATATTAAGGTTGATTTGTAGTGACCAAGTTTGGTGATGTTTTATGACGTCTTGGAGCATAGTTTAGTCTATATGGTCATAGTATGAGTCCTCCAAAGGTGGTTGAAGGCTTTCATGAGGTCATTCATGGTCCATGCATTGTGTTATAGGTGGTAATGTGTCCGTAATAATTCATCAAGGTCACTTCATGTGATTTCACGGGTTACAACATTCATTTTAGTCCTATTCCTAGTCCTTGAGCTTGTGGTTTTCTATGGAGGCATGTGTTTTGGAGCTAATTAGTCATGGTGAAGCATGATAACAACATGTTAATGAGGTATATGACATGTATGGTGATTTTTGTCAATTCTCGGAGGTTTGATATTGTTTCATGGTCCATGGGAAGGAAGAAGGTGGAGAAAATTTAAGTTGGCATAGTTAAGTCTTAATATTTCCATGATGGTTTTAGATCATGGTTGAGGTTCTAAAGGGAAAAGTATTCCCTATTTATGAAGACTGGTTTTTAGGCGGTTTGAAGTGGCTTGTGGTAAAAGTGTAATCGAAGGAGCTACATGTGGAGTTAGGAATTTATTCAAGTTTTTTTGTGATCCTAATTCAAATATATTTCTATTGGATTATCAAAAAAAAATTGATAAGGGATTAATAAGTTATGACCTATTCTTTGAGGGTCAAATATAAAGGATGTCTAGTTAAGAAGGGTCTTGAGTTGCTTCATGAGGTAAGGTGATAGTTATGAGTTCTTCATGCTTGTTGAAGGTTTCGAGTTCTTAGAAAACATGTCTAATGGCTATCAAATTTTTTTTTAATCTTGTAAGTTATTTTGGAGGTGATGGAGTAGGTTGGTCTTAAGCTTGGTTTCTAAGCCCTAGAAGCACGAACGAGCTCTTTTAGAGATGGACCTAGTTAAAGGCCTTCCACTTGGATTTATAAGTAAATGTAAGGTTTTTGGAATGAGGATTTAGAGATATTTCTAGTGGTATATGGTTTTTCTTATTTTGATGATATTTTATAGGTCATCTTACTCATTTTGTGAAGAATAAGATTGTTTATTTTTTAGGAAAGGATTTCTCAAGTGAAAGATTGAGGTAGATGATGCATGAGATGGGTTGGTTGATTATTGTTATCAAATAGAGAGTGAATATGGATGAAATTTTTTTCGTATTTAAGGCATTTGGAGGTATTGAAAGTGACATCAAGGGAGAAAACTAGTTGTGTTTCTAAAAATGCTTTCTAGGAAACTCAATTTTGTGAAGAGGAAAGTTGGTGTGGTTTTCACATATGGATTTTTCATGAGCTCTATAAATCATGTATGTGATATATAGTTCAGGTAATTTCTAATGATTTTTTACATTCCATAGTGTAGCTATTTTTGTGTGTGCTTGAGGCTCGTAGCTGAAAACTAGTTCCTAGAATAAGTTGTTTGGTGAAGGTTATGAGCCTTATTGAGTGAGTTATGAATAATTTGATTAGTGAAAGATAATTTGTAATCATGGATAGTGGGTTTTTGTCATATTTTACAAGTTTTATGGATTTTGGAGATTTAATAATCATGGTAATGGTGTTTTTGGTCTTTAGTATCTAAGTGATGGGGTTTTGAGTTGTTTTCGAGTTTGTTTAGTGTATTTGATCATGGCCAACCTACATGGGTCCATTCCAAGTGATTTTTGAACTTTTTGTTATATTTTTGAGTTGTATTGGTCGAGATAATGATGAAGGACCGCCTATGGTATTTTTATAAGAAGAAAATCATATTTAAGTGCTTCTTTAGTTCATTTTTGAACTAGTTGACAAGAGGGAAAAAATTGACCCAAGTATGTGTGTGTAAAATATATGAAAACATAATTAATGATATGAAGAAGTGTGTGAATGTCTAAAGGATGTTAGATAGCGTGTGAACAAGGGTTTGAGACTAGGTTTGTCCATGAAAGAATAAGAAAGAGAAAGTTGAAGGAATGAGGCTTTGAAGATGTATGTGTGAGCTAAAATTGTGATCTCCGTCACATTGCGGCAGCCCAAATATTAAAAAATATTCATATTTATAGGGTTGAGCTGGTGCTTGATCATCTTAGGGGTTATATCCTCCTTGTGGAATGGATACTTCACTAAATTAGGGGTTGACTTGCTCCTTGTAGGGTTAGTTATCTACTAAACTAGGGGTTGGTGTTCCTTGTGAAGTTAATGCTTCACTAAATATATTTTTTATGTAATAAAATAAGAGTGTTAGTGGTTTTTCTTCCCCTTGAGGGTTTTCCACTTAAATTTGGTATTGTTTTGTACTTTATTTCCCTTACTCTTGTGTATGGTTCTTTCGATGCTTAAGTAAACACTCATAGGGTTCATGGTTGATTGTATGGTTGTATAAATGATAATGAATGATGAATGATTCACGTTTGATTTTATGGTTCATGGTTGATTGTATGGTTCAATGATGAATGATGAATGAATTGAATAAAGTGTTAATAGATTGATTCACCCCCTTCTTAGTCACTTGTGCTTCCAACACAAAGTGGCCACCTCCTCAACATTATGCACTCTTCTATATTTTCTTAGACATTTGGTGCATGGGAAAATATATATTTTTGAGCCACATGCTCATCATGGTTATTTAAAAATTCCTAAAAAGAGGGGCATTCATCTGGATATTTTCTACACATACTGATAGACACAAGAATAATTATGGGCTAATATACAAGTGTAAATTGGGCACGATTACTCGAAACACATCTAAACACATAAATCTAGGGAAAAGTGTGCAAGTTTAAAACATGCGGTGTGGTCAACATTTTATGTATGGTCTGAACCTTTCATACGGTTCTTCCCTGAAGGGCAAAGAACGTCAACTTTCTCAACAATTTCAGATTTTGACCTATAAGTATATGTTTATGTCATTGTTTTAGATCTAATTCACTCAATTTAGATCAATTCTAGAGGGCATGAGATATATCACTCCTTCACTATGATACTCGGTTTCAACAAAAATTTCTTAACAATGTTTGGCAATTGAACTCATGTGCCACACCTTATCAATTATAAATATTATGCAAAAATTTTACTACATGCAATGAAAGGAAATTATTTAGAAAAGTGGTAGCAAATGAGAAAAGATAGCTCATCCGAGTTAAAAATACTAGCATTGGTATTCAAAAGTCATACAATGATATACATGATGAAAAGGGTCATCTATAAACATATACAAAGAAATGAGTTTATATTTCTACTAATTTTTATGACATAAAAGTTAGAGGGAAGAGCATTGAATGTGGACAAGTTTTTTGTTTCATTTCCTATTATGTGTCACTCCCTTTATGTTTGATCCATTTTTATCTATGTACAAATTAAATGCAAGATGAAAATTAAAAAACAATAATAAGAAAAATAAATTAAAAAAACTTGAGTAAGACGACAGTTTACAAGATAAAAGCATATATCACCAATTATGAAGACTTAAAAAATCAATTGAAAATGATAAAGAACATGAAGACGATTATAATGACAAAGACAATGGTTTTCAAGAAAATTAACTTAATAAAAACCTATCAATCAATTATTATAACCAAATATCAAAATTTTATATTATTATATATTTTCCCTAAAATAATTATACTATTTTATTTATTTGAGTAACATAGTTTCCATTTCATTAAAAATGTAAATTTTTAAAAAAATCAATAACTCTACAAAACCCCATAAATCTTTAAGTTATTTTGTTTTTATCTCAAGAGGGCTATGTCTTTTCAAAGTAAATAATATTTTTCAAATCTTGAAAACACACAATCAAATTGTAATAACTGTTAATCTTACTTTGTAAAATAATTTAGGTTTCAAACATTAAAATATTGAAAAATATTTAAAGAAAATATGGAATTTATATAAGAAATTAAGGAGTTTAAAAATGTAAATTGGAGTAAATATTAATATTACTCCAAAATTACATTTAAAATAAGAGTAATAAAGGAATTTTTTCAATAATTCTCTATATGTACATTCTTGTATTTTCTTCTTCTTTATTGAAGTTGAAGCTTGTACAAGTCAAGTGCATAGAATTTTTGGCTTAGTTGTTAAAGAATAAGTGGTTTCCATTACGTTAAATTCGTGAAGGCATCGTCTCGACCTCATCTCTTATTACTATATATCTCCTTGGATGTGTGCCTTGGTGGATGATTAAACAACACCTTTTACACCATCATATGTGTCATTGAACTACAACCTTTTCTATTATGTTATCTGTTTTCCTTATTTTATTTAATTAAAAATTTATTATAATTGTAGTTATGGCTATGAGGGTACCATCATATTAGTCATTTATGTGGTGAATGATTTATTTTATAGAAGTGTTTTAGGTGATTGTTGAGATTTGAACTCGTATCTCATTTAAATAATGAGGATGTAAATCGATTGAATTGCACAAAACACTTATTATATTATTGTCACGTTTATCAAGTGAAAGGTTTACCCTCTTAAAAAAAAGGTATCAATTGTCTATTTAATTTGATGATTAGTAAGGAAGAGCAAGACCTTAATTTATTATATACTTTATATTTAAATATAAACATATAAAACATATGAAAAGGAAAGTACATATATATAATCTTTATAGAAATAATCATAAAAAAATTGTTATTGAATAAATAAAGAATAAATAATATATATATTATTATAATTTAAAAGTACACAAACAAACATATTCATCTAACAATCCTCTGCCATTATATGATTACAAAATGTTTGGAAGATCACCCAAATTCGATTAGAATGAAATATTAATGACTCTTTATAAGTCACTAAATTCAAATACGATAAATCAGATTTACTGATATATATTAAATTAGGGATGATTATAAACAAGTTTTAATAAAAAGTGGAATATGATTATGTGATTAAACAAGGTTTCCAATTTCAACTATCAAATTGAAATATCAAATATCAAATCATACGGTTTTCGCTTCTTTGGAAAAGACCAAATAATAATTGTGTTTCATTGACTCTTGATATAAAAACAAAACCGTAACACATGGGAAATATTCCAATCAAATCTATCTTACGATCCTTTCTACATCCCATCGTAATCCTTTCTAAATCACTCATGAATTTGTATACCACTTACCCAAAAAAGAAACACCAGTGTAATGAATTTGTATGGTACACTTAATGCAATTGTCAAAATTATGCAACTCTCATCAATACATCTAGAGCTTATGCAATTGTCAAGAACACATCTAGAGCAATTGTAACCCTCTAGCAATTAGAAACCTTCAACCTTGCACTTGGATAATGTCTTTGAAGATATACATTAAATCAATAGAGTTTATATACTAGCAATTGTATATGAGACATAAGGTGCGTCAAAATGGATCTAGATGTAAAGTTAGTTTGGAAATATATATTGATATGATTGTTGGCATGCAATATAATAAGTAATATTATTTTGGTGTCTATACAAAAACATTAGTAACATAAACATTAGAAACATACAACAAACAATTATGTTAGAGAAATAAAATAAATGAAAGAATTGCATCTTGTGGTTAAATTAAGAGCAATAAAATGAATGAAAGAAATGCATCTTTGAGCTACTTGAAAAAATGTAATGAAGGATACCACAAGTGTCGGGAAATATTTGGAGACGGTGAGAAAATACGAACAAGAGTAATCAAGAAGTAACATTTGTAGGAATGTTAAGTCTTTGCACTAGTTGATCGTTTTCTTTAGAGCTTAACAACGTCTAGCATCGAGGGTGTTTGCTTAGATCTTCATATGTACACAACCGTGTTAGTTGCAATACTTAGAGCATTTGAGACCTCAAAGGTCCATTATAAATGAAGGGATTAAATAACTCTTCACACTGAGGGGGTATTAAGCCCTAAAGGCGAGACTAGGCAATTGCCTAGGGCGCCAACAGATTAGGGCACCTAAATTTAAATATTTTCATTTTTTTAGCTATTATTAAAACATAACATTATATTTTACTTGAAATTAATATTAATTGACCCTTTTATTGATATTATTATAAATAAACATAAATTTCACACATACATGTAAAAATGTACTATAATATTTTTAGAAGTAAAATTAAATATGCATATTTTTAAGCTCATACAATATTGTTGGTATTGTTACCCATTATCTAATATAGCTCTATATAATTCAAGTGTGTAATTTTGTACTAGAAAACGTTCATGTCTTTTTATAATGTCACTAGTGTAGCTAGTAGAGGCAAGTATAATTGAAGGGAAAAAAATTGTATTCCTAATGTTTTGGGGAAACGTCCTTTTTTCAATGGAGGAATTAGTGGGCTTAGTCCAAATACCACTCTTCACAAAATCATGGGAGCTACCTACAATTTTTCATTGCTTTGCAAAAGAATGGTGCTTTGTTCAGTTTTGAGTCACATCACCTACTTGCTATTGGTAAATTATAAGACCGAGAATCAACCTTATATTAAAAAATGTATTTATTGCATTTTGAGCACCTCTTGTGATTAATTCTCTTCATCCATGGATTATTATTTGTCCTTATTTGATAATTTTATAGGATATTTTTATTCTTTTTGTATATTAATTTCTCTAAATTAGTGATTTATTATGATCCTTACGTAAATTTTAAAATGTGATAATGTACATAGCTTTTATTTATTTATTTAATGGGAAAAATTATTAACTACAATTATAAGAAAGGCATCCACTTCAATTATTTCTGAGGGTGCTCATAACCTTTAATTTGGCTCTACTTCTACATGACCAATAAAAGAGAAATAAAGCGAGATACATTGACAAGAGTTGAAATCACGATGACATCACCTACTCTACGAGCATACAATCATGATTACAATCACCTACTCTATGATATATTGCATTATTTTTACAATCGATTTATGAGCACACAATCACGATTACCTCACCTACCTTATAATATATTAATACATGGGGAAATGAGTCATTATACGCTTACAACACGGAGTTTCATATTTACTATATACACTATTATTAGTACATGTCGCGTAGGATACTAATATATTCGGCTTCTCCTATTAATTTTTAGTACTTGCCGTGGAGCCAACATATTGTAATGTTTGTATAAATTTTTGTTTTAATTATTGCTTTTCTAATGTTGATGCTTTAATCTCTTGCAGATGATTGGTTGAGGTTTTGGCCTCGTTGCCTAACTTTATTGTGAATGCGGCGGGTATGACCTGTTTTGAATTTTTTATGTGGTAGAGGTATTCCCTGTTTTTTGCTATTGCTCTGGCCTGCGCCCACCGCTCTGACCATGCAACCATGTGCCTTCCTCCATGCAGTAGCTTGTTGTATAAGGTGATGGCCAAACACACAAGGATTTTCCTCCTCTCTGTGTGTTGTGTTTGTTGCGAGGTCCTGCGATTTTGAAGATACGGGTATTTTTCTGTAAGTTGCCTGGAGTCCCCACATGCTCCCTTTTCTTTTCTGAGTTTCATATTTCATAGGGTTCAACTTTTAATAGAATAGTAATTGTTTTTGAAATGGATCTGTTTTCTTTTGCTTGAAGGCTTGTTTAATACCTGGTATTTTCTTCTGAGTGTTGTTTTTCCCCTTTTTCCCCAAATGTCACATGCCTTGTCTATGCTTCCACATCTGGATATTGCACTGCTATGAGTACTGAAGTATGTAATAAACCATAATGGTAAAAGTGTCAAGACACAAAAAGCGCAACAAATGAGGATCATTATCTAGAATTTTTTTGTATTGCAAGCGCTAATCATTGCACTAATACCTCTAATGTAAGAGGTATAACCATTGAGTAAGTTTTGTGTAGAGAATGTAGGATGAGCGTATAAAATATGCTATGTCATCAATGATTGCCATGCCATTTGAGGACTTTCCGCGGACTCTGCAAAGGATGAGGTTAAACAAGGCTTTTAGATTGGAGCTCTTATGTTATCAACAGTTCATGTGCCTTGTCTATGCTTCCACATTTTGCATACATGTCTACCAGGAAGTTGCAACTACATCAGTCAAAATTCCTCTATCCATTATGCTTTGATGGATGTCAATACCCTGTGAATGTTTCTAAGTAATTATAACGCATTTTCAACAAATCCATTTTGGGCATATCCTGCAATCATTACTATCCACGATCCCACATTTTTTTGAGGCATTATGTCGAATAGTTCACATGCCTTGTCTATGATTCCACATTTTTCATACATGTCTATGCTTTGATGGATGTCCATACCTTGTTCCAAAGCTCGATTTTGGCACAAGCTGGGAGTATGTTGGCAAATGTAAATTGATTGGGTTGAAGACCTGTTTGTTGCATATGGTGAAATAGTGTGACTGCCTTGTAAGGATAACCATGTCTTTTGTATGTTGCAATAATTATATTCCATGAGAAACTGTCTTGTTCTTTCACTTGCTCAAACTCTTTACCGGCATCTATCAAAACTCTACACTTGACATACATTTAAATATGTTTTTATGAAAAATTGTGTGTAGCAAATGCCATTTAATCACCTGTGAGCAATGAAAGAGTGGACTATTTTTCCTTGGGGTTATGTGTAGTAAGCAGAATGTGCATTTACAACCATCAAAGCATAATGATTCCTTATATGTAGTTACAGTAATTACCTAGTAGACATCTATATGAACTGTTTGAAAGAATGCCTGAAAAAGATGTGGTATCAGTAACTACCTAATGGTTTGTTAGATGTAGTTGCAAGTGCTCTAGTAGACATCTATACAAAATGTCGAAGCATACCTAATGCACATGAACTATTTGAAAGAATGCCTGAAAAAGATGTGGTATCAGCCATTGCCATGATTGCAGTATATGTACCAGATGGATTTTGCAGGGATGCTCCCACTCTTTGACGTACTAAAACACTTTAGAACATGACCTGAGCATTTAAGCTTCATTTCTGTTTTATTAGCATGCAACCATGCAGGTTTAGAGGATGAGGGTTGTAGATACTTTTAAATTGCCCTACCTTTCCTCTATAAAAGATCCGAATATGGGAGATCCATAATAGTATAAACCAAATGTGAAGAAAATAAATTCCAAACTAAAAATCATCTCGAGATGTTAATTAGTTACCCCTTAACAAAACATAAAATTATGATTGCGTCTAACAAAGTGTGCAATATCTTGAACAAGTGACTCGGTAGTGGGTTCTCTCACCACCAGGTTTACCTACATAGAAAGTGCGGTCGTCCTCCAAAATCAGCATTCTGAGTTCGTTTCCCTGTGGTATCAAAGCTTGGGTATATTTTTTACTCCTGTCACTCCTTGTATTCCGACCACCAACAACCAACAACGTGGGAGGTGATGTTTCCCTGAACAACTTTGATGTTGTGGGATTACATAAGGGATAGTCTCTATTGACCACAAACGGCAATGAGCTATGCTTAACAGGGAAAGTGGTGGGAGAATACATCACGAAAACATATAAGGATTTTGTAGAAAATATTATATTTAATTCTCTTCACCCCTTTTGTTGCATGCTCTTATATTGCCCCACATGTGTGAATTACTCTCTTGAACCCTATCAATTGGTAACCTTAGTAGTCTTAGATGTGTTTCTAATTGGCCTTGTTGCATCTTCAAATCAGCTGCGTCTAATTTTGCTTCCTATTTTTTTATCAGTATATGCTCATGCTTGTGTGATTTCAGTTTCTTGTTGAATTGTTTCAAACGTCTCTAGAAAAAGATGCGAGTGTAATGGGAATCTACTGCCATTCAATAAATTTATCTATGTCTCAAGAATGATGGATTTTCTTTGGAATGAATCTCATTTACATAATTTATACAAGTAATTTAAACATATACATTGTGTAATTGGCAAAGCACACCTTGAGCTGTAATTTGTTTCAGAGACATTCTTAATAGGTTACATGCTATTATTTTCCATTCATATAGTTATAAAGATATCTTATATACATAGGTATCCCTAGTTGGAATGTTCCTAAAGATAATGCTATTAGGTCATTCATAGAAAAGATTATATTTGTTGATGATGGTTTTTATTTTTTTTTTTTTGAAGGTGGTCTTATCAGCTGACACTTTCAGTTTCTGTTCTAAGAGTGTTCTCTAATTCTCATTACTTAGCAGATTGAAAAAGTGAACCAGATGAGAAAATTCCGTGAAATCTACAACAGTTGGAATTACTGTTGTTATTGCCCCTGTTATTTAATAAGTCTGCATTTCTAATTTTCAAGTTGTCCAATGTAGATAGACATGCATTTATCTGCTTTGAATTATCCTTTACATGGCCCCATAAAATCTCCTAAATGATTCGACTTCTAGGTCAGTTATGAACTTATGAGCCTGCTTAATCATATTTGTAGCTGAAAACAATTTTTTTGGAGTTCTTTTTAGATGTAGTATTCGCTTGTAACAAAGACATTGTTTACACCATGTAGGTAAGTGTAAGATCCAGATTCCATATGTGTATGGACCACAAATTGCATTGAACAAAGTGGCCCTGATTACCAGCTGTTGTTGTTTAATTGATTATTGATATATTCACATAATCTTTTTGCCATGCCCACTCACTCTTTTCCATCTTCTGTTTGACATTTGAGTTGTTGGTGAAACCAAATATGTCTCAGCTATGTTCTAAGACTTTGAGTGTCCACTTTCTTCCCTTTCATATATCGCCATTGTGAGAATGTTCTCCACATCTGTTTCATCATTTTCCTGGTCAACACTCAATGCATCATACAGGCGCATGTCATTCACGAGTGTTTCTTGGTTAAGAGGCCAAATTCAAGTCCTTTTAGATCCAAAATTCTTTGCCAAATACTTTAGGTTCTTCCCAAAAACAATAAATCATTTACAACAAAGGTGTTGAAGTTATGTTGTCTTAGCGTATGCATTGGTAATATGAACACCTCTTTCTGTTTCTGGTATGATCAAAAACAACAAATGTAAACTAAGTGAAGTTACCCTTGTAACATGGCAGTTAATTTTTTATTTCCTTTGTTCTTCATTGGTCTTGGCTCTAATTTTTGTTGCTCATCATCTGTACAGGCATGCATTTTTGAGAGCTACTTAGATCTAAATTGACAAGGACTTCAAAGAGACTTTGCCCACACTCAACAGATATACTTCCAACCTACCCATACTTTTAACAAGAAAAGAGCTTATTCTGTCAACTTTATTTGCATTCTACTCGAGGTCTTGGTCTTCTCACTTTCTTGAACAGAGTCCCAAGACATTCAACTTAACTCGGTGTTGGAATATTCATGTCAAATTATGTATTTAATAGTTTTGTTCTTATAAATTTATAAAAAACCCACCATTTGATTATAGATTATTTAAATGTACATTTTGAGTTGAGTCTGCCATTGGGCTTTTCTTTTCCCATCCTTAGCAGTATATGAATAGTTTAAAAAACATGAGATGTAAAGCACATATGGCTTATGGTCAAAAGCTTTCCAGCTCCATTAGAATTATCAAGAAGTATTTAAAATCAGAATTATAAGGTCTCAAATATAGTCATGGATTCAACAGAACTTTAAGGCTTAGGTCCCCATTTCATGTTGACATCTAGCTGTTTAGATTCTGGTTGCTGATTTTTATCAGTATATGTTGTTGCTTGTGTGAAATTTTCCATACCCTATTCCAAAGCTCCCATTTTGGCACAGGCTACGAGTATGTTGGAAAATGTAAATTGATCGGGTTGAAGACCTGTTTGTTGCATATGGTGAAAGCAGTGACTGCCTTGTGAGGATAACCATGTCTGGTCTTTAATATCTAAGATTCTTGAGTTAATTTGTTTTAAAATTGTCACTTAAGAGTAATCTAAATGATACTTGCTCCAAGACCTGATCAATCTATGTCTGATCATAGAACAATTACTACTCTGTCTTCTTTTTTTGTTTCAGTCAAAGAATGGTTAGAGAACTTTGAAAAAGAGAATTTTTGTGCATGAATTGCCTTGTTGTGTTTTTGCTTGCATGTCAAATAACACCTTGCATCATTTTGGGCACTTCTCAGTCTTGTTTGGCCACAATTTTCTGGCCATTACATTTGTTTCATCTACATCATGGCGAGTTACTGATATCCCATTTAATCACTACTGCAATATGGGTTACTTAAATACCTTGTATTCTCTCTAGTCAACACCATGGGGAGAATCTATGATTGTTCCTACAGTCTACTTTAAGAAAAATTTCCATATATGAAAATGAACTTTATCTTAAAATCAATAATTATTATTAAGTGCCAATTTACCATCTGCCGGGTCATATTTGCTTATTGAAGACTTGTTTGTTGCATATGGTGAAATAGTGTGACTCTTAAGAGTAATCTAAATGATACTTGCTCCAAGACCTGATCAATCTATGTCTGATCAAAGAACACTTACTACTTTGTCTTCTTTTTTGTTTCAGTCAGAGAATGCTTAGAGAACTTTGAAAAAGAGATTTTCCATGCATAAATTGCCTTGTGTTTTTTCTTGCATGTCAAATAACACCTTGCATCATTTTGGGCACTTGTCACTCCTGTTTGGCCCCAATTTTCTGGCCATTACATTTGTTTCATGCACCAACGACAATATCATTGGAGTGCACAGGTTACAATATCCCATTTAATCACTACTGCAATATGGGTTCCTTAAATACCTTGTATTCTCTCTAGTCAATAGCATGGGGAGAATCTATGATTGTTCCTATAGTCTACTTTAAGAAAAATTCCCATATATGAAAACGAACTTTATCTGAAAATCAATAATTATTATTAAGTCCCAATTTACTATCTATCGGGTCATATTTGCTTACTGAAATGTGCCTTCTTCATAAGTGGCTACATTGTTGAAGATGTTTCCATTCTGAGTCCTGACCCTCATTTGCCATCTGCCATTGCAAGATTGATCATCATAACAATGCTCCCCTTTTTCTTTACTCAAGCAATCACATGAAGTGTGTGCAATGCATTCACAATCCACATCAGTACCAAATCTTGCAAAAGAATGGGAATGCTCATTAAAGTGGATATTGCCAATGATTATAATACAATCGATTGGAGTTTCCTCCTGAAAGTGTTAAAAAATTTGATGTCTCTTAAGAATAGGTCAAGCTTATTGACAATTGTTTCATGACACATTCTCGGTTTTGATCAATGGTGCTCTTGTTGGTTTACTTTTTCTGCGAAAAAGGCTTAACATTGTTGTTTCTCCTATTGAAACCATTTTGAATCAAATAAGAATCAATCATGTTGTACCATGCTCTAGGTGCTTGGACAATAATCTATATGCTATAAAAGGCATAAAGATCATGTCGGAATTCAGGATGAAATATCTCTAGTTAGTTGACAATATGCTACTTATGGTGGAACCAATGGTAAAGGAAGCTAAATTCTATAGAAAACTTGACTCCCTCATGATCACAATATCTCAGGCTTGTGGGTCTTGTATTTTAAGACCCAGGGGATCAATTAGGTGTTGCTCACGAGCACTGGTCACTTATGCTACCTATTATGCTCTTCCTAACTTTCAATCAATTGTTTGATTTCCTACATAGATTAAAGGGTTTTGGGGAATGTCCCAATATGTGGCATTTAAAAGGTACATGAAAACTTTGGAATCTTTTAGAAAAGACACTGTCTTTACCTACTAACATATGACAACATATTTCGAAATCTGTTTGTTTTCTTTTCCCTTTTTCAATAGAAATCATGGCATTCCATGAGAGCACATTTCTTTGAATCTTTCAACCATTGTGGTTGGCTTAATTGTGTTTGAAGACTCATTGCATCATCAAATCTCATGTGTTAGTATGTCTGACTAACATGATTAGGTGTGTTTTTGTTGTCAACTTGAAGATGTGTTTCTAATTGGCCTTGTTGCATCTTCAAATTAGTTGCGTCTAATTCTGCTTGCTGATTTTTATCAGTATATGTTGTTGCTTCTGTGATTTCAATTTCTTGTTGAATTGTTTCATTAATGACACGCAAAAATTGTTGGATTTCTTCCCTTTCATATATGGCCATTGTGAGAATGTTCTCCACATTTGTTTCATCATCTGCCTCATCAACACTCAATGCATCATATGGGCCCATGTCATTCGCGAGTGTTTCTTGGTTAAGAGGCCAAATTCTGGTCCTTTTAGTCCTTTTATCAATTAAAAGAAATACAGTAGGTTTTGCAGAAACAAACAAAAGACAAAATTCCAAATAAATTACTGATTACTTAAAAATCAGGAAGATATAAGCATGGTCAAATAGGGAAAACCCGGGAATTCCCAACATAGAAACAGAGTTCACACAACTAAAGTACAGCTAATGCTATGAGGAACTATTAAGAAATAAATAAATGGTAGGATAGCACTGAACAATGCTGATAAGCAAGCCGTTCAAGTGACAGTTTATCATTTACTTCACACCACAGAAAAAAATAGTAACTAATTCAGTCACTAAAATAATGAAAAATTGGTAGAATTTCATTGAGTAAAGAATATACAAGGAAGTAAGATAAAAGATCTTAGAAAAATTTAAAAACCCTGAATGGAAATAGTAGAATGAACTGTTACAAAGTTTTCATTTACAAATTAATGTATCTTTCAATAGTTTGAAGTCCAAGTATAACTATGTAGTTGATTCTAGAAAATCTTTACAATGTAATGCACCCTGCAATTTGTCACTCCAAATCAAAGCTCCAATTTGTTAACCGTATTTGTGGAAAGGTAAAAAAATTCATTTCTGTCATCAAATTATATTGTTTATGTACTTTAATTAGTAATATGGAAATCAAAGCATTTTTGTACTTCCATTCATGCATTCCTTCCTGCAACTGGTTGATCTTTTATTGTTGCATTTTTTATCGCTATTGCTTTAAATTCATCTGTGTAAATTGTAGCCCCAGATATGTTTACAACAACTACGCATCTTGATCCAAAAGTGACTTGAAAACATTAAAATTTTATTCTATGTTTAAAATATTCAATTCATTGACAAGTAGTGCCAAGCATTTGTACAAAAGAAATAATAATAGTACATTTGTTTAGACTTTCTCAAATCAAATAGGTTAATGTTATATTTTTATGTATTGTGTCATATTCAGGTACAATTATCAGAACATTTGCAATTGTTGTTACCTTTACATTGGCAATTACATCATAAGAATAACATCATCTTAAAGGTTAGTAGTTTCAGAATTTGCTATATGCCTATATATGGTTTCCCGCATCAATTTGTATTAACGTTGTTCCATTTCTTCCATGCATAGACCTACATATACATCTTCAAAATGTGTCTTTATAACCATCCTCATTTTCTTATGTTCTATGCGATATATTTGGACACAGGTATCAAATTCTCATAATACCCCAAAAAAATGTAAGAAACTCACATTACTTTTACGGTTACATTTGTGAAGGTATGTAACAACATCTATAATATCTTCTCGATTTGATTTAGCTTATTCAACTTAAGGTTACGTAATTCGTTACAAAAATGGATAAAATTGCAAATCATATAGAAAAAAAAAGACTAATGTTATATTTTTATGTACTATGTCATAAGGGAAAACAAAGTACAATTATCGAAAAAACATTTGCAATTACATCATAAGAATAACATCGTCTTAAAGGTTAGTAGTTTTAGAATTAACCTATATATGCCTATATATGGTTTCCTGCATCAATTTGTATTAATCTTGTTCCATTTCTTCCATGCATAGACCTACATATACATCTTCAAAATGTGTCTTTATAATCATCCTCATTTTCTTATGTTCTATGCAATATATTTGGACACAGGTATCAAATTCTCATAATACCCCAACAAAATTGTAAGAAACTCACATTACTTTTACGGTTACATTTGTGAAGGTATGTAACAACATCTACAATATCTTCTCGATTTGATTTAGCCTATTCAACTTAAGGTTACGTAAGTCATTACAAAAATGGGTAAAATTGCAAATCATATAGAAATAAGGTTTAAAAATTTGCATGTACTTAAAAACAAATTACGTAAGGAAAACAAAGTCACAATAATATAGAAAAACACATTAGGAAATATGAAACAACAACTCGCGAAGCCACTTTGGTTTCCAAAATAGTAACAGGACTTCCTACTAATGAAGACACAAATGAAAGGAAGTAATTAATGCTGAAACATATATACCACAAAATATGCCATCATTTGTTGACATTGAAAGTGCATTGCAATATGATCATCTATTTCAAAGTACATCATTCAACTACAACGCAGGTGATTGTCTTTTTGACACAATTCAAGTATTGTTGCATTTTCAGTATACGTCAATTGAATTGCGTATGGGTACAATAGACTATTTTAGAACATGCTTAAACAATAGGGACCCAACAGCAATATCATCATATGAAAATGAATTGCATGTTGATATGCTTTTCGATTTGCATAGAATATATGAAAAAGACACTTGTGTAGGATGCAACTTTCTACAAATGAAAATAGAGATGGCATTGAAATAGGGCTATGGGGTGATACATTTTGTATCCATTGGCTCTCTAAATGGCTAAACATTTCAATTTGTATATGGTCAGTCACCCACAAAAGAAAATACCTTCACTTTAACAAAGAGTCATTGACACCACCATATTCAATTTTATTTCACGATAGAAACCCAACTTGTGGCCACTATGAGCCTTTGTTTTGTACCATAATAATCCCACGACAAATTCTAGATATCCACACAAATTTATCGCATACTTGTAATGATCTACCTCCTATTTGGAATGCCATTGCTCCTGAAATAGAAAGCTATGGCCTTTTAAAAACACATGCATTTAGTAATGACTATGGCGAGAGCATGTTTACTACAATTAGTCTTTTGACAATAGAAAATTTTAATGTAATAGCTCTTCACCGGTATATGGCACAATCTTTGACTAATGCAATTTTAGGAAAAGATACATACGCAATCAAATGCTTACAGCTATGCAGCCCAAACTTTGGGCAGCCAATAGAAAATCAAGTTTTGACCCACAAATATATCTTGCTTTAATTGGACTACCATATGAAACAAGTGGTATCGAAAGTAGCGATTTATGCTTGTTATGGCTTTCCCATATTTTGCAAGCAAAAATCCAAAAATGGTCAGCAACAACTAAAAGAATTGTTCATGTATATGAATTTTCTTGCAACAAAAATAACCTTAATGTCATAACATATGAAATAGATACAGTGCATATTCATTATGAGCCATTAAGTCATTTTCATAGAACAATAGAAAATACAATGACCAATGGAATGCAATTGCCAAGAAACAATGAAAGTTGCCAAACAAGTTTAAGCAATATTCAACATTACCATCTTCTACTACAAAGGCAAATGTAGGCGCTAGTACAAGATTGCACCATTTAAAAGCCCAAATAAGGAAAACAAAAGCAAAGGAACAAGTAACTCAACAAGAAAACAAAATAGAAAATGCAATGACCAAACAAATGCAACTGACCACAAGCAATGAAAATGGGTCAAACAAGTGTAGTCAACATACAACATTACCATTTCCTACTGTAAATGCAAATGCAAATGCTGCTATAAAATTGCACCATTTAAAATCCCACATAAGGAAAACGAAAGGCCAGGAACATGTAATGCAACAACAAAACAAACAAGCAGATAAAACAATTACAATATACTCTCTCCGTGTATGTATATCGCAGATATGCCAACACATGCTTGTGCTCTTTGTGAACATTTCCATTTTAAAAAGACATAACCATGATTACCAACAATACTATCAATGCTTTTTGTCTGTATCTAGTGACATATCAATAAAAAAGCTTACATTGGGGGACAAGATATGTAAGCAATGCAATAATGCCATTCAACATCAATTGCTTCCTAAATTTGTTGCTCCTTTCAACATAAGAAGAAATGGAAAAATAGCTTCAGTTCATAGATTAAGCCTTTTAGAAGAAATACTTGTTGCTTTACGTATGCCATTTGCACAAATAAGGCAACTTGGATACAAAATACCACAATTTGGTCTTAGTGGAACGCTTATTAATGTGCCTGTTGATTTTAACCGGGCACAAGAGGCATTGCCAAAGAAAATAAATGAAACGAAACAATTGCAATTCAAATAAAAAGGAAGTTGGAATACAAAAGTGCATATCTAATAGGAAATGTTAGGCCTAACTATGTCATGCATGCATTAATAGAACTATGTAAATGTCCCTTGTATATTGACAATCATGTAGTTGTTAATAATGACTAGTGAAAAAAACTTTGAAACACAAGTTGCAAATGTAGTAAACAACATTGCAAATATGGAAGAAATAGATTACAATCCTAATGACATTGAAGCTGAACCCATCACAGAAACAATTGTACATGCTTATGAAAATGCTCATTCAATAAGAGACCTTCAGGAAAATGTTCTTGCAATTGCACCATCAAAAGGATTCAAACCCTTAGGCCTTTTTGAGGACAAATTTTGTGAAGAAATGAGTTTCCCTACTTTATACTATGGAATGCATCATGACAATGATATTACAAAAAGATTCCATTACCAAAAAATAGCAAAATGGGAGCTACTGCATTGTAGAAATGATTTTGCAACTCACACTACCAATCTTTTCTTCAAAGCAATTAAAGTTATCTTGCAACAAGTCTCAAGCTGTGCATGGATATGCATACGCAAAGGTCAATTACAAGGGGAAAAAATATATGCCAAAGATCTTAAAAGAAAATCAGGGGTGTCCAACATACTTAAATCATCAATAGGATTTACAAGTTTAAAAACCATCGAACTTCACCTAATTATTTAGCAAAGACCAGGAAGAACATATTTGCAATGATAAGACAACTAGGTGCACCAACTTTTATTACGCTAACAAGTGTTGATCACCTATGGACACCACTATGCAACGCACTATGTGCTCTATCTGCTAAAAACAAAAGGCATAGTGAAAACATTGACGATGATAACATCAATGTAATTATAAGAAAAAACCTAGTAATTTGTAGTCGTTACTTTAATCATAAGATAAATGCATTTAAAAATTGATGTTGACTAACGATACTCTATTTGGAAAAGTCTTGGACTTCTTCTTTGTAACAAAATTCCAAAACCATGGAAATGAGCATGTGCATTTTATGCTTTGGGTGAAGGATGCTCCTGTTTATGGAAAAAGTTCACATGAAGAAATACAAACATTTATAGACAAATATATCTCTACAAATTCATCACTACTTGACATGAATTTGGCAAAAATGCAAACCCACCATCATACAGAAACATGTACAAAACACACAAACTCACATTGCAGATTTAATTTCCCATTACCACCTATGGATAAGACAACAATACTAGAACCTTTAGAAAATATAGATGCCATAACTAGAAACATAGCAAAACAATTTTCCAAAGCCTACAAACAAAGAAATATAGCCACTGCATAACATTTACTGCATTTCTTGAAGCTCATAACTTAAGTAGGAAAACATATCTTACACTATTACAATCTCTTCTCACTCATCCTGCCATAATCTTAAAGAGACATCCACATGATATGTGGACAAATGCATTTGCTAGTAAAGTACCAAGCATATGGTATGCAAATACAAATGCATAGTTCATTTTAGATGCTTATTCAATTGCTGCAACTTACTGTACATCGTACATGACTAAATTAGATCTGAAATTAACAACTGCTTTTCAAAAATACGTGAAGATGCAACAAAGAATAATGAAAGTGAAATGCAATTCATACGCCATCTAGGAAGTAGTTTACTTAATTACCAACAAATGTCTACACGTCAAGCAGTGCACATTGTGCTTTCACTGCCATTGCATTATGGATCTAGGAAAACTATTTTCATAAACACATCTCCAATTACGAATAGGACATTCATTTTAAAACCTCCTAAGTTGATTGCTAAAGAACATGAAAATTCTGAAAATGTTTTATGTGCTTCAATTAGTGACAAATACAATGCAAGGCCTATATCATTAGAGAACATTTTCCTAGTAGAATTTGTTGTGTACTATACAAAAATAACAAAAAATATGAAACGTCATAAAAAACCCAAAATCATACGTTATGTAAGATACAATAAACATGTCGATGCTAGAAAACTATTACAGAGAAAAATTGATGTTGTTCATGCCATTTCGTGAACAAGAAGAATCATTGAAAAATAATTTCGACACATGGTGCTCAACATTTACTGCCTACCAAACATTGGTAGATGAAAATGAAAACCAATTCATAGAAAAAGTAGATTCTCAATGGGGAAACATAGATACCGCTACTTGCTTACAACATTGAAAATGAGCCCAACTTGACATTCGACTATGAAAATGTAAATGAGCCTAATGGTCCTAAGCACTTTGAACAATACGACATTGGAAAGGACCTTCAATATGCCACAAAAAAAATAGCTCATAACCAACCAAACAACATATTCAACATAAGAAAAATTCCTTTCTTAATAGATATTGAACAGTACTTTGCATTGCAACAACAATTAAATGAAGAACAACAAATTATAGTAAAGGATATTACCACAAAAAATTGTTAACTCCAAATGACCCATTCCATTTATTCTTAATAGAGAGGCGCAGGCACAGGAAAAATGTACACTGCAAAAGTAATATACCAAGCAATCTGTCGGTTTTACAATAGGCAATTAAATAGTGACCCTCTAAAAGTGAAAGGCATTATAGTAGCATACACTGGAAAAGTAATGTACAATGTCAATGGTGCAACTACTCACTTTGTTTTCCAGCTACCTTACCGAATGTCAAAGATGTTTCCATTAAACAAGAAAGAATATCCCAAGCGGTGAAGGAAAACCTATAGTGGGAAAAACATCCACCGGTGAAGGAATATCAATGGGAACTACAAATCCTGATGAGGTACCCATGTACAAGAAAGAATATCCCAAGTAGTGAAGGAAAACCCAGTGGTAAAAACATCCACCACAAGAGAACAACACACTCTCTAATCTAAGAAAGATGCCAAATATGGGTCCCAGACCATAGGCGAGCACGAAAGGGTACCCATGTACAAAAAGAGGCAATATCTTGAAAAGAAGAAGACGAGAGAAGAAGAGGGAGATGAGAGGAATGCGAGAAGATGACATGGATGGATCGAACTCTGCACTCTAGGAGGTCTCCCGAGAAGAATGTTGATGACGAGATCCTCTGCCTCTAGGCGAAGAAGAGCCCCTGCACCGAACTATGTGCTTTCCCTTAGGAATTACATAAATGACGTCTTTGGAAGTTTGCCCAAAGGAAACCAAAGCGTAGCACGAAGAACTCGAGTGCGGTGCTTTGAAGTGTGACATAGGTCTAGCGAGTGAGTGCCAAGGAACCGAAGGTAATGCACATCATTGACAGAGTGAAGAGGAACACCCGTGGAAAGGATGTCCAGTGATGTGAAGGGAACAAAACATCCTCCACAATAGAAAAGGGATCCAAAACTGAGGGTGGATCAATGAATGTCTTCGGAAATGTGGAAGTGACATGATTCCCGGAAGGGGCACTCCCAACAACGGAGATGATGAACTCCTCTGAAAAACCTGTAGATGGATGAGGGACCTGTAGTGCATAAAAAGTAGACTCTATGAAAAGACGACCAAGGTTAGGCAGATACTCATCCCAATGAGGGGGCTCGACAAACAGAAGAGCGATGTATGATAGGTATGAGTCATCCAATGAAGGTAGAGGAGTGAAAAGGGCCTCGCACACTAGAAGTGGAAAGGAGGTAGGTGTGATGACTGTATGAGACTGAGAAGGGGACTGCTCGATATTTGATGAGATGTGGGAAGTGTCAACACTCTCTGGAATAGTGAGAGAAAGAGGAGAAGAGTCCTCTGTAGTACTCTCGACATCAAAACTGGATGCACAATCCTCATCATCAGAAGTAGAACCAAGCGAGCCTGTGTCAGTGGAACTATCATCACACAAAGAAATGGAGGAGACAACTGAATCAGTAGCAGCAACAATGGCGGCAGTATGTGAAGGGTCTCCATACAAGGACTGAAGAATGCTCTCAAGACACGGTGAGGTGGATCTGAGTCTGCCACGTGAAACCAGAGAGAACGAGAGACATGCATCATCATGTGACCAAAGACATGGTCACAAGTGTCGAGGAATTCCTCTAGATGACGATGATCAGTGGGTGCAGGAACTGGCCCAAGCAAGAAGGGTAAAAGACCCTCGTGGGCGAAGTAACATTCCATGGAAGCACGCCAAGCTGAATAGGTCTCTCTCCCGGTGAGAAGTGGCGAGAGGTTGTAAGGTGATCCTATGATGCTCACGTTTGGAAAGAGCACTCTCCATGATGAAAAATGCAAGATGCACAAAAGCAAGACGTCGGACTCGACCGATAATGCGTCTGTGTGTGTAGGCCCAAGAGTACAAGCAACCCCCTAGAATGCGGCACTTTATAAAAGTAGTGTGTTTACAAAATTGACAATTCCATCACATAGTGTGTGAAAAATCATGCAACTACGACCAAGTAAGTGCTTAGAAATGAGCAACGAGTCAAAAGTTATGGCATAAATACAATTCCATAGAATGATGGAAAAATACACTAGATGTTGTAAACGCATTAAAAAATACACAAGATGGGTGCAAAGGATATTATGTGGGTACTCGTTGGAAATGGCATCAAATTTTAGGCATAGTTTGTTTTTCCTACGAGGGGGGATTAGCCTCAGTTTGGCATGCCAGTGGGACCTTAGAGGTCTCATGACAAAGTTGATGTGCATACTGCTTGCAATTTTCTTAGGTACTGCGACCCCGGACCTCGCCCTCCATCTTCGACATGTGTAGGAAGGTATAATTAAACAAGCCAATACAACCCAAAATAATTAATTACATGCCATGAAATGAAATGTTTTATTTTTTTAACACCCTAAAACATTAGAAAAAGAAGGTGGGCCCATGTTTGAAGTGGCCAATGCCACATAAGGAGCTGTCCACGTGGAAGAGAGCTGGGAGTTTGAGCCGTTGGAAGGAGCAGACCAAAAGTGCAGGTCTGAAACGCCAAAGACCACGTGCTGGATCAGGTTGCAGGTGTTGTAGGGCAGGTCCACGTGCCAAGGAAGATAAAAAATGTAGGTCTACAACAACAGGATGGCTCCAAAAAATGTCCAAGACCACGTGCAAAAAAATGTTTTTGTAACCGCAATGCAAAAAAACATTTTCTAACGTTGGAGGAAGGAGCTGGAGGTGCTGAAGCCACGTGCTGGAGGTTTGAGTGCTAGGTAGAAGCTGGAGAAGACCCAAACCACCAAAAACGCCAGAAAAATTAGAAAAATGGTTGTCTTTGGGTGTGCGGAGTCGGCGTATCACGTAAGGATCCACACAAATGAAAAAAGCGTCGGGAGGCAGGTTGTGCATGAGGTGAGGGAGGTGGAGCACTGGAGAGCGGGTTGCAGGCAAGTTGAAGTGGATTTGGAGGACTGAGAACCCAGTCAATCAAACACAGCAAACAAAAAAATGTTTTTTTAAATGGTGCACACAACAAAGGGTGCAGATTCCAAACGGTGCACTCAAAGGGTGCAGAATCCAAACGTTTTTCAATGCAACCAAAATTTTTTTCAACCAAAACATTTTTCAATGCACCTCAGCAACCAAAATGTTTAAACTCAACAACCAAAATGGTTTCATCACCAAAAGCAGGTCAAAATACGTGCCAAGGGAGAAACAACTGAGAGAATGGAAAACCACGTGCCAGGTGCTGCAGGTTTGAATGCCAATGCTGTAGATTTGAAATATGTGCAAATCAGACCAACAAAGGGAAAAACGAGCCACCACAGTATGCAGAAGCAATAGCGAGAGCTTGAAACTCAATACACCTCATAAAAACACCTCCAAATGCGCATGCGAACCTGAAAAATCGAGTGGTCAAAGACACTAAACTTAAAAAACACCAAAAACTTGAACAACCACCTCGAACACCCGAGCAAGAAACCAGAACCCACGAACACGAATAGAGGTATAAATGCCCGAAATCAATGCAAGAAGAGCACAAAAATGGAATAACCATTATGACACATTTGAAAGAGATCTCGTATATCACGCGAAGCTAGAAAACATGCGAAATGTAAACGCCGATGAGTGCACGGATCCAAAATATCTGCTCTGATACCATGAAAGAGGGTTTGAAACCCATGGCGAGGACCACGAGGGATGACGTGCACATCAACGGACATGTGAACAACAGCGTGAAGAGATCTCGGGAGGAGCGAGCATCAACCGAATGTGCATGCAAAGATTCGACAAATGGGAAGAACCTAGTTAAGCCATAAAACTCTCCTCTATCTCATAGATCGAAAAAGACATGTACATATAGGAGGTCTTTGAGTAACCCTTGATGCTGCAATCATGACAACTCGAGTAGAGAGGGGGAGTTACATTCCCAGAATAGAAATGTAACTCCCAATGACACATATGACGCCTTGATGCGATGCGGCGCGCGTAAGGGAATCTCATAATAAAAACCTAAATGACACATGGACCTACGATCTCACCTAAGTGAGATGACTCGCCTAATGATGTGGAAAATACACACACCAACAGGAGTTTCCCATACTTATTCCACAAAAACATCGATGTTGACCACCACAACAAGAACATGCTTATGCTTCTACCAGGAGAAATGTGCACACTAAATGCAATTGACTACATAGAAGCTAACCTCATTGACAATGACTTAGTAACTACCAAAAAACCAGTCCTACCAAAAACTATAACACTAAAACAAGACATTCGAATAGAATTGATTGGCGGTAACTACAACATAAGCGATGGCTTAGTCAATGGCGCAGATGGAATATTCAAAGATTTTACAACTGGAACACCAAGTTTAATTTGGATAGAATTTAGCAATATTGACATTGGTAAATGTGAACGTGCCAAAATGGAAACCATGTACATAGAAAAAATCAGTAAGCACTTCACTCCTATAACAAGAATTGCAAAACAAATACGAATTAGAAAACAAACTATTACCCACCATCAATTCCCGTACAAATAGCCTGTGCCAGAACCATACATAGAGCCCAAGGCCTCACAATGAATGCATTAGCTTTGACCCTCACAAAGTAAATTTCCATGGCCTTGTATACATAGCACTTTCGCGTGTAAAAAATATTGAATCATTGTATCTTATACATAAACTACAACAAACCAACTTCATATTGTCCACTGACGTAGAAACTAAAATGCATAGACTTGTACATTCTTCAAAATGGGCACCATTATACAATTTCACACAAGCAAGCCCCAAACACTTGCGCATTTTCTCACTCAATACCAGAAGTTTAGCACTACACATTCAACACATAACGCATGACTTTGCAATAATGCAATCAGACATAGTCTGTTTGCAAGAAACACAAACTGCCAAAATGCCAACCGATACAACTCTCTTGCAAATATTCAACGTTGTTCCTATCATGAATATCCACGGACTTCTTACGTGCTGCAATAAAAATTCAATCCACACAACATTAAAACATTTAGTACACCCCACATTGAAAGTACTACAATAGATATTTGCTACTTGAATATGCATATACGAATAGCAAACATATATTTGAAGCCGTTAAGCCCACTAATAAACATTACAAGATTCTTAGAAGTCATCACCTCTACTTTACCAACGGATATGCAACTCATAATAGTTGGTATTTGTAATGCCCCATTCATCGTTGCTCTTTTATTCTGCGGTGATCGTGCTTTTAAGGGCCGAATGCTATTGCGTTTCCGTTGAAACATTAGTGTCTTCGCCCTGTCAAGCTTTCGTGTTGGTCGCTGGTAATATGATTACTAATTTTTTTTTATTTTTTTAAATTATAAAAATAATGATTAAAAATAACATTTTAATTTATTTTGTCGATTGGCGATTATTTGGGTTAGTGTCATTTATTTTATTAATATTGTTAGTAATTACGGCAAACTATTTTACTTTATTTTTTTAATGATCGTTCTTGCGCTCGAGCCCTCGGGTAAGTGATTTCTTTTGTTTTGGTGCTATTGATTAGTTCGTAAAGACTTTTTATTTTCGAACCTCGTTGTGGTGATAGAACGTTTTAAAGCATAATAAAAATAGTTAATAAATGAAACCGTATCAATGATATTTTTTTATTGTGCAAATAAATTATAAAATTTTATGTTGAATTAATAAAGCCTCACCAAGTCGCGTTCCTCATCCAAACTTGTGAAATTGTTTGGTCTTTTTTCTCGACTACTTGGCGTGGAGATATGGATACCTATTTATATATATATAGACATAAGAATCTGTATAATAAATTACTTTATTTGAATTTACTAAGCCTTTTGGGCATCCACTTAGGCTTTAAATTCATGTTGATGGAAGTGTGAATTCACCCAACCACCAACCTACAGACCGTAATGGCCATTAATGTTTTCTGTCTTTGCGTGAGGGAGTTTGGGAGTGGGTGGAATCCGCCTATCCTTCACCATGGTTTACTTTATTCTCCTTCTTCCATGCGTTTAATATGGTGGTTATAGATGAAGCTACAAGCTAGTGAAGTAGGCGTGTTACCTCCACTTTCATTGGGTGCTGCGAGGTGTGTTCTTGTCGGGGATCCATACAACGGCTGCGAAATAATTAGCGGCAGTAGCGAGGCATGTTGCAGTATAGTAGAAGCCTTTTTGAGCGCTTCCAACAAGTAGGTTGTCCAACTATGTTGTTATCTATTCAATATCGAATGCATCCTCAAATTCGGGATTCTCCTTCAAGATATTTTTATCAAAATCGATTAAGTGACAGTGAGAGTGTTACCAGGAGACCTGATGAAATTTATTACAAATATTCTCTATTGAGACCTTACTTGTTTTACGATGTAACTCATGGAAGAGAATCTCATAGAGGTGGATCTATTTCATATCAGAATATTCATGAAGCACAATTTTCTTTGCAATTATATGAACTTGCTGGGAAAAAAACGTGGCAACTGATCAGCTTCGACACCTGTTGGTTCCTTGTTGGACATCCTTTCCTTCTTACCCTGCTACGTGGAAATGCAGTGAGACCACATCTCCTTGAGGTACTTTTTCAAACAGTTTGCTTCCTCATGGGTGCTTCCACACCATACAAAACAAAAATTTGATTTTCCATTGTGCTGGATGGATGTCCATGTTCCACTGTAACATTCCCTTTTGACACGCGTTGGGAGGATGTTGGAAAGTATTTTAGACCACCTACCCTAGCCGTGAACTCCTTCCTGTGCCAACGTGGAGATGATCGATGTTTGGGTGCCCAAAAAGCTTGAAGAAAATGGAATTAGGCTTGGGTTGCTGTTGCAAGTCTGTTTCAGCGTGTCCTGGTCTTGGGAAGCGCATTAAAGGCATGATAAGCCCTAACCCTCTCTCTTAATAATTTATTCCCTTTAGTATTTGGGTAAATCAATCTCTGTAATTTTTGTTTGAATTCTGTAGAGATGGGTTTCGAATGACTTGTAATCATAATTGCATGAGCTGATCTCTCTCCCCCTTTACAGTTTATCTTAATTACTATTTGACAAGAAGAAATCTCTCCAGTGATTCTCGCTTATCGATCTTATAAAGTTGGTTTATCTTTTTGCCATGATTATTCCTGTGAACAGTGGTTTCTGTAGAAAATATTGTGGTGTGTGAATGAGATTTAGAATATTCCTTGTATTGTTTTTATTTGTAGAACATGGCTTGAAAATGGGAATTTTCTTGGAAGACTATGTTTGTCTTTTAATGTGGTTTGATAATGATATAAACCCCTTTAGGATTGGGGGCTTCTATTTGGGGAGAGTCGTACTGGTTTTACTGGTCTTTCTAGATACCATCTGACTCTTTTGATTACCATTTACCTTGGGGATTATTGAAAACCCCTCACCAGGCCCTCTGTTATTATTATTACTATGAGCTTATTTTTGATTGGGACGCTCGTGAAGCATGTGTTAATGGGGTTTTTTTGTGACCTTTTTGAATACGGTAAGCTCTTAAGACGTTAGCTTGCGTGGATAATTATATGGCTTAAGTTTGAGGCACTACTTGGATCTTCGAATCAGTTAAAGTAATATTGGATACATCGAACTCTCATGAATGTGTACATTCTTCAAGTTGACTGACATGTGATGGCCCTCAGGCATATGAATTCAGGAAATGCTTGAAATATGAAATTACAAATTTATCCTATACTTTGACTTATAAGCTTGTTGAAATGATTTTTGGTAGGAAAACAGATGAATAGGGAAGTTATGAGAACTACCCTAAAATGGATTCATACACAGCCTTAAGTAAAGGTGACAACTGCCATAATGGGACTGTACATACCATGTATGACAGTAAGGATAGAAGTTGACCTGAAATTATTTAACTTCATTATATAGAACAATAATTAATACCCATAAATTGGGGTATGCAAGTGGAGGTTGAATTATATAACATGATATATTATGTTATCAGGTAACCAGTAAGGATAAATATGTTATTTCAATACTTGGTTAACGAGTGGAATATTTTCTGGCATTTACGATGATTATTATGTTAGCTAAAAATTGATACTTGCATCTCAATTGGGAGTTGAGATAATGTTGATACTTGTATTTATAGTGGCTTGGACCACGCTTACATATCTTAGCTAGTCAAATGTATCTTTGACATATTAGCAAAATATGACAATATTGTTGATCGTGACTCATTCCAACGAGTTGGACTCTTATACTAATAGAAACATATAAAGACATGGTAATAAACAACCAAAAGGATATCTAAATAATATATGAACTCGTGGATTGGTGGAATATTTGTTAACATAAGTATATTCTTAAAATTGTGAGGTAAATATCAAAATTATACTTACATATAATCATTGATTATCTATGAAGGTTTGATGCTTGAGTAATATCGATGAATAATATAAGATTGATACTTGTATTTATTATAGAAACTTAACGTCGTTGGTGCGGTTATTTAATTAAAAGATAATATTATTGGATACATATATGGGAGAAGTAGATTGAAGGTATAAAGTGAGCGATATTATTATTACTGTAATTTAAGTATGATTAATTGCATGGTTAAGGTTGTATATCTAGCCACTTGGAATTTTGTTCACATGTAAGCAGATCTTAGGGGAGTGAACATTAATGAGTATGAAATGTATTATCATGAGATGTGTAGTTAAGATTTGAATGCATGTTAGAAATTATTTGATAGGGAGTATTGCAAACTTTCATTTATTTAAATGCTAGATGGCATAAATTTTTAGGTGAGGTTTATATCTTATCATGCTCAGTTCTAGTGAACTGACTCTAGTTAATATTTGTGCAGATGGATTATGCGAGTAGATTAAAGAAAAGAGTGTAAAAGTTTCATCAGTTCAATTTATGAGGTTCCTTGTAAAAATGTTCAATGTGTTGTAAATTTTGTAACATTGCTTGCAAAAGAGTTTAAAAGATCTCTTGCCTTGGAATGTTCGGAAAACTACGTGATGAAGTTGTCTTGTCCTTTTTTTTTGTTTTCGGTAACTTATCCTTGTGAGAAGTAATATTCAATCTCTACATTGACATGAGTATTGTAAAACCTTGATCTTGAGAATAAAGTGCTGAGTTAAAACTTTCTAAGACTTTGTAATGGTGTGTTATAAGTAAAATAAAATGGGTTGGTTAATCCTTATAGAAGTTTAACGAAAAGTTATATTCAAATAAATTAATGTAGAGATGACTTACTTGAGAACAAGAAATTCCATAAGTGATCAAAGATGAAACTAGCCTTGGTTAAGTAAAATTATATAGCATGTTATCCCTAACTACACTAGCGAACATTATACTTTTTATGGTGAAATTCGTAAAAAAATTCTAAGGTGAAATAAATTGATAGTTGTTAGAAGATAATAAGATTTAATAAGTAGGGGGAAACAATATAGAAACCACGAAATTTATCTCTCAGCCTTTTTGGAAAGTGAATAGTTCCTTTTGTAAAGCTCTTTCAATGAAGCCTAAGTAAAATCTTTAATATTTCTGGATAAAACCTCAAGCTCCAATTAAATCTTGGTAATAACTAACGATGTCTCAAGGATGAACTCAATTGAACTTCTTCCTTTAACTTTATCCAAAGTGCCTTGTAATTTTCCCTTAAGTTTGTTGAATGCGAACCAATGTTGTCATAAGGGTATGAATGAGATTTTAGTAGCGTAAGTGTGAATAGATGGCCTTGTGAAATTAAATTATCACCTTTATCAAATAAATAAATAAAATAAATAATTGTCATAATGAGAAGACTATAAGTGAACTACTCTACAGTGCTTAAGAAAATAATTTAGTTTGGTAAGATGAATCGTGCGAATCATATCTTGAATCTCTCTGAAAACATAAGTCATGAGTTAAAGGGTGTTTTATCAAAATAAATAACCTTCAATCATTTCTTATTGTGGCTTGCCCTAGCTGTGTGAGTGTCATGTGGTTGGACTTCTATGTTGTTCTGTCAAAAAGAAAAGTGATTTATCCTTTTTGGGTGTGAACGTTTCCGTGTTGACCTTGCGGTCATACTCGTAACAAGTGGTTCCCAGAGTTGATTGTAACCTTGTGATGACATGTTGTGTCGTGTTGTGTGTCAGGCAAGTCAAAAAAAAAAAAATTATCCTGTGTTTTCCTATGTAGTCTTGTGTGCCTTTTTTTTGTGGGCATTACACTTGGTATCAGAGCGTAGGTTCATGCTCTCGAACCTATGGGCCAGATTGGAGTTATGATGGTATTACATGATGATGATGGTGTACATGATAGTGTTACATGGAGATGATGGTATTGCATGATGGTGGTTTATATTGGAAGAGTAATGTGGTACAAGCGTGATGTAATTGATGTTGTAATTGTGATATTGTGAACGCACATGATGTGTATGTCACTTAGTGCGTGTTTGTCATCATGTTGATGTGCTGGGGATGGGAGTATTTTGTCTCCTTCTTGTGGATTCTATGAAGAGTTCACGTGTGAATTACTGCTTATGATGTGTGAAAAGAATTCTAATGTGGATGATGGAGTGTTGGAACATTGTGGCTTATTGTGATATGTGGGTGTGTCGATATGTTGTATGACCGGATTTATGTAAAGTGAATTGAGTTGCATCATGATGTTTTACCATGTTTTTAAGAAATGTGTGTATCACCTTGTATGTAGCAATGGAATGTTATGTTGTGATGTTATTATGTTCATTGTATGTATGATTTGTGTGATATATGATGATTCATGTCGTGAATTAGGGTCATATGGTGAGTGTATGAACCCTATCGTATAGTGGTGCACTTTGGGGTGCAGAATGTGGTAAAGTGATGTATTACGCCCTGTGGATGTATGATTGTGATCTACCCTGTATACATACCATACGTGAGACGTTATGGTAGCTATGTGTGTACCACCATGGTGTTAGTGATGTAGTTATATGTTATGTTGTGAGCCTTACACTAACCGACCCTGAGGGAAATCGGTAAACTGTGTATGTATGGAGTGAGAAAATGTGTACCGTTGACCAGTCACTCGAGCTGAGTACGAGATAGGAAGTGGAGCCTTACATAGGCTGAAAACCCACTTTTGTTCATTTGGTATGTGTGGCACTTGCTCAACGGGTGTCATGCATATTGTGTTTTGCGGACACCTTAGGCTCAGTAGATGGTGACTTGTACTTCCTTTCTCTCTCCGATATGGTTGTCATATAGATTCAACCTATGTTATTTTGACTATGTTGAGCCTTGTTGAAGTTGTGGCGAGATGATTCAGATTGAGATGATGACAGTTGTATTATTGATATGTATTTTACGAGCTGAGGCTCGATGTTCGAGTGCTAGCAACTCGTTGAGTACCCCTTTGGTGGCCAGATAAGGCCACACAGTTATCGTAATGTGACATTATTATAAGTGTATTTTATTCATAAATTGAGCTTTTTACTTTATTTTGCAAGGACCAGCAGTTTTCTTGATTGCCATGCTTACATTTTGGGCATTTCCTTGGTTTGTGGTACTAACACTCGGATTTTTGCACTAACTATGGCCATTTGGTCAGTTGTTTTGCTTGGTTTTGAATCTTCTTCTAAATTTTAAGATTTGTACCGCCTTGCCCAAGGCTTGTACTTTCCACTTGGCATTTTGGATCGGATTGTTATGCTGGTTCTATTGTCGTGATGTGTGGAATAGGGTCATGGGATGCACCATGGAATGGTTGGACCTATGGACCCGCTTCGTTGTATGGGGGTACGCCCCAAGGAGTTACAGATAACTAGCGGGTTGTTGAACCACGCGTTATTATGTCACTTGGGTTGGAGTGTCCAAACCCTATGTGTCTTGGGCCATGGGGACAACCGGCCTCCTTGTGGGGGCATAAGGGAATGCCAATGGCATCAATTTTATTGTGAAAGAAACTTGAGGGAGGTATAAGGGCTTGGGGAGGTATAAGGGCTTGAGGGGAGGTATAAGGGTTTGAGGGAGGCATAAGGGATTGAGGGAGGCATAAGAGATTTGCATGTATGTGTGACTGATACTTCAGGAGGTATGCTGATGTATTATGATGTTTTGGTTATGGTGTTATGATATATGTGTTACGCATATCAGTTGGATATATTTTGTGATGTTGTGGATATGGCATTGATGCCCGTGTGGACCCTATGTATGTGTAGCTATTTTCTAAGTCATGTAAAATCTGTATTTGTGGAATTGAGGAAATGTCTGGTCGTCGTAGCACACCTTGTTCAAATATTCTAATTGTCAATCATGGTTGTGTGACAAGTATTATGTTATGTGGACCGTGCCTATTTCCTTCCGTATTTGAGTAATCTTTTGCGGTGTAATACAATCATGAAGTATATACTTGTGTGTTTGTGAATTTTAGCGTCTTGTTTGACCCCCGGTAGGGTGTTGTGATAGCAGTTCATGTTGGGCACCTACAATAAGGAATAAACCAAAACTCTTCAACGATGAAATTTTAAAGAAATTAAACTAAGAATAATGTTAATGGAGAGAGACTAATGAAATAATAAATAAGAGGGAACTGCCAATCTTCACAGAACCCTAAAAGTTAAAATTTCTGCCAAATGATCCTAAGGCTACCTTGTGGCCGTGCTTTAATCAACTAAAATTTTAACCATGGGGGTACTTCCTTCTTTATCTATTCCTTGTTGCATACCATTTCTCTTTCTCTATGTTATGTCGCATCGAGGACGATGCTTTCATAAGGGGGAAGAATGTAATGCCCCATTCATCATTACTCTTTTATTCCACGGTGACCGTGCTTCTAAGGGTCGAACGTTGTTGCGTTTCCGTTGAAACATTAGTGTCTTCGCCCTGTCAAGCTTTCGTGTTGGTCGCTGGTAATATGATTACTAATTTTATTTTTTTTTTTTAAATCATAAAAATAATGATTAAAAATAACATTTTAATTTATTTTGTCGATTGACGATTAGTTGGGTTAGTGTCATTTATTTTATTAATATTGTTAGTAATTACGGCAAACTATTTTACTTTATTTTTTTAATGATCGTTCTTGCGCTCGAGCCCTCGGGTAAGTGATTTCTTTTGTTTTGGTGCTATTGATTAGTTCGTAAAGACTTTTTTTTTTCGAACCTCGTTGTGGTGATAGAACGTTTTAAAGCATAATAAAAATAGTTAATAAATGAATCCGTATCAATGATATTTTTATTGTGCAAATAAATTATAAAATTTTATGTTGAATTAATAAAGCCTTGCCAGGCCGCGTTCCTCATCCAGACTTGTGAAATTGTTTGGTCTTCTTTTTCTCGACTACTTGGCATGGAGATATGGATACCTATATATATATATATATATATAGACATAAGAATCTGCATAATAAATTGCTTTATTTGAATTTACTAAGCCTTTTCAGGCATCCACGCAGCTTTAAATTCATGTTGATGGAAGCGTGAATTCACCCAACCACCAACCTGCAGACCGTAATGGCCATTAATGTTTTCTGTCTTTGCGTGAGGGAGTTTGGGAGTGGGTGGAATCCACCTATCCTTCACCATGGTTTACTTTATTCTCCTTCTTCCATGGGTTTGATATGGTGGTTATAGATGAAGCTACAAGCTAGTGAAGTAGGCATGTTACCTCCACTTTCATTGGGTGTTGCGAGGTGTGTTCTTGACGGGGATCCACAAAGAACGGCCTGTAATGAGTAATTAGCCGAGCAAGAGGCATGTTTCAAGAGTATAGTAGAAGCCTTTTTGAGCGCTTCCAACAAGTAGGTTGTCCAACTATGTTGTTATCTGTTCAGTATCGAATGCATCCTCAAATTTAGGATTCTCCTTCAAGATATTTTTATCAAAATCGATTAAGTGACAGTGAGAGTGTTACCAAGAGACTGATGAAATTTATTACAAAGATTCTCTATTGAGACATTACTTGTTTTACGATGTAACTCATGGAAGAGAATCTCATAGAGGTGGATCTGTTTCATATCAGAATATTCATGAAGCACAATTTGCTTTGCAATTATATGAACTTGCTTGGAAAAAAACGTGGCAACTGATCAGCTTCGACACCTGTTGGTTCCTTGTTGGACATCCTTTCCTTCTTACCCTACTACGTGGAAATGCAGTGAGACCACATCTCCTTGAGGCAGTTTTTCAAACAGTTTGCTTCCTCGTGGGTGCTTCCACACCATACAAAACAAAAATTTGATTTTCCATTGTGTTGGATGGATGTCCATGTTCCACTGTAACATTCCCTTTTGACACGCGTTGGGAGGATGTTGGCAAGTATTTTAGACCACCTACCTGGCCATGAACTCCTGCCTGTGCCAACGTGGAGATGATTGATGTTTGGGCGCCCAACAAGCTTGAAGAAAATGGAATTAGGATTGGGTTGCTGTTGTAGGCCCTGTTTTAGCGTGTCCTGGTCTTGGGAAGCACATTAAAGGCATGATAAGCCCTAACCCTCTCTCTTAATAATTTATTCCCTTTAGTATTTGGGTAAATTAATCTCTCGTAATTGTTGTTTGAATTCTGTAGAGATGGGTTTCGAATGACTTGTAATCATAATTGCATGAGCTGATCTCTCTCCCCCTTTACAGTTTATCTTAATTACTATTTGACAAGAAGAAATCTCTCCAGTGATTCTCGCTTATCGATCTTATAAAGTTGGTTTATCTTTTTTCATGATTATTCCTATAAACAGTGGTTTCTATAGAAAATATTGTGGTGTGTGAATGAGATTTAGAATATTCCTTGTATTGTTTTTATTTGTAGAACATGGCTTGAAAATGGGAATTTTCTTGGAAGACTATGTTTGTCTTTTAATGTGGTTTGATAATGATATAAACCCCTTTAGGATTGGGGGCTTCTATTTGGGGAGAGTCGTACTGGTTTTACTGGTCTTTCTAGATACCATCTAACTCTTTTGATTACCGTTTACCTTGGGGATTATTGAAAACCCCTCACCAGGCCCTCTATTATTATTATTACTATGAGCTTATTTTTGATTGGGACGCTCATGAAGCATGTGTTAATGGGGTTTTTTTGTGACCTTTTCAATACGGTAAGCTCTTAAGACGTTAGCTTGCGTGGATAATTATATGGCTTAAGTTTGAGGCACTACTTGGATCTTCAAATCAGTTAAAGTAATATTGGATACATCGAACTCTCATGAATGTGTACATTCTTCAAGTTGATTGACATGTGATGGCCCTCAGGCATATGAATTCAGGCAATGCTTGAAATATGAAATTACAAATTTATCCTATACTTTGACTTATAAGCTTGTTGAAATGCTTTTTGGTAGGAAAACAGATGAATAGGGAAGTTATGAGAACTACCCTAAAATGGATTCATACACAGACCTTAAGTAAAGGTGACAACTACCATAATGGGACTGTACATACCATGTATGACAGTAAGGATAGAAGTTGACCTGAAATTATTTAACTTCATTATATAGAACAATAATTAATACCCATAAATTGGGGTATGCAAGTGGAGGTTGAATTATATAACATGATATATTATGTTATCAGGTAACCAGTAAGGATAAATATGTTATTTCAATACTTGGTTAACGAGTGGAATATTTTCTGGCATTTACGATGATTATTATGTTAGCTAAAAATTGATACTTGCATCTCAATTGGGAGTTGAGATAATGTTGATACTTGTATTTATAGTGGCTTGGACCATGCTTACATATCTTAGCTAGTCAAATGTATCTTTGACATATTAGCAAAATATGACAATATTGTTGATCGTGACTCATTCCAATGAGTTGGACTCTTATACTAATAGAAACATATAAAGACATGGTAATAAGCAACCAAAAGGATATCTAAATAATATATGAACTCGTGGATTGGTGGAATATTTGTTAACATAAGTATATTCTTAAAATTGTGAGGTAAATATCAAAATTATACTTACATATAATCATTGATTATCTATGAAGGTTTGATGCTTGAGTAATATCGATGAATAATATAAGATTGATACTTGTATTTATTATAGAAACTTAACGTCGTTGGTGCGGTTATTTAATTAAAAGATAATATTATTGGATACATATATGGGAGAAGTAGATTGAAGGTATAAAGTGAGCGATATTATTATTACTATAATTTAAGTATGATTAATTGCATGGTTAAGGTTGTATATCTAGCCACTTGGAATTTTGTTCACATGTAAGCAGATCTTAGGGGAGTGAACATTAATGAGTATGAAATGTATTATCATGAGATGTGCAGTTAAGATTTGAATGCATGTTAGAAATTATTTGATAGGGAGTATTGCAAACTTTCATTTATTTAAATGCTAGATGGCATAAATTTTTAGGTGAGGTTTATATCTTATCATGCTCAGTTCTAGCGAACTGACTCTAGTTAATATTTGTGCAGATGGATTATGCGAGTAGATTAAAGAAAAGAGTGTAAAAGTTTCATCAGTTCAATTTATGAGGTTCCTTGTAAAAATGTTCAATGTGTTGTAAATTTTGTAACATTGCTTGCAAAAGAGTTTAAAAGATCTCTTGCCTTGGAATGTTCGGAAAACTACGTGATGAAGTTGTCTTGTCCTTTTTGTTGTTAGACTGGTAACTTATCCTTGTGAGAAGTAATATTCAATCTCTACATTGACATGAGTATTGTAAAACCTTGATCTTGAGAATAAAGTGCTGAGTTAAAACTTTCTAAGACTTTGTAATGGTGTGTTATAAGTAAAATAAAATGGGTTGGTTAATCCTTATAGAAGTTTAACGAAAATTTATATTCAAATAAATTAATGTAGAGATGACTTACTTGAGAACAAGAAATTCCCTAAGTGATCAAAGATGAAACTAGCCTTGGTTAAGTAAAATTATATAGCATGTTATCCCTAACTACACTAGCGAACATTATACTTTTTATGGTGAAATTCGTAAAAAAATTCTAAGGTGAAATAAATTGATAGTTGTTAGAAGATAATAAGATTTAATAAGTAGGGGGAAACAATATAGAAACCATGAAATTTATCTCTCAGCCTTTTTGGAAAGTGAATAGTTCCTTTTGTAAAGCTCTTTCAATGAAGCCTAAGTAAAATCTTTAATATTTCTGGATAAAACCTCAAGCTCCAATTAAATCTTGGTAATAACTAACGATGTCTCAAGGATGAACTCAATTGAACTTCTTCCTTTAACTTTATCCAGAGTTCCTTGTAATTTTCCCTTAAGTTTTTGAACGCGAACCAATGTTGTCATAAGGGTATGAATGAGATTCTAGTATCGTAAGTGTGAATAGATGGCCTTGTGAAATTAAATTATCACCTTTATCAAATAAATAAATTAAATAAATAATTGTCATAATGAGAAGACTATAAGTGAACTACTCTACAAAGTGTGCTTAAGAAAATAATTTAGTTTGGTAAGATGAATCGTGCGAATCATATCTTGAATCTCTCTGAAAACATAAGTCATGAGTTAAAGGGTTTGTTATCAAAATAAATAACCTTCAATCATTTCTTCTTGTGGCGTGCCCTAGCTGTGTGAGTGTCATGTGGTTGGACTTCTATGTTGTTACTGTCAAAAAGAATAGTGATTTATCCTTTTTGGGTGTGAACGTTTCCATGTTGACCTTGTGGTCATACTCATAACAAGTGGTTCCCAGAGTTGTTTGTAACCTTGTGATGACATGTTGTGTCGTGTTGTGTGTCAAGCAAGTCAAAAAAAAATTATCCTGTGTTTTCCTATGTAGTCTTGTGTGCCATTTTTTTGTGGGCGTTATAGTGACTTCAACATTGACATGTCAAAGGCCAAAACCAAACAAGCCCAACTTCACAATGAAATGCAACAACAAAACCTCTTCCTTGTACCAACCATTGCAACAACCGATAACAACACACAAATAGACCAATGTTGGATGAATATGAATATTACAAAAATCACCACTGAAATTAGCCATGCATATTGGACTGACCATAATGCACTTTTAATTTCATTCCCAGTTCTGTAACAAAGAAAAATACATACTACAAAAGCAATTGCAAATACAAAATACACCTCAAAATGCATTGAAAAAGGTATTTGTTACTTGCACTTGTACTATGTATATAACGATTGAAACCATAGCCTATTTTTCGTAGTTGTTACTTACTATGAAACTTTTGTAATTGCAGACACCATGTCAGATGCAACTTCAACTACCTAGGCTGATCTTCCATCACAACAACCACCAAAGAGGTATGTTGTTGACAGATTTCATTCTCTATTGACATTATTATTATCCACTCCTAATTGATTTCCTCCTACTAATAATGTGCAGGCCAAGGAATGAAATCCCAACACTAATATCTATTGACGATGTAAATAACTACAAATTTGGAGAAATATTTGAGGGCGACATCATGGCTGTGTATAAAATAGTCCTCGACAAGCAACAAGGAAAAGAACTGCTGCGAGTGGACCTCACGGATAAAAAAGGTGAGCTGACAATAACTGTCAACATTATGGCACCTTTCATAAAAACCCATGAACATAGCATTATCCCAAAAATCCATCCACATAACAAACTTTACCATAGCTCCAAAAAGTGACTATGACCACTGCGATTGTGACTTCATATTGCTAATCACTGAAACCACAACCATAGAATCTATTGATTCTATTTTCCCTCAGCACATGTTTATCCCAAATTCAAGCATCCATCAACTACTCTCCACTACTGACCATTATGCAACTGCAACCATAGCTGTCATTTGTACATCATGCCAAAAAATAGGAAACCAATTCATCATTGACATTACAGATGGTAACTCGCCCAATGAAAAAGCTCGGGTAAGCCTCACACTCTCTATAACAATTATTAAATAGCATTCTCATTACAAAATAAATCAATTGTTATTTCACTTAATGGATGGCAGGTATATATTTTCCGACACTTGCAGCAGAATTCCATATCATTGAAAATAAAATCCGAAGGAAAGAACCAACAATATACCTTTTCAAAAACCTAGCAAAAGCAGAGTGAAAGCATAGACAAGAGCTTGCGGAGCACCCAATCCACCTTTGTGACCAGTGTAAAAGCAAAAAGATCTCTGGAACACCTACAACTACTTCTGGCCACAACAATGAAGGTACTGATAGCAAACCCATTCTTAAATCAGCCTTATACTTTTCAAATGCTTTAACGCTTGCAAAACTTACAAGCAATTTACTATAAGTCTGTTTTCAATTACCTGCCTCAGTTACTTACCTCACTTGCTACTGCTAATGTAATTTTTCTTCAAGTTACAATCAATAGTATACTCATTCATGCCTACACATGCACATTTTTGTCACATTTTTGCACTCAATTGCATTTGATAGGTTACTGTTTTCATGCCAACCCCTCACCCATCTTCTAATCTGCCAGTTGCATATGAACCATCCTTGGTTGGAAATGAACTTGTTTTTAGCCTACTCTATATAGCTAATCTTACTCCAAGGAGACCAACATTTGAATGGGAGATTCTTACTCTTCATCTGCTCTTTCAAAGAGTGATTCAACAGGTTAAATTGCATTGTAGTATGTAGAGGTTCAGTCAATTCTTCATTCCCACAAATTCTTGTAATCGTTTGTAATAGGTTTGATAGACAGAACCCATTTATTATTACAATTTCAACATGAATTCACTGCTTCTCCATTGAATTTTTATTTTGACTTGGTGCAGGTCCGGCTTAAACACTAATCCACATTTGTTACGATGCTCGAGTTCAAAGGATATCCCTGTCCAGTCACCCTTCCCAAGTTTTCCCAATCCAACCAAAAATAGTCTCTGCTCTTCCTCGCTCCATGGCATCTCTGTCATATGCACAATCAAGTACGTAATATTAAATGTGTATGCATTTTTAAACTGTACATAATAATTTAATTGTTTGACTTTCCTGAGTGGGTTGTTTCAGAAGTCTATCAAATGGTCCATGAGACCACATTTCTTTGAGGCATTCTATCAAATAGTTCATGGGCCTTTTCAACAAATCCATTTTGTGCATATCCTGCAACCATGGCATTTTATCAAACACTTCACGTGCCTTGTCTATGCTTTCACATTTTGCATACATGTGTGTCCGGCAGTTGCAACTACATCAGTCAAAATTCCTCTATCCATTATGCTTTGATGAATGTCCAGACCCTGCTCCAAAGCTCCCATTTTGGCACAAAGTACTCTAGTATATATCTATACAAAATGTGGAAGCATACCTAATGCACATGAACTGTTTCGAAGAATTCTGAAAAGATGTGGTATCAGGGACTGCCTAAGTGTTTGTTAGATGTAGTTGCAAGTGCTCTAGTCCACATTTCTTTTCATCCATTTCTTTAACCACGTTATGTTTTGAAGCATTTAAATTTTTAGGAAAAAAAAACCTGATTGACCATACTCCAAGGAGACCTGCATTTGAATGGGAGATTCTTACTCTTGATCTACTCTTTCAAAGAGTGATACAACAGGTTAAATTGCATTGTAATATGTACGGCAGTAAATTCAATTCTTCAATAGCCCTCAAGTCGATAAAACAAGAATTTAAATTCTTTGTATCCTTGCAATAATGACCCAGTATTCCAGTCTTCCAATTGCAATAGATTTAGCTATAACATACATTTTCTTATATCATTTGGCTGCATCTCAAATACAAATTAGTTATTGCACACAGCCATCAATACAACCCAGTATTTCTCTGCTTACTCTACAACTCCATATGCAGTAGTTGTATACACATGTATGTCAATGTATATGTGTACTGAAATTAGAAGTGTATCAATTCCAAAAAAACTTACACCAAAACTTGTTTTTGTTGTTGCACAGGTTGAAGGAACATTGACCATCGCAAAGGCCTATTCCAGCCCATTTGAACCAATTTGTAAAAAATGCAACTTGACTATTGACCGTCTACCACCATTGCATGCAGACATAGCATATTGCAGTAACTATGAATAGGAATTCCCATATGCATATTGCCACCGTCTTCTATGCAACATTAAAAGCACAGACAAAACATCCATCCAATGCATAGCTAAAAACAAGTTTCTAACTGAATTGATACCTTCTCTTACTGCTACAACATATCCACAATACATAGAAGACAAAGAAGTTGTTATAGAACAACTATCACACTTTACATTGCATGGCATCTTTACAATAGACAAAAATAATATCATCAGACAAATGACAACTACTCAGACGAAAGTATGTTGCCTTCACCTACTTTTCAATAATCAGCAACATTGCAAATACTATATGCTCTACTCATACTAATACTCACATTCATTTCTGCAGGCATTCCATCCCAATTTCAGTCACAAGAAAGTAGCTATGCATCTTCAAGCCATACACTATCAACACCATCATTTTAAGGTAAATCAGTTACCCCATTCCCACATATGTTTCAGCTATTTCATTTCAAATACAAATGAAAGACAATTTCTAATACTACTCCATATTTCTTTTGCAGATCTAAAACTAGAGCTCCACTTCCTACACCGCAACATTTCTGAAAATCAAATTTGTAATAGCATAAATTGTTACTTCTCATCATTTTGTATCATCATAGTTTAATACAGACAACAATAAGCTATATGCTTATATTTATACATTTCAAACACATTCTGTTTAATATGCATGGATTAACAAACTTTTACATTGCATCCTAAATAGCAATACTATTGTTTTTGGCCTTCGGCATTTACCCTTATGCTATCTGAACTTCTTGTAGTTACAAAAGTACCTTGAAGATTATCCCATTTTATCTTTAACGAGTCCTGAATTGTATGAAACATATAGAGAGTGACGCAAAATAAAGGAATTTACTTACTAGCAGGCAGTCATTTAGTTAATGATGTGCACTTTGCAGATCATTCAACCTTGACCCATAAACTAACTCCACAATGTATACCATCCTCTATGTGGACTCCATCTTATCAGGAGGCATTCAATTAGTTGTTGTGCACTTGACTGATCATTCAGCCTTGACCCAACTATTAAATTAGTTACTCACCAATCTGTTCAGGTACCCATACTCTGTTTGGACAACTGTACTGATGCTTCTACGCCAATAATAAGTGATGATTGGTGAAAGCTTTCCTTATTGGCCAAGATGAGCCATCACTTTGGCTGAAGAAAAGGTGGAAACTTATATAGCTAACTGAAATCATTTAGCACTTCGGTATCCCATTCAATGTTCACTCTCTATTGCCAACCAATGGCAATAGATTTCATCTCTCTACTGCCATGGCAGTTGATGTTCATCTCTTAATTGCCAACCAATGCCAATGGATTACAAAACTAATATCAGCTCATTCTTAAACAACTCATTCTTTCCTTCTCTCTTTCCTTGTGTATTTATATGCAAACGTGACCCTTCAAATTCCATGTTGCTCTTCATCTCCTCCATGTCTTCTCACTTTCTCCATGCTACAAAAATAATTAAAGTAAATTTAATTTTGTCCATGTTTTTACATCTTTGTATGCAAGCTAAAGATGTGATTACTGGAAAGGCAATGTGTTAGATTTGTATTGAGAGCATTGGATGAAACCTTGTACGTATGCTAAAGACATTAGAATAAAGATGTTGCTCTAGCATTCTTGCTTTTGATTGCCGTACTTAATATCACATTCCAGGAGTAGCATGCTAATTATTTTTATAACTTGCTAAAATATCTCCATTTTAGCCATACGCTTTTGAATTGATCCTGTTTATCCTTTCTAAATTCTAGTCATGTTTACATAATTACATTCCTAATATTGTAGTTTCTTTTAGGTCCTAAAGTTCTTTTTACCATAGAAATTTTCTATTGTAACTGCATGTACTTTCCAAAGCAATCACTTAATGCATGTGGATTAATGATGACATCTGAACGTGTAAGCATTTCCAGCTATATTGGCTTCAAAATAGGCAGTAAATTAAATAAATATTGTTTCCTTTATTGATTCAAAGTTCTTCTGCAGGTTATGAAAAGGTTGAGCTCTAGCCTTACTAAGGATCAGATGACGATGAAGAAGCTACATATCAATCCTAGCAAAATGAAATCAATGTGGATTCATGTGTCAGTTTATGTTGTCTTTGTTTTTGTGGTATATATTGTATATATGGTGATGGCATAAAATGGGCCTGCATACTTTGCCCATGCCAATAATACCAACACACAAGTTCTAGACTTTGGAAAATATGATAATAGTTTGATAGTCAAAGACTTGAATACTCTTTGGTATACTCTATTTTTGCTGAAAATATAAAAAACCAAACTTTCAGGCCTGGCTATTGAATTTCAGTATTACTATAGTTTTTAATAGAGGTTCATAACAAACACAAAATGCATTTTCCAACATGAAAAACACTACAATAATTCCTGTTACTAGGAGATGCAATGCACCATGACTGCATTTATTATTAACAAATGAGGACAGACCAACCAGGAGGAATCTCACAAAAAAACAATATTGAAATTATATTTCTTGGTTGAATTACGAATTTTGGATGAATAGAACACAAGCACAATCCCAAAAATAAAAAAATAGACATTCTTGAAATCTATTTCAGTTCTCAGTTCCTTACCAATTTCTTGCTTTGCATATAAACAATTTGCTTTTAAGCTTTTACAGTATTGTTGTTGTAACGCAGCCCTTGTTCACATTCGTTATGTGCTTACAAAATAATTATTCACATTGGTTATCACTTGGAAAATACTATTGAATCTAAAATTTATTTATTTCAATCATATGACTATCATTGAAAGCTATGAGGCATTCTAATCAATGTTTATTACACCACTTACATGATATACCCACATTCAATACTTGCAATCATACAAATATTATGAATCTCTAATATTGGCACATGAAACATACACCCAATATTATTTTGGGATGGGTAATGCCTATGACATATCACTCCACCTCAAAAGAGGGGATATCCTACATATTATTTGATCACATACACAACCCCTTATTACGGGAGTAATTTTTGAATTATGGATTATACTCTTCTTAGGAAAAAGAATTTCATGAATTTATCAAGTATGTATGCTCGATCAAGATATATCCTACACAAATTCAAAAATATTTTCAATATACACATTCAAACTACTCCAAATTATACAAAAATAACATTTAGTTTATCCTAATTATCCAAACAATCACATTACATTTATGGGTTTCTTTTATGGCACAAATCTAACAAGTTTCCCCCTCTATGGCCCAATATTGTAGGTCAGTTGTAGTAGTGGCCTAAAACTATAGGTTGGCTTTATGCTTCTCAATGCTAATGATTCATATTTCTAGTTAAGAGATTGGTCCAATCTATACACAACTCATTGATGGATTTTGTTTGCTTTTTTTCCCAAGAAGAAAATGAAATGAGATTAAAATCTTCCTTTAGGTGACATGATTGATGAGAACATAATTCATTTATCTAATAAGTAAAACATGGCATAAATTATTGAATGTCAACATTTATCATGTTTTATCTACTTGTTTTCTATTTCAAAAATTATTATCATTGCTTTTATCATATATCTCTTTTATCAAAATAATGATAATCTCCTATGTCTTGTTGATTTTATAGATTGGAATATTTTTGAATAGAGCATTTAAAAAATCATGGATTATAATCTTTATAAGACAAATAAAAAATATTATTTTGGTATCCTTATTTATTTTATTTTATACCTTCATTTTTAATTCTAAGTTAAAGTGGGGGCAATTATAGATGCCTAAAAATGGCACAAGCCCTTTTTATGACGTATTTTAGATTTCTTGTGTGTGTATGGTTGGAAAACTCAAATGATTGAGAATAATTGTTGCAATAACACTTGTGTCTAAGTCAAAAAATATTTCATCTACCAAGCACCTATTTAGTCATCATTTGATTGTTTTCCTTCATTTTTGGGAATTCCCACCTTGTGGTCTAATTTAGGTCCATTCTTCTATGTATAGTACAGTTGTCCTTTCTAGAAACATTTCCCCAAATGTATTTTTACTACATGATCAAATTCATGCTCCCTTTATTTTTTCTCAAGTTTGTCACTTGATTTCAAATTTTAGTCATTCTTGCAAAACCAAAAGGTTCCAAATTCCAAGTGTGATCACCATATAAACACAACACTACATAAACTATAAAGTGGGGACTCATGACAAGACCAATACATTAGCAAAACATCCAAGAACTCTTACACATTCAAGTACATAATTGATTACTCTTATTTGTAAATATAAATCATGCCCATAGTATGCATTGCCTCTTGTTTCATTGGCTTCTAGGGAATCAAATGTAGGTTTTCATTGATTATCACATGTTATCACACACCTAATAAGAGTCATAGTACATCATTCGAATGCCTCTTAGGAGTAGTTCTATGTAGGGAAATCTTAACTTAGCAAGGGGTTAAGGAAGCTTGATCATTATGGACTAACCCCTTTTTAGGTTTTTGAGAAAAAGAAGAATATGGATTTTTAATAAAGAAGAATCCCTAAATCATCTATAGATGTGAGATCAAGAATAGTCAAATGCCAGCTATTGCTCCTAAAATATAGATGAAGATTGTGCAAAATCCAAATTTCATATTAAACCCATATAATACAAATCCATCCATATATGATATATTCACACAAATTACTTTTTCTAATACATACAAATTCATCCTACTTACAATTTCAAACTCCTAACATTTTAAGATAGTTCCCCACCTTGCATAGCCCCCCTACACACTTTCAAAACACTTTCATTTTATTTATGTAGAATATTGGTAGAACCCTTTATAACCATAGTTTTTATTTCCTTTAGTTATCTCATCTATGTTTTATAATTTTCCATTATAATCAAGACATGATATAGGATTTATATACTTATTAAAAGTTCTGTAATCTTGTCTTATTTCAGCATTACATAATTGTTTAATGATTTAATTTTTAATCAAGTAAATAAGAGTGTTGGTGGGTCCCTTACCCTTTCATTAATCATCATAAAGATAGTCATTACAATATTAGTGTTAAAAAAATGTTACCAAAACCAAAACTTCAAAAATCTTCAAAATAATCTCATACCCTAGAAAAACCAATAAAATAAGTATTCCATAAAAAATAGCTTTGTAATATCGAAAATAGGTCTTCTAGAAACCTAAAAGGATCAAAATTTGTGCATAGTAGACAACATTTGCAGCTTATATAAAAACCCTAAAATTATTCTATAGCCACTATCTAAAAATCTACTTTAGCTCCATTAGTACCAATTTTACAAATATTTTGTAGCATTTCCCTCTTATGCTTGTGTCTTCTGAATCTCTTTATGCAATGTCTTCAAGAAGTCTTATTCACAAACTTTCCTTTTTGTCTTTGATAGAATTGTAATGCACACATTATTCCCTAAAAACCAAAGTTCAAAAGTTCACATCATTCACATGTCTCATAAACTAACAAGTCAATCTCGCCAAGAAATGTAGTTCTCAGAATATATCCTAACTTTACTTCAAAACCTACATCTAATATCTATGTTTGGCAGAGTTCCTCTCGCACTAGGTAGCCTCAACCTAGAGCATTTTTTTCCACATACAATCTCACAATCCTTTCCATCCTTGTTTGATTCACCCAAAAATTGCAACAAAAATCTCGGCGTTTTAGGATTGATTGAGTAGGTAACCCCTCCTTAAGTGAAAATTTTCCTTCTAGAGCAACAAAAAACATTTCTATCACAATATTTTCACATGCCATTTTAATTCCTCCAAAGATTCTATGAGCATTTTTCCCACCATGGATTTTTGTCCATGCTTCTTACTTTTGGGAGAAGATAAGGGGATAAAATTCTTTCCTACTTTGGTTTGGGATAGAGAAGTTTTGGGATTTTTAATGTCTAAACCATTTGAACAATTTCATATTCACCTGATTTTCCTTCTCCTTTATATGATGATCACTACCCTCTTTCCCTTCTTGAGATTTCAATATCTCTACAGATTAAATTAGTATTCTACCTGCAATACCGAGAATCCAATCTCTCTATAGCCAAATTTTTATTCTCTTTTGTAGTCAACCTATAATGATTGGACTCCTCCATTCCTATAGATGATTGTTTTGGGGGTGTGCTCATATAGAAATTTGCCATAATAAATAACAAAGCTAACACCTAGTAGCTTCTAAGAAATCAATCAAACCCTATAGAACCATCAACATAAAAGCTTATGAGAAACAACTTCTTCAATGCATGAACAATCTCAAATCAAATGCTAAGCTATTTCTTACTCTCTAGATTGCTAATCTAACAAATGAACCTATTTAGATCACTTTAGCAATAAAAATGGAGTGGTTTCCTCAATATTTGAAGATGTAATCTCACCAAAACATGGCTACAAGGCCATTTTCTGATCTTCCCATACTCTTCAATTTGAGAGAATGGATGCAAGATGGAAAAATTATTGTTGTATATATCTCCCCCCAGGTAAATATAGACAAATAGAAGAATATGGAAATCAAAGAAACTCAAAACCTAACATTTATTTGTGCCACCAGTTGCCCTGAACTAGGTAAGAAAATGTCGACATGAAAATGGATGCGCCCTGGCGCAGGTAAGAAAATTTTGACATGAAAATGGATGCACCTTGGCGCAGGTAAGAAAATTTCGACATGAAAATGGATGCGCCCTAGCACAAGTAAGAAAATGTCGACATGAAAATGGATGCGCCCTAGCGCAGGTTGGGTGGCACAGGTAAGAAAATGTTGACATGAAAATTGATGTGCCCTAGTGCAGGTAAGAAAATGTCAACATGAAAATGGATGCACCCTGGCATAGGTTGGGTGGCATAGGTAAGAAAATGTCGACATGAAAATGGATGCGCCTCGCAGCGCGGGTTGGAGTGGCGTAGGTAAGAAAATATCGACATGAAAATGGATGTGCCACAGCGCGCAGTAAGAAAATGTTGACATGAAAATGGATGCACCCTAGCGCATGTTGGGTGGCGTAGGTAAGAAAATATCGACATGAGGATGGATGCGTCGAGGTGCATCTTCAGGAGGCACAACATTTTGAGCGTTGACACCCTCGAACCCGACAGGAAGAAAACCCTGACCCAGATATTCAAATGGCCATAACTTTTCACAGGGAGCTCAGATTCATGCAAGGTTGGAATTTTCGGAAAGCTTACAAGGTCCTCTATCCAACTATGACTAGATATCTTTAATTGGGTGAGAACAAGTTCTTCAAAAATGCAAAATACAGTTCACCATTTTTTGGGTTTGCTAGGGTTCTCACCTACCACCATAATGAGATGAATTAAATGCAACCTAGAGGTGGTTGGGGTAGATTTGGAATTCCTCTCTCTTCCCTCTCTCATTCTTCCTATAAATTTTAAGGAGGGGCTTCTTTCTAAAGGTTGGACATTCTTGTTTTGCCCCTCCCTTCTTCTCTTTGGCAGGTGAATTTGTGGAGTTCAAACCTCCCATCTAAAACTGTAATGTAACTTTGCCTCTTGGCATTTTGTAGTGTATGATTCTCAACCCTCTCTATGTTCATTTTCATCCTCCTGATCTTTCACTACAAATTTGGTTATCTGTGCATGATCTTGCATTACATTTTAATGGTTTGTGTTTATTGGCAAGACAGGTGTTCTTCATTCCTCGGTGCATCACCTTTGTTATTTTAGGTTTATTTTTATGCATCTTCTTACCCTGTCTCCTTGGAAAGTTAGATTAGGTTTTTGAGTAAACCCTTTGCATTTTTATGTGTGCATCTGAACAGAGGAATAGGAACCAACCTTCATCCTGGAGAGCTTTCCCGATTCACAAGGTCCCACACTTGGGAAAAGCTCCATGTTATGCAATCACACCGAGATTCTCACATTCGGAAGCCTTTGTGATTCACCATCAACAATTATTTTCTTCAATGGAGAATGGCTCAAAATCAAAATTCCTATAGTTTATCCTAAGGAAACTAAGGTGTCAAAAGAAAGGTAAGGATGGGGGTTTGTTATATAGATTTCTTGAATTGGAAACGTTGGCGAATTGATGAATGTGGGATACACCCCAAAGAGGAAATACAAAGGCCATTTAGGTTTAATAAAGTGGGTGCACTTTATGGGAGTTGAAAGTGGGTTTAATTAATCAAAGGTGATTAATTAATAAGAGGGGTTTACCTATAGAGGATTTAGAGGTAAATTTAGTATGATTCGGGGAGATTTAAGAGGGGGAAATGGTTCAATAAATGACAATTTATTGATTCAGATTAGTGGTCATAATTAAATAATAATAATTAATTGATCAAGGTAGAAGTGGACGTTAATTAACAAAAGGTTGTTAATCGAAGCATCTTGAGTGATAATTAATTAGTGAAATGTAATTAATTAATGATGATAACGGGAAAATGGTGGTTTATTGATGAAGTGTTGTCGATCTACGAGAAAGAGGGTAGTTAGTGCAATTTAAGTATTAAAATTGCTTGATCGGAATTCTAGGTGTCTACATTTTCCCCTCTTTGGGGTGGCGTAAGTGACGTCACTTTAAAGATAGTAGAGAAGTATAGATAATTGAATTTTGAAGGGATAAAAGAAAAATTAGTAGAATTAAGGATGCCCCCTCGAGTGTCGATGGGGTGATGGAAGAGGTCGATCGACGATTGAAAAGATGAAGGAAACAAATAGAAGAAATGAGGGGAGGGGGGGGAATAAAAGGTGATCCCTATTGCCCTAAGTGATTTGGAAGAATAGTGTTGATAGAAGAAATTTATATAGAATAGTGTTGATAGAAGAAATTTATATAGAATAAAAATACATATTCGAAGGGGATGGAAATAGCATTCATCCAAAGTATTCATTCAAACAACTTTATTTTATTATATTACTTGTGAGCTACATCATCGACCCTTATTAAAATGTACCCATACAACAAAAGCATATAATAACATGAAAATTTATAATACGAAATATTTTTCATTTTTAAAACACTAACTCAATACAACATACATAATGCAATGCAATACGAGAAAGTAAAGAAGCCAACCTGAAAAGGAAACAATTACAAACACACATACTCAAACAATCAATGTTCAAGGTTGTTGCACAAATGTTTTTACTATCAAGCTTCAATTCCCGAATGTGCATGTGTAACGACAAGGGTTAAAAATGGTTCCCAAGAAAGGATACATGCGAGGGGTAATAATGGAGGACACAAGGGTCCTATGAAAAAGCATTCATATGCTAGGAAACAATACCAGGTAACTTGTTGTGCCAAGATAGTATAGACATAGCCCGCAAAACCAACTTTGTTAATGGGAGACGATGCAAATGATCCGCAAGTTGTTGGAAGATGAACAGAAGAGGACCTAAGAAAGATAATGATTGACTACAATGTTTTGACATGAGGCTTTAGCTATGTGTATACATTTTACCAATTTTTTTGGATTTTTGAATTTTTTACGAATTTTTAGGATTTTTGAATTTTTACGAATTGTTAGGATTTTTTTATTTTTTGAAAAAAAATTAGGATTTTAATTTTTGCAAATTTTTAGGATTTTTGATTTTTGCAATTTTTTTGGATTTTTTGAAAGTTTTCCAAAGCTATGTAGAGGAAAACAAAGAAACATGGATGCCACTAATGATAGATATGAATGTACAAGGGTGTAATGTTGGGCATTTGTGTAAGAAAGTGAAGATGTGAAGATGTCCCAATCATTATATGAGAATTTACAATGGAAAATCCTACACGTATATACAAGAGGAAGATAATTTGGATCAAGGACAAGACAAATAGGTTCATCATGATGATGAAATCAAACTAATGAAGTGCCAAGAAGGATAAATCATGCCCCTAATGCAAGTTGGCCAAGAAACATATGATAGAGATAAAGACAAGATTTTTATTGAAATAAGCGAAAAAATATACTCAAACATGGTAAAAGGGAAATCTTATACACATGGATGTTTACAAAAAAGCGAGAATAACATACAATATTATGAAAGGATATGGAAAATATAGCTAGAAGACTCGTGATGAAAAATTGATTAGCTAAAGGCACAAATTGTGAGACAAAATAAAGACTAAAGCAAGCATCTGAACAAAGTCTAAACAACACTTTGTAACATACTAATCATGTTTTCTCATACAAACCCGGTGAGTGCATGTGGAAATTATTTACTTCTTGAAGGGAATATTTGATAGGCAATAAGAGAAGATAAAATAGTAAATTTGTAGGAATTATTTATTTTGATAGGTGATTTGTGAATGGAGGGTGGAAGGAGAGACATACATTGCTCCACTACCAGCAAGGCATCCATAGCCTCAATGGAGATGTATTTGATTATAGTCGCATCATTTCTATACTGCCATCCAAGCATCCTTAGCCCTAGTAGAGATATTGTAAATACCCCAAGAGAGAGTTATATATTGATTTGCTTTTTGCTTTTTGATTTTTATTGATTCTTTTGCTTTCAAAAAATTATTTCAGGTCTCTTGATTATTTTGATGAGGGTTTAAGAACCACTGATGTCTTGATGGAAGTACGTGAAATTGATTGAAATGACAACATTAGTCCGTATCAAAAATACATCCAAAATTTCGTCACAACAAGTTTATTAAAATGTGTGATAGTGATAGGATATCTAAGAGGTCATTCATTCTTTAATTTACCAAGGTGATGAAAGACCAATATCAAACAGATACAATAGAGATACATTTCATTAAATGAGCATGAATAAACAAACCAAAATATCTTTGAAGGGATGAAAATGGTGGGTGATTTGTAGATGAATAGAAAAGAAGCGGGAAGAAATAACATCCATGTGTATGCAACACCGATTGTTTTTTTGTACCTTTTCTTTTTTTTGTAATTTTTAATGTGTTCCATTTTTGTACTTTTGAAACAGGACCAATAATGTCACTCGGCGTGATAAGATCCAACAACAATGTTTTTGATTTCTTTGATAAGGGAGACTAGGATTTTTTGCTTATCAATGATCATATTATCTCCAATCTTGATGATCATGGTGAGCTCATACTAAATAAATGACTATGACTTATATTGAAACATGGATTTTGTATGTGGGAGCTTGATTTCCCTATCCATAGTCTTATGCACTTTATGCCATACCTGATGGTTATGTTTGTGTGCATTCTTGAATGCATCTCGATTTTTAACTTTATTGTTGTTTGAATTGTTGGGAGCTTTGGAGCTCTTCATATTTTTTATCTTATCTTGATGAATACATTTTTATGTTCTATACCAAGTAATGCATGATTTGTCTAATCCCGAAAAGTGGGAGAAGAAATTGGATGTTTAAGATTGATGAGAGGAATGGTAGGGATGATGGTGGGATTTCCACCATTGTTGATAGAAGGATGATATGATGGACAAAGAGGATATGGTCCAAGGATTAAAGAGGATGGGCTATCGGGAGGTGAACCACAGACAAAAGATGAAGGGATACTAGGATGTGGCCCAAGGATGGAAGAGAATGGGATATCAAGAGGTGAGCCATAGATAGAATATGAAGGGATACTAGGGCGTGGCCAAAGTATAAAAGACAATGGACTACCATGAGGTGTCCCACGAGATAGAAGACAAAGGACTATTAGGGTGTGGCCCAAGTATAGAAGATGATGGGCTACCAAGAGGTGTCCCAAGAATAGAGGATGAAGGGCTACTAGGATGTGGCCCAAGTATAGAATAAAATGGGCTACCAGGAGGTGACCCACAAATAGAAGATGAAGGGATACTAGGAGGTGGCCCACATATAGAAGAAGATGATGGGCTACTTGGAGGTGACCCACAAATATAATATAAAGGGATACTAGGAGGTGGCCCATATATAGAATAATATGATGGAATACCCAATGGTGACCCACCGTGAAATTGTTATTTTGGTAAGAGCACAAAGATGGGGGGCCAAACAGGGGTAAAAAAAGGACACCATTTTCCCGAAATCTGTGAAACCTGAACTTCATTGAATAATTTTGCATGCCTATGCTCAAAATTTGACAAAGTGATAAGAATAAGTACCATAGATCTCAGAATCAAGTTTCTAAAATACTATTTTTTAAATAGTTGAGATTAAGAGGCTCAAATGTTGTGTGCACACAAAGTATGTCTATTTTTGTGTAAAAATATAATAACCTATTGTGTGTGCTCCCCCCTCATTTTTTGAGTTCTATAATGTTTTTTTCAAATCACTTTGGTAGAAAGTTAGTTAAGACCATGTATGAGGTCCCACTAAATTTTCATAATTTTTGGATGTATAGATAATTTTTATTAATTTTGAAAGTGCACATATCCTGTAGATGAAATATTTGTGTGTGCACCCCCATAAATTTGAAAAACAAAGTCATTTTTAGATTTTATTTTAGTGCATGTAGAATGGAGTTTAGAAAAGACCACATTTTTTTAATTTAGATGAAAAAATTGTAAATTGTGCACCAAAACGTATGCATAGGTTTTTGCAAGAAAACAAGGCACTAGTAAAAGAAATTATGGATGAAAGCCTTAAACTAATCAGATTTTAGAAATAATTATATCGTCATCAAGGTAAAAATGATATTGACATCATAGTATAATTTTTAATATTATGTTTTAATGTACGAGATATTGGGGTGCACACGTGAAATTTTGATGTTTTTCTGTCAAACACGGTTTTAATCATGTAATACACAATCAAACCTCTAGTTTGGAAATCCAAGCCTTTGGATTGGATATCCCAAACCACATCAAGATGAAATACGAGTGCGTTATACCGCACCCGTGTTCCTATTTCCAATGTGAAATATGTCCATTTGGGAGGGATAATGTGGCAAAACACATAGAAATCCATAACGTGAGCATATTTCAGCTAAGTAAACCTAAGCCATAACGCGATCACATTATAATGCGACCTAGATTTTCTCTTTTTGCATTATAACGTGACCGAGCCATAACACAAGTGCATTATGGCCAAAATGGCCAAAAACATATTTGTGTCCGCTTTTTGGCCACCCATCTTTGTGCATATGCCCATTGAGGAATCATGATATGTAAAAAATGATTGGGTGATGAGAAGATATGTCATGGATCAATGCCAGAATTAGGTGTTTCATCATGCAATGAGGAATGTGAAGATGGAAGTATAAAAAGAGGATAAAATTCAATGATCTTAGGACCTTCCTTTGTTTTTCGATAAAAGGAATCAACTTATTCCTCACAAGACGCAAATGCATCAAGGTAAAAATTGAATCCTTACTCATGATCCTCTAGAGGAATGTTATTGTGTAGCCCTATGAATTATCTGATTGCTTATTCATTTTCAAATAAATTAATTGGTATGGGTTGTTTTTGTTTGATGATAGTAATTTTATTAGAAGAAATAGGTCCAATGGTGTGGAAGATTTAAAAGATGATGACTCAAAAGATGAAGTAGATTTCGATTTAGATGTCTCACGAGTGGAAGAAGATGTACATTTGGAGTGATTTAGTATTTGTTTTCCTAGAATATGACAAAGTGCAAGTAGAAAAAGAGGATCACTTAGCTAGTTATTATATTGCAACATAGGAGTCAACTTGGACAATTGATTATAAGCACTTTAAGTCACATGAATCTTCAAAGGAGGAAGACTTCGTTGAGGTGACTGATAAAGGAAGTCCTATGAAGAAAGGGAGGACCAAAATCAAGAGTCAAATTAGAGGAATATGAATAATATTATGGATCAAAATCATCAAGAGACTGAGGGGAATCAGAATAATAGTTTGGATCAGAAGAATCAGAATCATACCATCGACTATGAGATGAAGGTGGGGAAAGGGGTAACTAAGTAGGTTCTCCGGCATGAAGAACCGATCAAGGTTTAGTCGTGATGGGTGTATTTCTATGTAAATGCCTAAACTTGGGATTCCTATTTTCATAAGTGTGAGGAACCATGTGATAATCATTCATTGTTGGCGGTGTTGGGTCCATATGCCTAGAGCTATATAGTTGATTGAACCCCTTCAAAGGCAAGGAAGTTCCATGTTGATTTGGGTAGTGTAGTGATGACCAACTAGACATTTTGCAAAAAAAGGGCATTCTTATGTGATTTTCCAAAGGTTTTCTAAGGAAAAATACATCTTGAGAACGTAATTTTGCTAATCCAACAAGGTTGAACCAACAAGTTGTAAGTATAAATGTCAAAAGGGTTCACCAAAATTTAGAAACATAAAGGCTACAAAGGAAACTTTCCCAATGTTCAAATTGTCTCAAAATTTTCTTGATAGAAAATGTTTTTGCTAAGGTTTAGACCCTAGTGTCTTGGATGTCATTCTTGTGATAGGTGGCATAGTGGGAATTATTTACAAAAAGTTTTTGTCTAATGTGATTGAGGATTCAACAAACCTAAGTAAAACTGTGACAATCATCAAGGTCACAAAAGAATGTCCAAAAATGGTCAAAGAATAATGAATCAATGGATCAAATGATTTTCCTAGAAAACAAGTCTAAAATATGGATAATCACAAGGAACAATCACGCAATTTTGGTAAACCAATCCAATCTACAAGGAAATAATCCCTATGAAAATGTTTTTCAATGGTAGTTTGATGCAAGATGATCAACACAATGTCAATACTTAAGTCAAGTTTAAGATAAACAAGGCATAATTATTAACAAGGGGTTGATGTAAATTCTAATCAAAGTATACTATAACTCATTTAGATACAAACAAGGCCTAAATCCCAAAAAGTGGAAGTTACAAGTGCAAGAAACACAACAATACCACTTAGATACGTTAACCAATATTTTCAGAAAATCAAGATATTAGTATCAAAATAGTATTGATATGACGCGAACAATGTAAGTATTGAAATTGAATAGAAACAGGATTTTCAAGGTTGAGGTAATGTTTGAAAAGAAACAAGGCCAAAGTATACTAAGGAATTGTTAAGATGTGAGCAGCGTAATGGTATAATCTAGACACTTAGATCAAGTTTATGAGAAACAAGACGTAAGTATCAAAATTGTATCAAGGCAATGCGAGAAACGTAACACCTCAAAGAAATTTCTATGATGAATCAAACTTAACTATGATGAGAAGACGTACCAACACACTTTCAATGTTTACCATCCAGTCTCAAGCAAGGATGAATGTAAATGGGTGCAAAATTGGTGGACACAATCAATCAATAACACACATATGATGCTCCTCTTTTGATCCAAAATATCAACAAGAGAGCAAAGGAGTAGATCAAGTGGGGTTGAAAAATACTTGGCTTCACTTTGGCAAAGTTTCGCCTCATCTTATGACGAGTGAAAAACTAAGAAAAGTAATGCTTCACAAATTTCATGATGAATGACACTTGGATCAAACTTTAATGGACTCTCCCCTTGTTCAAATAACAAGGTTTTGACTCCAAAAAGTTCTTGCTTCATGAAATCTCTTTGAAACACGATTGGCTTTGAGTCGGTCAAGTTGGCTCCAAGACGAAATGGCTTCCTAATTAATTCTATCTCTAGGTGTCACAAACTATCTCTACGAGTGCAATTTGCCAAGGAATTTGTATTGAATTAACCTTGGAGTATCCCGGATTTACTTTACCCCTTTTGATAAAATGAGAAATGAATGCATTTAATTTTATCTCATTAGGGTCTCGTGAAGATAATTTTAACGCTAATATTTCCAAGGCGTACTAGACAAGTAGGTAAGTGAAGCACTTCCCATTTCTTCCACAAGGTTCCCTCTTGCGTGGACTACTTTTGGGTTCTTGGGATCATCCCTCTTGTTATCTTAAGGATTATGCCAAAGGGCACTTCTCCCAGTTCAAATCGGATGAGTTGTAGCTCTTAATCGAAACCTGCATATACAATGTTTTGAATGTGGTGTTTTTTTCTTATCTTTGAACTTAATGTGGTTTGGTTGTACACCATTTAGTAACTTGCATAAATTGTGTATTATTATTGTTTAAATCTTGATTCTTTGACAGCGATTTAGGTCCTACATGCAAAGTTTAGTAGTTTTCCAAACGATCAACACATCATGAAAAGAGGATAAAACATTGTTTTTGATTCTCAAGATCGTCCTAAGATGCAAGAGAAGAGCATACACAATGAGAAATCCTATTATATTGCAAATAATGGAAAAATTATAACTCAAATGCACAAACCATTCATTTTAACCAAGTAGTTTGTTCTTTCCTTAGCAAAAAGTTTAATGAAATGTCTTGAAATCATGAAAAAGGTTTAGAATCATTTCTGATTCCCAAGATCACCTAAAAGGTGTGAGGGAAGAGCATACGCAACTCTATCCTAAGAAGTGAAAGCATGACATTCATTAAAGATCATCAAACAAGTTAGCAAAAACATGATTCAAAACACCCTGTAAATAAAGGTTAGCCTCAAAAACCTGCAAAATGTTAGAAAAGAAGACCAAAGTTTCTTTTGATTCTCAAGATCGCCAAAAGGTGCAAGAGAAGAGCATACACAAACTTTGATCTAACTAAGTAAAAAATGGAAAAACAACATTCATTAAATCATTTAAATGTGTTAGAAAAATATCCATAATCATAGCCATTTCTGATTCTCAAGGTCACTTGAAAGCGCAAGAGAAGAGCATACATGGCATTGATCAAAAGTGAATCTAGCATGCAACGAAAATGACTAGTTTTATAATAAATGAAAACCCTACACTTTTTGTAAGTCTAAATCCCTAATTTATATTTTCATTGCATAGTTCACTTCAATACCTTTCCAACACAAAAGTAATAGAGTCGTTTCGATTTTGGGAGCAAAATTTATGGCCTTCGGAAGATGGGTTACGCATATGCTCTTATGCTCATGGCTATGAACTTAACATGTACTCAAAAATGTCAAAAAAACATCACTTAATCTGCAAAAAGGTCAATTTTTTCCAACCAAGATTCAATTTTGAGAGTAACCCATATCATTAATACATGCAAAGAAGACTCAACGCTATCAAACATTAACATTCATGATCAAAAACTTAACATTTTCAACAAATTGACAAAACTAGCATGCAAAATGATAAAAATGAAAACATGGAAAAAGCTTGAATTTTTCTCATCAATATCTCATTTGGATAACAACCCACTTCATTAATGCGTAAATAGAAGACTCAACACTATCAAACACTAACCTACATGCTCAAGAATTTAATATTTTCAAGAAATTGACAAAACTAGCATGTAAAATGAAGAAAAATGAAGCTCAAAAAATGAAAATATAAAGAAAGCTTAATTTTTTCCCATCAAGATCCAATTCGATAGTACTTTATTTCCTTTATCCCTACAAGGAAGAATCAACACATGAAAACATAACAAAACAAGTTAAGAAAAACAAGTTATGTCAATATATTTAAAAAGAGGGTTAGTAACCAAAATTGAAACTTAACTACAAAAATTGAAATTAAATCCAAAGGAAAATAAAGTAAGTCCCACCAGGCATGCTAAATGTGCTCATATAAAAATTTTCCATGCTAAATAACAAAGGTAACACCTAGTATTTTCTAAGCAATCAATCAAACCCTATAGAACCATAAAGATAAGATCTTATGAGAAACAACTTCTTCAATGCATGAACAATCTCAAATCAAATGCTAAGTTATTTCTTACTCTCTAAATTGTTAATCTAACAAATGAACCTATTTATCACTTTAGAAATCAAAAGGGGAGTTGTTTCCTCAAGATTTGAAGATGGAATCTCACCAAAACATGGCTACAAGGCCATTTTTAAATCTTCCCATATGACTCAATTTTGAGTAAATGGATGCAAGATGGAGAAATTAGTCCAAATCAATGGAGAATGTGTTGGTACCCAAATTTGTTCTCCTTTTCAAACCAAGCAGCAACACAGATTCAACAGGGAGCTTAGAGGTAGATAGATCATAAATGTATGTCATTTTGTAGCAGGGAGAAATCTAGTTGTCCCTTTATTACTTGGATTTGTGGAGAGATGGATAGCACCTCAAAAGGATGTGATCTTATCCTAACTATTTTAGGTTGTGCCTTTCAACCAAGGTAAGAGAACCTATTGTGTAACCTCTATTATTTGAAAGGAGATATAGGTACCTTTCTTTTGCATAAATTTTATAGAGAAGGCCTTGGGGAAAATATGATCAACACACCAAATCTGACTCTCACGAGTTGTCACTTCCAAATTATGGAGATATTCTCACAACAAGGCAAAGGTTACTAAAGACATTTGGAAACCTGATCTGTTTTGCATACTTTAGTAAAAGGATTTTGGTCTAGTGTGGGTATACAGAGCAAAAATAGGGGTAGTATGGGTAGGATTGGTTATTGTTAAATGAATTTTGGTGGGAGGGGAGACAGGATGGACTTGACTCACTAGATCCTTGAGAGCTTATGCAAAATGGAAAGATTCAATCAACAAAATGCCACAAAAAGTTAAAATGTTTTCTCAACTAGAATATGTACTTCAATGGAGGCCTAGATCAATACTCTTTCACACAACCTGTGGGATTCTGTCACAAAGGATTGAGTCAGAGGACCAAATAAAGCACCAAGATTTAAACCAAGTCACACCTAAGGTACACCCAGATGCTTACAAAGAATCTCTATCAACAAAATGAAAGAAAAGTTATTTTAAACTGTTTATTCTATTCCCAGATGAAGGCTCTTCTCGAAATGAAATTACAGATGCCACTAAACTATCACAAGGACTAAGACATGTGTGATTAGACTATATTTTGGTACAAGATTGCATGAATGAAACAAGAAAAACTCCCGTATGCATTCAAAAATGAAATAAATACACTTTACTCAAGATTAACACAGAATAACTCAAATTTGATCAAATTTATCAGCAAGGGAGAGTTTCCAGAAAAATATCAAATCTTGTCAATGGTTGTACACTTGCAACCACCTTGACACGATCAAATTTGACACAAAGAGAGATATACATGCTTCTCTAAACGACTTCTCAAAATGGATGGGATCGTTAAGCTTTTCTCACTGGAGAGAATCAGTCCTGATCTTTCCAAAAATCCCAACCATTTTCATGAGGAATTCATGCCCTTTATAGCATTTCCAAAAGAGCCCCTTCCTCCGAAAAGACAAAAACTTTAAATTCACCAATGCTTGCCATGATTCTTTTGTGATTCACAGAATTAGATCTGCAAAAGTCTGCAGGTGCTCAAGGGCAATTCTCTTTTATTTCTTCCTACATTCAACTCGTTTCTCAAGAAAAACACGCCTCTATCCATTCGCCAACCACTTCCACCCCATATCAATCAAATATGACCCCTTGCATGCTCAAGAGAAGAAAAAAGAAAACCAAACCGGGCTTCGAGTCGTCGACCGTTTTAATGGCGAAAGACGTCTCTAGATCTCTCCCACCAAATGCTAGATATCAAAATTAACTCACTCCCTCTGGTTGGCATGCGTAAAACAATAAGAAATCATGAAGACTCACACATCTAGATGTTTTGAGATAAAATGGGGGAAATCAGATTTAGATGCTCAACAATTGTTGAACTTTGATTTTGAAAGTGGGTCGTCACGTGGAAGATGTAAAAATAGGCTCTGGGGCTTCCTTTGACCTTTTATGACCTTTTTGAAAAAAAATAAAAATTTCCCATTTTGCCCCACACCTCCGCTTCTGAAAATGGGCCTGACACGTGTCCTGAGGTGGGCCCCAAAAGAAACGTAGAGAAATTCTCCCATTTGACTCTCTTTTGGAAATAGGAAAATATTCCAATTTTTTTCCGCAACTCCACCCTTGAGAAATACTTTTGAAAAGTGTCCCAATGTGGGTCCCGGTGGAACTACGCTTCCCCTTTTGCTTTTCACTCTTTTCTCGAAAAGGAAAATTTTCCAATTTTCTTCCACGGGTCCACACCTCCGCCTATTGACCAAGGGGTAAAACATTGACTATTTCTCATCGGGCTTGTGGGCCATTTTTGCTATTTTAACCTTTACGAAGCAAAGAGGTGAAAAGTTTGAATTGCCTCTAATGGTGCCTCCCGCCCTCTATGACGCGTTTGAAATTGCCACATGTCATGGCACACCTTGAGGCGCTCCCAAAAATTTAATACTTTGAATGAGCGCGGGCTCGCCACATGTTCTATTTTGGTAAAGTCTAATCAATGCTTGAAGCTCAATGGAAGGCGCCACATGTCATGCTCGAGGCGAGTCTCCTTTTGGTTTTTGAAAAGAGTAAGTAAAATGCAAAGCAAGCGGATGCCTCCATGTGTCAGCCTAGTGCTTCTTCAATTTAAAACTCAAGGGTTGATCCCCAAACATGTGTGGTTCCTCCACATGTCTCCATGGCACAACTTCAAGATGGCACCCAAAGCAGAGACCTTGAATGAGCACAAGCTTTACGTGTGTCAAATTATGCCAAACTATATCCATTTGCATAAAATTTGTCTAAGTCTGTGTCAAGCAGGGGAAGCCTCCACGTGTCCTTTCGGCGTTACTCCAAGGTAAAGCCCAAAAGCAGATCTTCAAATGAGAGTCGTTCCTCCATGTGTCCTGGACTTCCTGAAAACCTTTTGAAATTTGTGTAAGTATGGGAAACCCAGTGGAAGTCTCCACGTGTCTCTTTCCTGCCAACCCTCCACATGTCCTCCCAGTGCTACTTCAAAGTCATACCAAAACGTTGATTCCCAAATGAGCATCGTTCTTACACGTGGACGCATTTTTAAAAATGAGGCTTTTCATGGAATTTTTGAAGTATTAAGCTGATCCACATCCAACCAAGAGGTGCCATATTTCCCTATCAACTGAATGATGCAAATTTGACCGGAAAAACATCCATTCGAGCCAGAAAATGAGATTTTATTCAAGGACAGAGAAATTAGACTGTTTCACGGCTCAAACACGATCCTTAGGGATACATCAACTCATTTCTCCTTGAGTATTTAGGGAAAAATTGCAAGAACAACAAATTCGACTATGGAGAATGGAGAAAACAAGAACACATGAGTTTTGAAGGGACAGAGCATGGGAGACCCAAAATATAGAGCCTTTTCAGAGGAACAAAGGAACCATGAGACAAATATGGACCCACACATGATCTTTGACCCAGGAGTAGATTAAAATGGCAACAAATACTGGCCAAACACAATATAGGGAAGGATAAAATGACAGAGGCCATGAATCAATAAATCTTCAAGGGCACAAATGGGGTGAGACAATTTTGAGCACCAACATTGGCTCCGACTCGAGGATGGGCACTCCTGCGAGTGCCACAAGAACAATAGTATACCAAGTGCCAAAATATCCATTGGGTGATAGAGTCAGCTCATAGAGTAAAGAAATGAAGCCATCTCCAAAAACAAACAAAGAAGCCAAAAAAATAGGTCACCAAGGACCACAACAAACCAAAACACAAAATAGGAAACAAACAACCGACTATACACTATACAAAAGGTGTTTACCTTGATTCAGAGGAATCAATCCAAGAAATGCTTTAGATGCCTACCATTAACAAGAATTTCAATAAATTCACCATCTAGATCCTTCAAGAAGAAGGTGTGTTCACCAATTCTGATGTCAATGGAGTAAGGGCCCATCCACAATGAATCAAACTTGCCATGTTTGCCCTTATCCTCATGCTTGTTATCCCATAATAGCACAAGATCTCCAATATTGAAGGCTCTAGGAGTGACCTTCTTATCAAACAATTTCTTTAGCTTTTCTTTGAACCTTATATGCCTCTGGTGAGATGCCCTCCTCTCTTCATCAAGCTCAACAATTTGGTTGATGTAGGCATCATGAGGACTCACTTCTTGATCTTCCAGTTGTTGAATGAACTGATATGAAGATAATTGCATATGCAGGGGCAACAAGGCCTAAGTCCCATATACCAACTCAAATGGACTCTTTCCAGTGGCTCTTTTAACAGTGATCCTATCATCCCAGACAACAAACTTCAGTTGTTCACCCCATTTTCTCTTGTTCAACTCCAAGGTTCTTCTGATAATCTTTAGCAAATTCTTATTGCTAGACTCAGCTTGTCCATTTCCTTGGGGATTATAATTAGAGGCATATGTCAAATTGATCCCATATCCTTTACACATTTCCACCAAAGGTCTAGCCTTGAAACTCATGGCATTATCAGCTATGATTTTGACTGGTACTCCAAACCTACAAATAATATTGTTTAGCACAAAATCCATGACAACTTGGTGTGTAGCCTTCTTGGTGGGGATTTCTTCCACCCACTTGGTAAAGTAATTAGTGGCTACAAGAATCCACTTATGGCTAGCACTTGAAGGGTCTGAAATCTCACCAATGAAGTCCATTCCCCATTGCTTAAATGGGGCTTCAATTGATACAAACTGCAAAGGTAGGGAGCCTGAAGCCTTCAGCCTTCTAGAGAAATGTTGGCAACTCTCACATCTTCTAACCAACATGGTTGCATCCTTGAAAAGATTTGGCCACCAATAACCATCCCTTAGGATCTTATGTGTTGTGACTCTTGCAGCAAAATGCCCCCACAAACTCCTCCATGGAGATCAACAATTATTTTGGGGCTTCATCTTCAATGATGCATCTTAAGAGGACTCCCTCTGGGTTCTTCCATGCCAACCCAAAATTAGTAATGAAATATTTATGGGAAGCCAACTTAAGATCTCTTTTCTAGTTCTTATTCAAATGCTCAGGGTAGTTTAAGTGTCTGAGATAGAACATCACATCCTTGTACCACTCAGAACTCATCAATCTTTCAAAAATAGCTGCCCTTTCTTCCTCAATCTCATTTACCTCAATGGTCTGCAAGTTTCTCTCAGCCATGAGCTTAGCTAACCCCAAACCTCTCACCAACTTCATGGTTTGGATGTCCATATCATACTCTTGCAATTTTTTCACCCATCTACATATTTTACTTGAGACTTCCATCTCTGACAGGATGTCTTTTACCATGGTATGGGGAACATAAGCAACAACTTTTGAACTTAAAATATAAGGCCTGAAAACCTTTATTGCTTTGACCAAGGAAAATGCCTACTTTTCCATGATGGTGTATTTCAATTCTACTCCTTGCAAATCCTTACTGAAAAAGGCAATGGGCCTCTCAACCCCTTCATCATCCTTCTGTAGTAGGACAAAAGCAATAGTGTTTTCTGAAGTGAAAGAAAACAACTGGAAAGGTTTCTTGTAATCTAGGATTGCTAAAATAGGGGCATGCTTCAATGCCTCTTTGATTCCATTGAAAGCTTGGATGGTAGCTTCTTCCCATTTGATGATTTGATCCTTCTTTAACATGGAAGTGATTGGGATAATCAACTCAGCAAAGTTTGATATAAACCTTCTAATGAAGTTTATCTACCCAAAGGACTAAATTCCCTTTTTGGTTCCTCAAACTAGGACTTTGCTAGTGGCCTCCACTCTTTCTGGATCAATCATCACTCCTTCCTATGACACAATGTGACCGAGTAATTTTTCCTTCTACACTCCAAAATGGCATTTCTTTGGATTGAGTAAGATGCCATATTCCCTACATATGACCAGTATCTTCTCTAAGTGCAGCAAATGGTCACTTCTCCTTCTTGAAAACATTATTACATCATCTTGGTAAACAACAATAAATTCATTGATGTAACCAAGTAAAAGCAACATCCATTTCTCTCTAAAAATTGGCTCCAAAGCATTCATCAGACCAAAGGGCATCCTAACATATACATACGTTCCCCATGGAGTAGTGAAGGTTGTCTTGATCCTTTCTGATTCTTTCACCATGACTTGATTATAACCAGAGAAGCCATCTAAAGTAGAAAGCAACTCAGAACCAGTCACCAACTACAAGCATGTGCTCCATGTTAGGTAAAGGATAGTTGTCCTTCATTGAGGCCTTGTTTAGATTCCTAAATTCCACACACAACCTGATGTCACCATTCTTCTTTCTTACTGGCACTAGGTTGGCAACCCAAGAAGAATACCTTGTGGGCTAGATAATTCCTCCATCCCTTAGCTTCTTCAGCTCCTCTTGCATTTTGAGAGATAACAAAGGATTAATTGGCCTCTGCTTCTACCTGAAGGGTTTTGCATTGGGCTCTAAGGGAATCTCATGCTGGACAGGTCTTCTCTATATGCTTTGAGCTCAGAATAGGTCCAAGCCATGTAATCTTGGTATTTATTTAACAACTAGATGTATGACTAATTTTCATCTTTGCTGAGACTACTACCCAACCAAATATTCCTTGGTTTCTCCTTCGTGCCAAGGTCATGCTCCTCAACATCCCTCGAGGCTGCCATATGCCTATTAATAATGCAATCAGCATTATCAAAATTCGATTCAAGAGCAACCAACCCTCTAGGAATGGTGTTGGTCTTTAGTTGGATGATGCATTTGCCAAATAAGGTTTCCTTCCCCTCTGTTATATAGACCATTGGCTCCTAATCAATGTTTTGATCAGCAAACTCTCCATCATTTTGCAAGAACCTTCTGACCTGAGCCTCATCATCAAAAACTTGCCAATGTTTTATATTGTCAAGGACAGAGGGTCTTGTCACTACCTCCACCTCATATTCACAATAAGGGGATGTTGTAGAACTATCAAACCGAGACCCCAACACTGCAAGATTTTCTACCAAGTCATTGAACCTCCTGTCATGATGCACAATGTTGAAGGAGTCAAACATCTCAATGAAGTCCCAAACTGCATGCTTGTACTATTTCAGTCACTGATTCTTTGTGGCATACGTTTTTTGACTTTCTTGACAACTAACTCTGAGTCTCCTTTGAAAATGATGTCCCTGACACCATACTTCCAAGCAATTATTAAACCTAACAACAATGCCTCATACTCAACAATGTTGTTAGTACACTCAAAGTTAAGCTTAAAGGAAAAAACAAACCTTTCCTGGCTTGGAGAAATTAGGACAGCACCGACACCATTTCAAAATTTGGAGCAAGCTCCATCAAACAATAAAGTCCAAGGAGAGCCTTCCTGCCAAGACACTTACACTCCTCAATCTTGTGCTCTTTTCCATCAACAAATCCCACAAATTTGTCAACATCAACATTTGTATACAATACTTCATAGGACGCATTGTTGGGATCCTCAATAAGGTGCAACATTTTCTTCTCCCCATATAACCTAACAAGGCTGCCCTCAACTAGGATGGTGGCATAAGACATGTCCATTTGGACACTACCACCAACACTTGTAGCCCACTTTCTTAACAAAGAACATACCCCACTTGGCTGGGCAATCAACTATGACAACATCAAGTTTTAAATTTTTACCTGGGTAGGCTGCAAGTTGCACCACCAAACCCTTCACACATCCCACTACTAGCACCTCTCTGGAGTCCATGGCAATGCACTTCCCATATGTTGTTGTTACTTTAATATTCATCTCATTCATGACCTCCAAAGGCATGACATTGCATGATGCCCCTGAGTCAAACATACAGTTGTGGAGCAACCTATCCTTGATGATCAGAGTGGTGAAGAATGGATCCACATTCAGCTAAGAGTCTACCAAAGATGTCCCAAATAAACCTCAGGTGGTTCAGCTAGCTCTTTTGATGCTTGATGGTGTCTTAGACTCTTCAATGGCTAGAGGATTCTCCACAATGTTCACATTTCTCCCCAAGGCAGTCCTCTCTTCATTCAATCCCAAGTATTCAAATGCTCTCTTTTTGTGCTCAGAATCCTAAACAACTCAACAATTGGGACAAAGACTTTTATTTGACTTAAAACTTGGGAAATGTCATACGGGACATTCTTGGGCAAGGCAATATTGGAAGGAAAGCTGATACATTCATTGGGTGGCACAGGATTCTTGATAGCTTGAGCATAAGGAGGGGTATGATTTTTGTTTGGAACTGCAGGGCTTTTGGTAGATGGATCTTTCCTAGGATCCTCCTTAGGAATGTTAGAAAGTAAGGGAGATTTTGGGTTGGCCTGAGGCCCTGCCCTTTGATAACCTTACTTCTTGTGTTATATTCCTTCTCTTGAGCCACAACAAAATTCATTAATAATTACTTATCCTCCTTATATGGGATTCCTCCATCATACTTTTTATCATTAAAGCCCTTAAATATTCAAAGTCATTATTGGGCAATTCAAAATCTTGTACATTATCTACTTCTAAAGTATGAGAGGGAGGGAGAATATGTACTCTATGAATGTAGTCCCAAAAAGTGGCAATAGTTCTGGCACTTATCACCTCAGTTGAGGTTGCCCTTTGTTGTGAGCTAGTGGAGCATCCCATCATGCAAACATCATCATCACTCTTATCATCATCAACTACTTCTTCTTGCTAATCTTCTTCACAAGGAGCATGGGGCATGAAACATCTGTCACACCAATCAATGACTTCTATCTCTTCCACCACAACAACTATGGCAGCCAAAGGATCAGGTACCATTCTACTTTCTCTTCCTTGAGGCTGCCTATTCCCAAATCCAACAGCTCCTTTTCCTCTGTCATCAATTCTTTGATGATTTGTAAATCTGTCTTGGCCTTGTTGCTTGTGTTGTCCTTGTGAACTCTTCCCAACTCCTTTCTCATCTCAAGGCTAATTTGTAGGAGATCTCCTTGACAGCCCCTACCAAAGTTTTCACAACCTATTCCAAATCAGCACCCTTGTTTGTCTCGAGGTTTTTCTTAGTTAACCAACTTCACACATTCCTTCTTAAGAGGTTTTCTTATTGCCTTGATATTATTCTCCATTTGTAGGGCCATAGTGAATGCTTTCCTCAAGTTGGTAGGGTTCTTGTCCCTCAAGTAGTAAGCAACCTTTTTATCAAATGCATCAAGTATATTTGATTAAGCATGACTCATCACATGGCCTTATCCTGACAGGAAATCTCCTCAAGGTCTTATTGAACCTTGTGTTGAAATCATGTACTGACTCATTGGGATTCTTCTTGATGTTTTCAAACTCTGATAGAAGAAACCTAGGGTCATTCCTATCACCATATTGCAATCTGAATGCATTGTTCATCTCATCCCAAGAATCAACAAAATTATCTGGCAATGCTTTATACCAGTCCCTAGCATCCTCCTCTAGAGTGTGAACAAACAATTTGATGTACACATCTTCATGCTCAATCTCAAAATCTTCCATCATATTGAGGAAGAGCTTTAGATGCTGGTCACCAGTAATAGCATTATTTCCTTAGAACTTTGGCATTCTATTCCTTACATCTTGAGGCACTACATTTGGGTAACCACCATTCCCACAAAATTTATAGGTCCAAAGGTATTTACAACAAATGGAGGTCTGGGTTGAGCCATATTTATTTGAGGAGGTGATCTTAGAGGGGTGACAAATTGATGAGGGGCAGAGGGTCCTTGGAACATAGGAGTGTGGTTTTCAAAATGGAGATCCCCAAAGGCCTTGCTTCTTAGAAATCCCTATCTACTTCAGAAAAGATAGGTGCAGAATGTGAAGCAAATCTTTCAAAATCAATTGAAGGCCCTTCTCCAGCTAGAGAATTTAGTTCCACAAAGAGGCTACCTGATTTAGAGTCACTTGAATGGAAATATTCAATTATAGGTCATTCAATTTCATCAATGGAGATCCCTCTTCTTGCATACCGATCTCCCACAAGTCTCCAAGATTTTCTTCCTTCGACTTTGCTTTTCCTAACTCAGAAAACAATGTCCTAGCATGATCCCTAGTAAAGAAATATATTCTTCCTTCCAACTTTGTAAATATTAGTAAAAATCTTACTTGACAGAGGTTTAAGACACTAGTCCTTATCATAATCAAATCAACAGGGAGTCACCACTAAGGATTTTCACCTTAGTTGTGAAAATGCACTAAAAATGTTTTGTCAAGTGTCTGTCAGCACTAGAAACTGAAAATGAAAAAATCGACCTTTCTTTACCAAAATTTATCAATAAATACCATTGCAAAACTTGTGGAAATTGGAGAAGTTGCATACAACACTTTGTGACTTTGAAACCTCTTACAAACCTGAACACAGGATGATTTTTAAAATGGATTTCTAGCACTTTAGAGCATACAAGAAATGTTTACCAGGGTCTGAGTGTGAACTATAAACTTAATTAACAAATCAGTTCTTAACAACTTTCAAAATGTCCCCGGAAATGGTGCCACAAGTGTTGGTACCCAAATTTGTTCTCCTTTTCAAACCAAGCAACAACACAGATTCAATAGGGAGCTTAGAGGCAGATAGATCATAAATGTATGTCATTTTATAGCCGGGGAGAAATCTAGTTGTCCCTTTGTTACTTGGATTTGTGGAGAGATGGATAGCACCTCAAAATAATGTGATCTTATCCTAACTATTTTAGGTTGTGCCTTTCAACCAAGGTAAGAGAACCTATTGTGTAACCTCTGTTATTTGAAAGGAGATACAAGTACCTTTATTTTGCATAAATTTTATAAAGAAGGCCTTGGGGAAAATATGATCAACACACCAAATCTAACTCTCACAAGTTGTCACTTCTAGATTATGGAGATATTCTCACAACAAGGCAAAGGTTACTAAAGACATTTGGAAACTTGATCTGTTTTGCATACTTTAGTAAAAGGATTTTGGTCTAGTGTCTAACATTCCCATTTTAAGACTTTAGAAACAAGGGAATTTTTTTTTCTTACATAATGTTCTCTATTCTAAATAAAGCATTATTTAGAAAAAACATTTCATGCCAATCAATCTCAAATAGATAACCATATGCAGCTGTAAATGACTCGGTGATCCACCGATCTATTCATTTCATAACTCGGTAATCTACCGATCTATTTATGTTAACTTTAAGTATTGAATACTTATCGTATACTTCATATACTTGGTTTTTCTACCCTAAACCAGGTACTGAGTGATCTGTTTAAAGAACATATCTAAATATTTGTTACTAATATTCATCTGATATCACATTGCTTTAAACTTGGCAACATAGGACAACACAACCAGCAGCTTGCGATACTTTGTCCAAATATTTTCAACATACTATCTATGTCACTATTCCTAGATGGCATACTCATCATTTCAGAATACGTCCTTCACCTCACTCCTCTGTTATCAAGAATGGTCTATATGTACTACCGCCAATCCACTTATACCAGGTTTAACCCTAGCCCTGGTTAGAAACATAATTTATTATAGGAAGACGATCATAATGACTTAGGGTAAATGGGCATACTCAATTGACCTAAGTCAACCAGATGTGCCAACGCACTCGAGCCCTGGAAGCTACTTTCTATCATAAATATGCCACTAACTTAACCTAGAGAGAAACTAAGTTCAAGTCCTTATTTGTGTGTAGATCTAGATGATCAATGTAGAAGGATGTTTTCACATGTCAACTACAATGTTGTATTCTCGAGAATACCCAAGTCTTCTTGAAAGTACAGCCATGCAGTTGGCATGTGCCAACATCCTACAGAAACTACCTCATCGAGATGTACATACTCCTAGGAGGTTATTAATAAATTATTAATTTGGATTAATACACTGGTTTTAGTAACCCTACTAAACCCTAATCCAACTCTCCTTAAGTTCTTATTCTATACTTGTATCAATTAAGTATTAAATAACTTCCTTTAACTCATGATTACTTTTAATGTTCTCTTACATAGTATAATAAGCAATTAACCAAAACAGGACAGTAATAACATAAGTTCCAAAATATTTTAATTTCACATTCAGGGAAGTTTTAGCAACCACATAGGTCCAACCAAGTAGACTTCATACTAAATGAAGTCCTATGAATTACAATCTTATCACCAATCCCTTTTGGTTTACATTCATTTAAGAGAGGAAGAGTCTTCCTCTAAATGTTTTAGTGTTAGGATTTATCATTCACAATATCCATAGTTCATACTGTATGTTCATTACGCATCACATTACCATGTTATATTGTTTAGATAATAAACATCATCTATTGCAACTTAACAAGTCTGCATCATTATAAGGGAAACTAAACTAGTTCCCTTTATCCATCTTATCAAAGATAACAAGATAAGCATAAAATAATATGAAGAATATCAACAAGATAGGACTTCCATCTCCTTCATTAAAGTACAAGATAAATTACACAACCAATGCAAATAAATCACAACTCACAATTCATCATTACAACTTATAAAATTTACAAGACTATGCACTTTAGGCATACTACATAACAACAACCTTCATTCTATAAAGTATACAACTTTTATTTTTCAATACAACTAAAGAATGAATCATAATTCTTTACAAAGAATCAGACTTATATCAGCCAATGCATCATATAAGTTTTTGCCTTCTTTTATCACTTACGATGTCCATCTACAAAAATTGCTAGCATGGGTCAGTTCAATGAACTGAGCATGATAAGCACTAAGCATTAAAACGAAGTGCATTCCACTAATTGTTTCATTAAAGAAACACTACTTTAATGAGATAATTAATATATCATACAATAAACATAAGTGATACCAAATAGAAAATAAGTACAACAATAAATCTAGATCCACGTTTAATAGAAGAGCATATACAATCCACAATATCTACCTAAAAACTTAAAGTTCAATTGATCCTATCAATAAATTTTAAACAAATAGTAGATCTTGCCATCCCATTATTTCATAATTCTATCCTAATAGAATACAACATATATCTTTTCTATAAGACAGAAGAAGTGTTTACAACATGGTTCATTCTAGGATGATTCACCTAAATCTTAAGAAAGAATAAGAAAAACCATTACGTACCACACCCAAACTTATAACATCCAAGAAACAGATCAAGTTCATAACAAGAATTATCTATTTCCTTTCCAGGATATCAATCTTATAAAATTCAACATTAAAGATATACATCTAAACAGAATTTCATAACAATCCAAGAAGGTATAGAAACTCAAAACAGTCTAACTGCAATTCCAATTCTAATTTTGCATGTTAGAAGTTATCAATCAAAGATCTAAAACCAACGTTCACAATCAAAGTAGTCCCATAAAGGAGTTAATATCTACTCAAGTTCATCCAAAAATATAGAGTACAAGAGACAAACCTACTCCTATCCATCTAAATAAGGAAAGGCTTAGTCAACAACAATCGATAAAACAAGTATGCATTCACTTATCACAGAACCGACTTAGCTACTATCATTACAACCAATGATTCAAACAAAGTAGACCAACAAGCCATAAAGAAATCACCATCTCATAAGAGAATCGAGTGCCGAGAAGTTCAATCAATGAGCTTATCCAAAAGACAGAGAAAAGGAAACTCTATAAGGAAAGGTCCAATAATAAATCATTTCATTCAACTGAACAAAAGAATTTCCAGTTTCAAATCAAATCAGGATGAAAACATATTGCAGTCCCAAAACAACATACTAATCCCAAGAGAATACATATATATTTTCTTTCTCTAAAAGAAGCCCAAGGACTCATTCACTGAATCAGACAAGAATAAAATCCTGAAACAACAAACTATCAAGTTCAGAATTAACCACAAACCCAAGAATGAAGACTCACAAATGCTTCACCACTTAATATGAAAAGTAAGTAGTTCGTGATTCAAAAGAACTAAACATAAAACAACTGAACGGAGAAGGTATCCTTCCTAAATAATTTCAGTGTCCAAGGGTAATAACTCAACCTTCCACTGAGACCCAAAATTATTTTAAAGAATGAGAAGAGAGAGCAAGAACCCAATAACGTCAAGTCAGAAGATGTCTCAATCTTAACTTCAAAGCAATAAGAACAGAAATCCAAAACAAAACTTTCACATCCACAAAATTGTGATAGAGGTGACTTAGCTTTAACAAAACAGTCAACCCAAAATGCGGGATTCATCAAAACAGAGGGGAAATACACCCCCTCCAATTCTCACAACATTACCATCTTAGAGAAGATGATACAGTCATGAAACAAGTTTTATTTTTTTAACAAAACGTTTCCAACACCAAATCTTGAAGAGATTTCAAAACGACTCAAACAAGCTATCACCCAGTTTTTTGGTGAGTAAGTTGCTCAAATAAAGAATTATAAGCTTAAACTTTTAATATAAGAATAACCCAACCAAAAATACCATAACAAAATCGAATACATCGACCCAAATACAAGCTCATAACACTCAAGTGTTAAATAAGAGTACAGTGTCGAACCCGAGCTTCACACAAAAGTTTAGAACTTCACAAGTAATGAGATATGAGTACAGTGCCAAATACACACTTCAAGCAATAGCTCAGCATTGCATAAGTTTCCAAACACTGGTTCCAAACAACACGAAGCTCCAACACAAGTCTATAACAAAACACAAAGCCCAAAAACAAGATCAAATGGAACTCAAGGTTCCCATACTATTTAGAACCCTATAAAGCAATGAAGGTCAGTTCAAAGCACAACCACCTCGAATAAATGTTCTAGAGTGAAAACAGAGATATAGAAACAAGTTTCGAATACAAGCTTCACATGCATGTTGTCATAGAACTTGCACAGAGAGAAGGTTTCCAAAACAACATTATTTTTGCCATGGTTTCATATGAAAACATCACAAAGATTCATAACACCCAGAAGAAGAAAATAGCCATTCAAACATGAAAACTTGAATCTCATGAAATCAGAATTGTTCTAATGACTCATTTAGAAGAAAGCAAATAATCTTAATAGTTAGAGCCTATCATGCCTGATAGTGCTTTTTCCAAATCGAAGGAGACTTCCAGCCGAGCTTCCAACTCTTTTTCTCCTCCACGAAAGATCAACAATCAAACATATTTTCTTCCTATGCCTCATATACTTTCCTTCGATCAAAAATAGACCGTAGAAACCAAAAATATCTTTGAAGTGAAGGTCGAACTGCTGGTTCGAAGAACCAGTTAGCTCCATGCAGAGAAAAATCCACAATACATGAAAAACAAATAACCTCCTACAAACCCACCTTCCAAGTTTCCAAGATGGTTTACACACAAATACCGAGCCCCATTAATGCCATAAATGCCATTAATTCCAAATTTCCCACTTATCTTTCCTTGCCATCACCTCCTAAATCGCGAATGCAAATTCTATCCGAAATAAAATTCCATCTTTTAGTGGAGCTTTCACGTATGCCTCCACTAAGTCAACTAGCCCCCCGCCAAAATTGGCGATACTACTATCCATTAAACCCTATCAACTCATTTAAATTCCATTGGAACCATCACCTTAGAGACATGCGGACCCTTAGGTTCCCTTTTTAATAGTTAGGATGGATCCCTAAAACTCGGGTTAGTCTAGCAATAACCAACTTAGGTATTACAAACATTTGCTAATAGTAATTCCCACCTTAGGTTAGATTCAATTCATAACCATTTAGTATTAGGTATTAGTTAAAATATCCTAGTATTACTTTAGTAATCATTCCCTTATTCATTAATCACTATGCTTAGGTTAGGATGCCAAGCCGACAAATTAGAATAACGAGCTTAGGTTAGAATAAAAATCCAAATAAGTAAACATAGCTAGAACTTAGGTGTTATTACCTACCTTAGGATACTATAAGGATAATCCTTAGGTTTTAGGACTCGAACTCCTCCTCTCGTCATGAATTGAATATTTGCTTACATCCTTAATCTCCTACCAAGATCAATCACCAAAGACCCAAGCACAAACATACAACTGAACGAAAACACATTCACATAAGACCACAAAATTTGTAACATACAAAGTTCAGTCTTCTATGTCCCTCAAACTACTGAATGTCAACTTATCATTCAGTCTATGAAAAAAAATTGAAACATTCCTTGGATCACTAAAATTGATCCAAGGATGAGTCAGAAGAAGGAATAAGTCTAAAACTCTTAAAGCTAAATTGTAACTCACCTTACCAAAGTGAAAATGAATTCTTGATAACCATACTATTTTAGTCTAATGATTTTTAAGAACATAAATGATTTATCCTTATCAAGCATGATCTTCAATAGTCAAAAGAACACATCTTTATCCAGAAAATCACATGTCAACACTTGGAATGCAAAAGAGGAATATAACATTTTTCGAGGGTGTTACATAGTGTGGGTATCAGAGAAAAATAGGGGTAGTATGGGTGGGATTGGTTGTTATTAAATGAATTTTGGTGGGAGGGGAGACATGATGGACTTGACTCACTAGATCCTTGAGAGCTTATGTAAAATGGAAAGATTTAATCAACAAAATGCCACAAAAAGTTAAATTGTTTCCTCAACTAGAATATGTGCTTCAATGGAGGCCCAGATCAGCACTCTTTCACACAACCTGTGGGATTCTATCACAAAGGCTCGAGTTAGAGGACCTAATAAAGCACCAAGATTTAAACCAATTCATGCTTGAGGTACACCCAGAGGCTTACAGAGAATCTCTATCAACAAAATGAAAGAAAAGTGATTTTAAACCGTTTATCCCATTCCCAGATGAAGGCTCTTCTAAGAAATGAAATTACATATGCCACTAAACTATCACAAGGACTGAGACATGTGTGATTGGACTATATTTTGGTACAAGATTGTAATAGAAACAAGAAAAACTACCCATATGCATTCAAAAATGAAATAAATACACTTTACTCAAGATTAACATAGAATAACTCAAGTTTGATCAAATTTATCAAGTAAGGGAGAGTTTCTAGAAAAATATCAAAGCTTTTCAATGGTTGTACACTTGCAACCACCTTAACACGATCAAATTTGACACAAAGAGAGATATACATGCTTCTCTAGATGGCTTCTCAAAATGGATGGGCTCTATCAAGCTTTTTCTGCTAGAGAGAATCAGTCCTGATCTTTCCAAAACTCCCAACCATTTACATGATGAATTCATGCCCTTTATAGCATTTCCAATAGAGCCCCTTCCTCTAAAAAGACAAAAACTTTAAATGCACCAGTGTTTGCCATGATTCTTTTGTGATTCGAGAATCAGATCTACAAAAGTCTCCAGTGCTTGAGGGAAAATCTCTTCGATTTCTTTCTCGCATTCAACTCCTTTCTTAGGAAAAACATGCCTCTATCCATTCACCAACCACTTCCACCCCATATCAATCAAATCTGACCCTTGCGTGCTCAAGAGAAGAAAAAAGGAAAACTAGATCGAGCTTGAGAGTTAAACCATTTTAATGGTGAAAGATGTCTCCAGATCTCTCCCACCAAACTCTAGATATCAAAATTAACTCGCTCCTCTGTTTGGCATGTAAAAAACAATAAGAAATCATGAAGATTCACACATCCAAGCATTTTACAGAGAAAATGGGGAAAAATCAGATTTAGACACTCAACAATCATTGATCTTTGATTTTGAATGTGGGCCATCCATGTGGAAGATGCAAAAACAGGCTTGGGGGCTTCCTTTGACCTTTTCTGACCCTTTTGAAAAAAGGAAAAATTTCCCATTTTTCCCCGCACCTCCGCTTCTGAAAATGGGCCTAACATGTGTCCTAAGGTGGGCCCCAAAAGAAACGTGGAGAAATTCTGCCATTTGACTCTCTTTTGGAAAAAGCAAAATTTTCCAAGTTTTCCCGTAGCTCCACCCTTGAGAAATATTTTTGACACGTGTCCCAATGTGGGTCCCAAGTGGAACTATGCTTCCCCTTTTCATTTTAACTCTTTTTCAAAAAGGATACTTTTCCAATTTTCCTCCGCAGTCCGCACCTCCGCCGTTGACCGGGAAAAACATTGACTATTTCCCATCGGGCTCATGGGCCATTTTTGCTATTTTAACCTTTACGAAGCAAAGAGGCAAAAATTTTGAATTACTTTTGATGGTCCACCTCCTCGCCTCCTATGACTTTTCAAATTACCATATGTCACCACGGCGCACCTTGAGGTAGTCCCAAAAATTTGATACTTTGAATGAGCACGGGCTCGCCACGTGTCCTATTCTGGTAAAGTCTAACTAAATGCTTAAAGCTCAGTGGAAGGTGCCACATGTCATGCTCTAAGGTAGTCTCCTTTTGGTTGTTGAAAATTCTAAGTAAAATGTAAAGCAAGCGGAGGCCTCCATGTGTCAGCCTGGTGCTTCTTCAATTTGAAACTCAAGGGCCAATCCCCGAACATGTGTGGTTCCTCCACGTGTCTCCATGGCGCAACTTCAAGATGGCACCCAAAGCAGAGACCCTGAATGAGCGCAAGCTCGCCACATGTCCTGTTCCACCAAATTGTATCCATTTGCATAAAATTTTTCTAAGTCCGGGCCAAGCAGCGGAAGCCTCCACGTGTCCTCCCGACGCTACTCCAAGGCAAAGCCAAAAAGTAGATCTTCAAATGAGCGTCGTTCCTCCATGTGTCCTGGAATTCCCAAAAACATTTTGAAATTTGTGTAAGTATGGGAACACCAGTGGGACTCTCCACATGTCTCTTTCCCGCTAGCCCTCCACATGTCCTCCTGGTGCTACTTCAAAGTCAAACCAAAAATTTGATTCCCAAACAAGCGTCATTCTTACACATGGACACATTTTTTAAAATGAGGCTTTTCATGGAATTTATTAAGTATTAAGCTGATCCGCATCCAACCAAGAGGTGCCACATTTCCTTTTCAACTGAATGATGCAAATTTTAGTGGGAGAAACACCGTCAAACCATAAAACACAAATAAACTTCCATTCGAGCTTTAAATGAGGTTTTCTTCAAGGACAGAGAAATTAGACTATTGCATGGCTCAAACATGATTGTTAGGGACACATCAACTCATTTCTCCTTGAGTATTTAGGGGGAAAATGGTAAGAACAACAAATTCCTACTACGGAGAATGGAGAAAATTGGAACACGCGAGTTTTGAAGGGACAAAGCACGGGAGACCCAAAATACATCGCCTTTTCAGAGGAACAAAGGAACCATGAGACAAATACAAACCTGACATGATCTTCAACCTGTAGTAGATTAAAATGGAAAAAAGAATGGCCAAATGCCTATATTTTATCCTAGGGAAAATAAGGTGTCAAGAAGAAATGTGAGGAGGGGGATTTGTTATATATCTTTCCTAAGCCTGGAAAGGCTAGAAAATTGATAAATGTGGGATAAACCCCAAAGAGGAAATATAAAGGCCATGTAGGTTTAATAAAGAGTGTGCACATTATGGGAGTTGAAAGGGGGTTTAATTAATCAAATGTGATTAATTAATAAGAGGGGGTATGCTTATAGAAGATTTAGAAGAAAGCTAGCATGATTCAGGAGATCATAAAAGAGGAATAGTTTAATAAATGATGATTTATTGATTTAGATTAGTGGCTACAATTAATTAAAAATAATTAATTGACCTAGGTAGAAGCAACGTTAATTAACGAAAGGTCGTTAATCGACATCCTGAGTGATAGGTGGGATAATTAATTAGCAAAACATAATTAATTAATGTTGATTGAGGGATATGGGTGGTTTATTGATGAAGTGTCGTCAATTTATGGGAATGAGGATACTTAGTGCAATTTAGTTATTAAAATTTCTTGACCGAATTTTGGGTGTTTATAGGGGGTATGGATTTCCTTTCAAATTATTAGATGTGAATGCCCCTTCTAGCTATGAAGATGATTCCCCATGTGATATTTCTTTCACTGGATATTCCTATCCTTATCCTTTCACCTTTTGGTTCATTCATTCATCACAAATCCCTATACTCTTAGTAGATCCATCCATGATGTGCTTAGAAGAAGAAACACCAAAGGTGGTAACCTTTTTTCTCATTACACCCTTCTACACCACATCTTCTCGAGTCTTCTATATGTTTTCTTCTTTTATATACATGATTTATCCCCAAAACTCCTTGTTGGATAGGTTTTTGACCATGCTTGATATGGGGAGGCCTTGTACCCATATATCCATCAAGTTTCATTGATTTTTCTAGAGATTATTCTTCTTTCCAAAATATTCATATTCAACTAGTTGAACCAATTCTTTCCAATTGAAATTCATGATTAACAATCGAGGAAGACATTTACCAACATTTACCTTAGCCTACATATGAACAAAGGAAACATTCTTGCAGTAAATATAGGATCTAGATACCCACATCATCACCAATATTTCAAAATATTTACAAATTTTAGTAATCTAGAGGAGGAAATTATAGTCTAATCCACTACCATTTCAAACCACTAATAATAGGATTTTCTTTCATAAAATTGGGTCTTAAGGATGAATGAAATGATTCCTCCCCCAAAGAACCAATTCTAGCATAAGATTTGGTTCCTAGATCCTAAAGTCTAGAATCTGACCATGACCTAACCTTTAACCAAATATCTAAGATTAGCTTGATGAAACCCCGACCTAATCTTTTACTGGCCTTGATACTAAAAAAACCCTTTCCAAGGTATTAAATGGAGTTTTTCTAAGAGATATTGATGCCCCATATTCCTACAATCCTCATCAAATATGTCTTGGGATATCAACACTTGTTTTAGAGGTAATTTCTAAATGACCCTTTCTTCAACTGAAAATAAGGCCTCTTTGCTAATACCAACCATAATGGTGTCTTCAAGCCTTCCGAAATTTTGATCTTCCTTTAAAGACACTAAGCATACAATGAATGAGATCCCATCCTAGCTAGGAAGGGTCTCGTATTATCGTATCATCTTAAATCCTTTCCTGGTCATAATAACATACCACTCTCTAAGTTTGTCCCAAATATTTATGATACTTTCACAAAGAAGGAGAAGGGGTCTAACAAGGTTTCCGTGCCACCAAGGATCATTCTAATCCCATGATTATTTCATCCCTAAGGGTTCTCATATAGAATTATAAATATCCTCCATTTCCTTTCTCTTCTCCATGGGGAAAACCTAATAAAATTGGATTAAATCATATCGTTCATCTTTTATTATTTAAAAAAAAAAAAGAACTCGCTAGGTCTATTAGGCTTCCTTTAGATCTAGAAATAATGGGTTTTTTCAAGATTCCTTACCCTTGATGTTTTCGTGGTAAAAATATTTTAACCAATCCATATATATTGCTACCAATATGCTAAATCCATCTTTCCTTACTCGTAGGGCCAAAACCCGTCTCTCGGGTGTGCAATGTGCCTTCCATCCACATTCATTTAATGATTTAATTAGAATACACATAATATTTTCATTACAATACCACTCAATATAGCACTACATCATGTATGTATAAGAGACCTAACCTTCTTAGATGGTTTATAATATATGTGAGAAAACACCAAAAGAGTTAGTGTAAATGAAAAAAATTATACTTTGTTCACGCAATAAGGGGAATTCATAAATTAGGCATATCACCCCTTCATAGGGGATAAATCTGAAACTATTAGAAAATATTGAAATCGATGTATAAAGAAAACTATATTTTCATATTCAAATCAATATTGGGTTTCACCATAATGTTTTGGTTATTTTTCATATAAACATATAAACTATACTCAAAACATGGATAGTTTCAAATAATAGAAATAAGGATAGTTAATAAAATAGTCTAAATTGAGCAACAATAGATCTTGTGATTACTCAATTTATAAAGGACAAAACAATATGTTGGTGAAATAATTTTTGGGTGGGAAAATTATGGGATTTCACCAACACTCTAGGACTAGGTCCCTTTGCTTGAATGGGGCAGCTCCATTTATTGAAATAAAGGAAATAAATATAAACTAAACTAATTTTTATGGATGGCCCGTAGACCGGGATCACACATGAATACTTCCCTAAACCTGTGGCAATTTCTTGTATGGAATACAAGGGAGGAAAATTTCTTAAAGAGAGAGATATAGAGAGGGAAATAAGAAGGGGAATTTAACCAATAAATAACATAGCTGCGTTCATTGCATTAAAATGAGACTATTTCAATTGCATCAACCGAAGAAATAATTTACATAAAAAGAGGAATAATCAAGAAGAAACAAAAAAATTATTACATCATGTTGTACAATTTACAATGCTCATGGAGTACAGGTAGATATGGAAATAGAACAACAATAGATAAGAGAGTAGAAGAAATGAAGGAAATTGTTCCTAGAAAGATAATGGGAGATAGTAAACAATAATTAATCATCCCTTTATAATGAGGAGATCATATCCTTTCATAGATTTATAATTCAACTCTTCATTTACCTCATACATGATTGTTCATGTTCCTATTCAACTTATGATTTTTTACTATCCTAGGAAAGAACAAATTAAGTACTCCTCTTATAATTTGAGTAAGTACTTTTACACCTTGTAAATATTTCATTTTCACTTGAATTAATAGGATAAAAAATCATGATCATGTACAATGATGAATTAGGAGGGAAGAAGATGAGAAAGAATAAGAGAGGGGAGGAATAAATTCTCGAAAGCATGGATGAATATCCCTCCACCCTCGATGTAGATGAGAATTATCTCCGATAGTGATGAATATCAAAAATTAACCCATTATGACCATCCACAATAGTGTGATGCAATGATGAATAGTTTCGATGAAGAAATTTGAACACTTTTCCCTCATTAAAAACTCATTGAATGATGAATCTCTACAACATTGGTTGAACACACCGAGAAGATGAGTGATGAGAACTACCCCAATTATGTAACCTTGCACATTTTGAGGTCAAGTTTTAACTCGAAGGTGAATACCATTGAAGATAATGAGATAATAATTCCATCACTTGAAAAAGCCTTCAACCTTTCAAACACTACAATTCCTCCAAAATTCCAATTTCTTGATGCAACTTGAAACCATTTCCTACACAATTCCACCTAATGATCCAAGTGGTCAAATGGAGCCATCGATGAAATGAGGTGCAGAGCACTCGATCATAAAATGAGTGAATATGAGATATTTTAGAGAACATGATTCAAGCCTTTGATTAACGCATCTACGAAGTGAGAAACACATTGAGACCAAAATTCTCCACTATGACTGTTTACTATTTAACGTACCTTGAAGAAAAATATGTCAGAAAAAGTTTTTTAGAAATCCTTTCTATAGTGAAATTCTCCAAGGACCGAAATATGAAATTTTTGATCTTTGGATTTCAGAGATTTTTCTCTTTCGGAGTTTTATTTCTCATATTTGGAATTATTTTTTACCTCTTCAAGTCTCGAAACCCGAACGCACAAAATTTCAAACTTTCAGCTTTCGGGTTTCGGAACGTTTGGCCCCATTTTGTTTAAATCCCTTTTGGACTTCGAAGTCTAAAATTCCAAAGTTCTGAAATTTCATACTTTCAGGATTTTGGAATTTAGAATTCTCCGAGTCATTTTAGGATTTTTACTTTCAAACTTCCGAAGTCGAAAGTTTGAAAGTTTGAATTTTTGGACTTTCGGGTTTTTTGTGTCGAAAAATTTCATAGCCAATTCATTTTTTCGTCTCCCAATCTCCAAAGTCCAAAACCCCGAAATTATGAATTTGTGCTTTGTGTTTCGAGACTTTGAAGGTCCTCCGCATAATTAATTTTTGCCTACTCCGCATCTGGATGATATTTCGCCATTAATATCGGATTATCTATTTAAACTTAGTTTTTTACTTGACACGTTTTCTCTGACATTTTGTTTCTTGTACTTTGTGACGTCTTTTTCAAGGTATGGTAATTTGTTTATTTTCTTTTTGGTTTAACATATTTTTCTTTGTTTCCTTCTCATTTTGTTTTCTCTATTGGTCCCCCTCTATGTATTTTTCAAAATGTCGACCCCTTTGTTCACCATGTTTCGCATTTTGATTTTTCTTCAAGTATTCAGAGTTGTTCGAATGATCCTCTCGAGTTTCCCATATTTTTCCTCAACATTCTCATTTTTCAAGGATTGGGAATTAGCATTGTTCAAAAAAATCCTTTCCAAAATCTTTCGGAGAAAATGTTTTGAAGAATATTTTTCAGACTTTTCAGTTTGGAGAAATCTTTCGGAACTTTTCAATTCGGGACTACAGAATTTTTTCCTTCAAGTTTTGGAATTTCTCCAACTTCGGCTTCAAACACAAGGCTTGATGTTTGCTTCCACTTCAAAGGGAAAAGAGAAGATGAAGTAATCATTTCTTGGGGTTTCTCCTCACTCCTGCCTGTCTTCTAACTTAGGGAATATAGGGGACACCGACCTAGGGCAAATTGATTTTCCATATTTCTGGGAAAGAGTAAAGGCTCCAAACAAGAAATCATGGATGTAAGCCATCTACGATAAAGTGGGCTTGCCCTTGCTTCCAGTTTTCCCACATCCATGCATTTTCTAGATATTGTTTTATCCGGCAGTGACCCACTTTGACAAAGACTCCATGTCGATCAGAGATAATGATGATAAGGTAGTAATCCGTTTAGACCTATAATTCTTTGAAGATCTGCTCAAACTTCCCGATGTTCAAGATTACACCACAATTTTTCTAGAGTTAGCAGTGGGACATTGGGACAAGGAAGAGGAAGTATGCTCAAAAATCATGATGAAAACTTATCTGGCCAAGAGCTTCACCAAATTACCCAAAACTATGCATCAGTCATATTTTATTCAGGAGGTTAGTGATCTTATTGTGTTACTAAGCAGAGTTTTAGGTCTCCCTTCTGCAAAGGAATTCCAGGAATGGATGTTTTTGTACATCGCTACCATCAAGAAGAATGATGAGTTTATCCGATGGGGGAGCATATTAGTAGCTCCATTTTCTATCAATTGGGTAGGGTGTCAGATACGAAGACTTTCTACATGACATCCTTCTTAGTGTATGTTGTTGTTGCTATGGGAGATTTTGCTAGTTTGAATACTAGAGGTGTTTGTAACACTTCCCAAATATATGAATTTTATCCCCAACTCACTCTGGATGAGGGAAGCATGCATTTTCACGAGTCACCGATTCTTTCTTTACTATCATCCTCTACCATTTCAACAAAGAGTTATACAACTGAAGGATTTTGATGAAGCCTTTAAGGAGGTGCATGAGTGGGGAGCCATCTATTTATAGTTCCCTACTTTCACTTACATTCGAGGTTCCAGGATTTATAGGTGCCCCTAACAAATTTCCAAGGTGCCCCACTGATAAATGGGTTCTACTAGAATTGGTCCAAAATTGTTGGATTATCATCGAATTCAAAACAAGTGCCACAAATCGGGAATGCATTTCCCTATTTCAATTGGTAGATACACCTACTTGAACATTCATAGGGCCAAAAATGTGGATGCAGAATTGGCCGAAATGACTTTGTGAACCTTTCATCCATGAACTAATTTTGATTATTGGGGTAATTATGGTGAAACAGGTCGGTTCAGTGCCCATGTGCCCCAATTGGAAGATATCTAGATTCATTATCGGGATGAATACATCATTCGACAAAGAGATTATGAGAGGTTGACCTTAGATGAGGTTCAACAATTTTGGCTTGGCCGATGTCCCAATGGAGGCACAAGATAATGATGAGGTTTTAGATGTGGCATAAAAAAATGATAATATTTCCAATCAACCATTTCCATGGATTGATTGGTATGTAGAGAATGTTGCAATACAAAGGAGAGGGCAGGGCCCATTCTGCAGAGAACTTATAGTTGGTTGGTTACCTTGGGAATTTCACCCAAAGGAGTAGAACAACCTACAAATACCAAGGCCCCACCAACTATGAGCCAATCAACACCCACAAAAGGGAAAAGGTCAACCCAAAAAACCCATATGACTCCAAGAAATATTTCATTTGTTGTTGGTGGCTCATCTCTCTCCAAGGCTCCTACTTCCAAGACCATATCTCCTACAATGCCTGTGACAGAAGTGGTTGAAGTCAGTGACTCCCCTAGTATCTCCCAAGATCCATCACATCTTCTTCCTCCTCCATTGTCACTTCCAATATCATTTCCTTCCACTTCCACAGTCATTTCTTCCTTCTCATCCCCTTATATGGCCCAAGTATTCTCATCACTTCCATTTCTATCAACTGGGGAAAATATTGGGTCACCCATTTCCTCTTCACTTCCTTTAACACTTCCATTTTCTTCAATCATACCCCCTAGCATCGTTCTATCAACTCCTATGGTTGTCCTTACATCCACACCATCCATCATTGTTACTTTTTCTCATATACAAGCCAGTGTTTCTAGTGATATTTTTAACCAATATTTTAGGTATTGGATCTACTACTCCATTTTCATCAGCTTTAGCCATACCGGAATGGCTATTTAGGAAAACTCCCAAGAAAAAGAAGAAGGTGCCTGGGAGACATTATAGATCTCAAAGCATATTGGAGCATATGCCCAAGAGACAAGCCAAGAGACCAAGAACCGTGTCAAGTCTGACAGTTAACCCATCTGGAGAATGGGTGATAGAAGTTGCCACCCCCATTGAGGGGAAAACTAAAGAAACAATCACATCGTGGATTATCAGATCTCAAAATTCTCATTGGGGAAGGCTACTCATGAAGGATCCAAGCAAGATGTGCACACTGCTCTTGGGGCTCTTTTGGAAAAATATGACAAAGATAAGGCCACCAAATATGAACTCAAAGCCAAGGTCGAGTAGCTCACTACACTGCTATGCAAAGTAACCCAACCCACTCCATCTACTAAAGTCTCAACTACTATGGCTATGACAATTTCGTCTACAATCGATGATATTTCTTATCACGAGCTCGAGAAGCTAGGCCAGAAAGGGAGATTAGTGAGTGGATGGATGGAGAGAATTCTACAGAAGCCAATCCTTTAATCAAGGAAGCAGTTGAGATATATAATGATTTGCAGGTTGTAAAAACCACTATTTCCAAAATGGATGAGGCCTTTTCTAAAGATAATAATAATCTAAATTTAAATTTGGCAACATGGAGTGAGATCAGAGAGGAAGATCCCGACTTGCTTCTTCAGGAAGAGGTGATCAATGATGCCTCAAAATTATTTGAATATCAAAAGGCCATGGAATTCCGGTGCCAAGTATTGCAGGATTTGATTAAGAAATTGGAGGAGAAACGAGTGGAAATCACGGATGCCCTGAATGACATCTTAGAAGAATTTGATATTGCTAATTGCAAATTCTTCAATGAAAACATCGATGCTCTTCCTGAAGATCAAATTAAGGGAAATTTCAAGGATTTGGTGAAGCATGATGATGAGGTCACCAAAAATTTCAATAGTGACTCCATTGACCGATTGGTCTTGTGCCAAAATTTCATAGGGAGACTAAAGAAAGTTACGAATAAAATTCAAAGATTGCCAGCTAGGATCACAAAGGAGATTGAGATGGAAATGTAGTGAATCACTATGCATGTGGGCCTAGAGATGAATAAATTCAGGGAATTATCAAGTGCTTCATTGAGTATAAGCATTAAATGGCTATGTGGGAAGGAGGACAACAAAAATTACAGGCGAGGAAGGTGTAGCTGAACCAGGCCAAAGCTGAGCGGCCATGAAAAGACAAATCCAAGCTTTGGATCGGTCAAAGTTGCAGGGTTGACTGAGTCAAACCCTTGTAACAAATTAGCTATTTTCATGGGAGCATGTTCCCTTAATTTAATGACATTTCTATTTTTAGAAAAATGTTAGTTAAGGGCCTAGTTGTAATGGCTCAGCCTAAGAACTTATAAATAGTTGATGCTTCAAGTTAGTAGATATAGATTATTTTTGGGAGGAGTTTCTCTTCAAGCTTGGAAGAGTGCTTCAGAGATTCTAAGAAACCTTTTAATTATATTTAGAGTTACACCTTGCTATTGAAAATCTGATTTATTGTGTTGAATGGTTAATCAATGTTTACTTTGTGGATTTATGATTCCTTAGTATGAGTGATTATCTTACCTTTATTTCAAGTTATCTATTTCATGTTGTGAAGGAATAATGTGATTATCTTTTTACGATTGTGAAAACTTTATTTTCCTTCTGTATTAAGTTATGTCATCATTATCCCTAGTTACAGAAATAGATGTTTGACATATGCATGTGTGGTTTCCTCATGATAAATTAATTGTGTGATTGAATCCAATTCGATCTATCCCTATGTATGCTCAAGTTTAACGAAGGAACGTATGCCTTGGTTTGTGGTATTTTGTACCCTTTCAAGTTGTGATAGGTGAAGGTGGTCAATGATGCAAGCATCACTCCCACATTAACCCTTCTAGATGTTAAACATCCCTTATTTTGGTGCATCACTACCCTTAGTATAGTTTCATTTTTGTAAAATCCCTTTCCTTAAAACTCATGAAGATGTTAGCTTAGGATTAGATGGTCATTTTATTTAACTAGGAGTAGTAAAGCATTCAGTTTAGGAAGAGGAAGTCAGCCTTCTCCAGAGGTTCACCTCAAGCCCAAGTCCCACAGCTTGAGAGGTGATCCCATGTGTCCCAATCACACCGAACGTCTTGTTCACATTTTGGCCATTCGGAGGGTGCAGTGATTTGGTGATAATAGTTTTTGCACACTGGTGGGATAGAGTTGGTACTTCTCTTCTCATTCCATTAATTAAAAGTACTTGGCGACTCCATCTCTCTGGATTTCAAATTTCAGTACAATCAACTTATGCGAAGAATTCACACAAGAGCTTCTTCAAGGCAGGAAAATTATAAGCATATAGAACTTTCCTTGTCTCCCCCAAGGAGAAGGGGAAGAATCCTTTCAGCAGCACCAGCCACCACTTTACCTCATAGAGGACATTCAAATCCTCCTGAGGGATGTTTTCCTCCACCGAGACATCCAACTTTTGAATGCCATGACAGCCAATGCTTGTCCTCCTTTCAATGCAGTAGTCCTTTGCTGTTAGCACAAAGAGATGCCATTACCAAAGTGGCCTTAAAAATTTTACCATTTTACACTGGGGAGACTAATGTTTCACCTTAGGAGCACATACTGGATGTAGCTAGCATTTGTGTGGTACACAGTATTACAGAAGATAACGTGGCAGTTTGACTCCTTGCTACTTCATTCAAAGGTAGAGCACTTCAATGGTTCTGGAGTTTAACTACTGGATCTGTTACCACTTGGAACAAGTTAGGCACGAAGTTTTGTAAGCAGTTCGAGGACAAAAGTGATCATCTCTCACTTGTAGAATAATTCCATACTATCAAGCGGTCCCCTCAAGAGTATATGAGTGATTTCAACCTCTATTTTGACAAGACTTGGAAATAGATCCCAAAGCACTCGTAAGGCCATCTCCAGAGAGTGCATTTCTATATTACTTACAGGCATTGAATAGTGATGTAGCCATCATGATTCAATCTATGGGGGTACCATTATCCCTGATGCTTATGAAATCATCGTAAGAGCTGAAAATTGCTTGATTCAAGTAGGTAAAATTACTCCTAGACCTCCCATACCTATGTTTGTAGAGCTTATAGGAAAATAGCCAGTCATTTCCCTAGTTCCGGTAGCTTCTAGTCTGATAGCTACGCATGCGTCCAATCCCTCAAATGATCTGGCTGAGGTAAAGTTGTTGTTACAAACTTTTGGAAATGAACTCATAGCAATGAAAAGGTAGCGAGTTCGATCTGGTTTCCCCTTTCAACCCCAATATCAGACAAGCCATCCTCCATTCCAGGAAATGGTCAATCACGAAATCAGTCCACAAGCTAAGCTATGAATGTAAAACCTTTGAAATTTTGGAATCCTTCTACCCGAGTTCTTTTAGATCAATAGTCCTAGTCCAGAACAACCTCATCTAAGAATATGAATGGTCAGCCCCATAATTAGAACCTTTACCCAAATGGAGTTTTAAGTCAAGCCCTTATGGTCCAAAGCATATCCGCTCTACCTAAATCATCTACCGGACCATCCACTCCCGAAAGTCAAGACCAACCCTCGATGAAACTACACTACTAAATTGGCAAGCAGAAGACTTTTGTGGCTTGAATATTGATGCCTCCACTATAGCATCCAACACACGTTCCAAGAAAAGGGCAATAGATCCACAATCTTCCAATACTAATCAAGCATCTACTTCTCATCCCCCAACACAAATACCAGATGATAAAGGCATGAGAAATAAATCATCAGAAGTATCCATAGATTAGTCTACAAAGAAGGATGGGACTTCAAGTATCACAATGCCCAATAGGCATTTTCCAAAAGAGGACCCCAATGCCCCAAAAGGCATTAGCAAAGTGGGAGCAATTTCATTCAGCATCATGGAGCAAATGAAGAAGACCAATTTGAGTGTCACAATGTGGGATGCACTCTTGATTCCTTCTCAGAGGAACTTGCTATGGGAGGCTTTGAACAGCTTTGGCACTACTAACAGATCATCAGGTCAAGAAGTAGCAGTGGCAACCAGCTTATGCCAACCCGAAACAAAAATATATGCTAAGCCCAACAAACCTCCACCATTTTATATCTCATGATTATTGGTGACCATTTGGTACACAATTATATGATCGATTATGGAGCCAGTAGTTCTGTAATGCCCAAGCAGGTCACAAATGTACTGTAAATTCCATATACTCCAATTTTAAGAGGGGTTGTTCAACTAGATGGTACTACAGTCCAAACTATGGGGGTCATTAAGGGGCTTCAGACTTACTATCCACGCATGTCCTAGCTTGACATTCACACAGGACATATCTATCATTGATCTTCCTCCCCTCTTTTCCATTTGCTTATCACAGATTTCACCGCAAAATGGGTGGTTATTTTTCATCAGACTAGTTACATATGATCCTGAGGACCCGGTATGGGACTAAGGTAACTATAAGGGCAAAACCAATCTATCACAATCACATGGAACCTTACATATCCAAACCCATAAATGGTAATTACACCATTTGTGACCCCAAAGATGAGGATGCAGATCATGAGCCAACTACTCTCGTAGAAGAGGTTCTGGATACAGTTCTTGATGAGGTGAGTATAGATCATCAATATGACCCTTATGCTGATTTATTGGCAAATGAAGAATCTGGTCTATTGTTTTTGGAAGAGACTGGATTAGGTACATATTGCATTCATGAAGAAGATGCCATCGTACCTCAACTTGTTAAGGCATCAAGTGATACAAAAGGATTGTGGAAAATGTTCTTTGATGGCTCACAAAGTAAAAATGGATCTAGTGTAGGGGTTATGTTAATTTCTCCAGAAGGAAACAAATATTTCTCTTCCTTTTTGCAGTTCAGCTGCACTAATAATGTTGTTAAATATGAATCTCTTATACAAGGAATTCAAAGCTAGCCTAGAGATGAGGAATCAAACCTTGAACATATTTAACAATAGCGAATTAGGTGTGCACTAAGTTACAACCTGTAGTGCATCAAAAAAAAAATATCTATTGAGGTCATATAAAAATTGGGTTTGGGATCTGATAGAAGATTTTGAGGCTTTTGGAATTCATGCAATTCCCAGGAAGCAAAATCAAGATCTTTGACAAGTCAAGCTACTATTGGCTCCCAATACGATGTACCTATAGACATCATGAAAGAAGAGTAGTAGACAGTCAAAATGGTGGTCCATCCTATAGTACTAGATAATGTGAGTAGTTGGCAGGTGTTCGATAGTGATCAAGATTGTTCTCTTCCTACAAAACAAGAAGTAGAGTTCTTTGCCAAACATCAAGATAAACTTCAAAATTCTTACGGTGATCAAATTATACAGCTAAAAGGAAACAAGCTGCCAAAAGGCCTAGTTACATTGGAATCCATCTTCAATTCAGATGATCAAGCCAAACAGAGCACTAATATGGTGGTCAAGGAGGAGGATTTTGAAGAGGTCGAGGTGGCAAGTGAAAAAGTTTTAAAAATTGGTAAGGTATGCACTACTCAGGAAAAGAAATCTTTCATCAAATTATGTCAGGAATACCATGATATTTTCACATGGAGCTACAAGGACTTGTGTGGTTTCGATCCCAACTTAGCTCAACATACTATTGAACTAGATCCGAACTCCAAGCCAATTTGTCAAAAACAGAGGCCAATCAATCCCAAAATTAAGCCATTGATGAGGAAAGAGCTAACTAAGATTATTGAGGCCGATAATTTTTCCCATCAAGTAATCTTTGTGGGTAGCCAATCTGGTGCCCGTGAGAAAAAGAACGAAATTTGGTTGTGCGTAGATTTCAAGGATCTAAACTGCGCCTCGTTGAAGGATCACTACCCTCTCCCGTCAATGGAGAAAATCCTCCAAACAAAGTGACAGGGCTCAAATATTTTCTTTGCTTGATGGATATTCTAGGATATAATCAAATTCTGGTTCAAGAATCTAATCAATTCAAAATGGATTTCACCACCAAATGGGGCACATACGTTACAACAAGATGCCCTTTGGGTTATCTAATGTAAGGGCTACCTTTTAGAGAGCCATGGATATGGAATTTAGAGGACTCATCAATGATATGATCTTGGTTTACCTTGATGATATCACTATCTACTCCAAGCATGTTGAGGATCATATCACTCATCTAAGAAATTTTTTTGAAGGTGTAGAGAGTTTGGTGTCTCACTAAACCCTAAGAAGTGCATTTTCACAGTGCAGGAAGGAAAGTTGTTGGGGCATATTTTTTTCAACAGAGGGGTTGTCTATCGACCCATCTAGGATTCATTCAATTATGTCCTTATCCCTCCCAAGTCATAAAAAGGGTCTCCAGAGTTTTTAGGAACTATAAATTTTGTGCGGAAATTCATTCTGAATTTGCAACATAATGCTACTTTTCACACTTTTCAAAGCATGTGTTTGTCCGTGAGAAGTTTGAAATTGGCGAGGAGTTTAGGATTATAAAAACATGACCATTTTTATACTTTTATAAACATTTACTATTTTTAGTAAGTCCTTCCTGGGTGACTAGTTTTGGTAATTTATCCGAATTGTCACTTTTGATTACTTTTGCTCATGGGGAATGAACTTAGTGTCTTGAATGCATTCATATTTAGGAACTACTACCCTTAGTAATTTTATTGAATTGGTACTTAAGAAAAATATACGTTTCAATGAGGTGTCGGATCAAGCCGAAAAAGGTCTCAAAAAAAGCTACTTCTCACCGACATGCTTTGCCCCAATTTTCAGGGGTTTCTCTCATCTGGATTCTCATGAAATGAAAATTGAAATTGTAGGTATGTGTTTTATTCATCTAATAGGGAATAATTCTGAAAAATAAAATTCCTTCATAACTCCAATTTTACCTATTTTCATGGTGAAAGAAAGTGCTCATTGGAAAGCTAGTTTTTAGGATCTCAAGCTCTCATTTTTAGCTCATTTGGCTTGTTGCAACTCCAGATATCTAAGGCGGAAGTTTTCTATGGTTGAAAGTTTTATATGACCATAAAAATTGGATGAGGGAATTAATTATTTAATTCAAACACTCATTACAAAGTAATTAATGTAGGGAAGCTTCAGTTTGAATCTCATGGGAAATGGAGCAAGGGTTTGTGAGATATTAGCAATTTTGTGATTTTGGGCATGGGGTTTCCAAATTTGGCATGGCCTTATTACAGAATCATTTGAGGTAAAATATATTACTAATGAGTTCAAAAAATAAGCTAAATATGGTTTAAATATTCAAATGTTAACCATGGTTAAGAAAACCCACTCCTTGAACCACTTGAGCGGTTCCTTCCTAACCCGGGTTGAAGGTGAGTCAAGACTTACTAAATGGGTGTGAGAGGATCTATTTCACCTTACCACATTTGGTATGATGTAAACAGGTGATATTTTTATCAATCTGAATACAATGCGCCATGTGTGTTCTTGATCATGGGGAGGGGGCCAAAATTACCCGTGAATGCATAACACTCACCTAACCACCAAAGTTACACCTTAAGTGAAAAAAGACTTCTTACCTCCTCATCTTACCTTTGGGGTCACAATTTTTATTCACCTCATGCACCTTTTCACTAAGTGAAAAGTTGAAAAAGTTCACCCATGGTGTGAAAATGCGACATGGATGCTTTTAGAAAGCCTACCTTCACCAACACCTTCCAAAAATAGACATCGAAGAGTGATTTTATGCTCCAGGAGAATCCCTAAGAGTTACATAGGAAAAAAATTATATCTTTTTGAATCCAAAATTTCTTATAAGATCTTTCCCATAGGTTTTAGGAGCTATTGATTCCTTAAATATAAAATTTACCTCATTTTATGATTATGCTCAAGCCTATGCATGCACCAATGAAAGTGACTGCCACCAAAACGAATGATGATGAAAAGGGAAACCAACACATTTTGATTGAATATGATATTACATAGGTTATATTTATATTTTAATCAAGCCTCAAATCTCCATATAACTCTTGGAATGCTCATTTGAACCCTCACCAGGATCGGGGATCTTCATTTGCACTATCGTGGTGATATCTCAAAATATAGATAATATAATCTCCTAAAACCTTTTGTAATGTGAATTATGACTTTTTATATTTACAATAATTATTTTTCACTTCAAAAAATTACCCAAGGCTCCTACAACATCCATAACAAGCCCACTATCTTTTCACCACTTTCATTTCCTGTATTGTGATATAAGTAGCATGGTGTTGCATAACTTGTTAATAAACATGATTTCCCTTCCATAACTTCCACAAAATTACTTTGATGATATTATATCTCTAACAAACACTTATTGTATTTATTATCTCTTCTTGGTTCATCCCTGGGGTGCTTACTAGGTGCAAAAACCCTAAAAATATGCCTTTTGGGCCTTCGAGAGCAATTCCTTCAAAGTGGATCAAAATGAATCCATGAACTACTTCCCAAAAACTTATATACACATGAAACACACTTAAAAATCTATTTATCACATCCTTCTTGGCCATGATGGGGTTTATATAGTCAACAATTGGTCGGAGGTCAAGTTTACATTACCTCGGTTCATGGTTTTTTTAGTGTGGGCTTAGTTGTCATGGTAAAATTTTCAATTTTTCATGCTAGACATTTACCATGACAAAAAAATATAAGGTTATTTTTCTTAGATAATTATAGTTTTTGTCACTTATAGAAGTTGATATAGGACATGGAAATGATTTGATGATGCTTCATGAAGTTTTCAAGCTTGCTAACAAGATGTATAAACACTATCAACAAAATACAATGCTTGTGGAAAATTAATAATGTAAAATATTGTTGGTATTCTTTAGGAGGTCCTAGGGGTTCACAAATAATAAGATTGATTCACCTCTATCTCCAATACGATTCTACATATGCACATGATCGACGATCTAGTACACGGATTCATGTTTCTTCCCTTCTCCATTCAAACAATAATTGTGTTCAAATCATTACAAGAAACCTATAAAATGGGTTAGTATTTTGTATTGGAAAAACTCACCATACCTATGTATATGAAAATAATTTCCTACATACCATTACTATGAATAGGTATAATTTCACACATAATTATCCCTCCTATGTGAATGTGTACAAAATCACATGCATAAATAATTGACCTTTAAGTTTAAACTTTGAAATTTGGTATCACAAAAATCTAATCGCTTGATATTCATATTTGGCTCTATGGACTACCCTAAGGCTTCTCCTTAAATATTTTAGATTTTTAATATATATCTATGTGTGTGCGTGCATGTATAACCTAATATAGATTATTCAATTTGAATAATATTCATTAAAAGCCCCTAGACATTGGTGGAAGAAGGTAATGTATGTGGTAAATGGAATTGTATGGTTTATCGATAGTGTACTTGGAGTGAACAATTTGGATATGAGGAATAAAGAATATTTTCTAGGATTTTGAAGGTGGTCCTATATAGACTTATCTAATTTTCAATAAATATGATTAGCATACAAAGGTGGGTAAGATATATTAGAGAACCGCCATGGATCTCTTGGTTTGAATAATGCACAAGTGAATGATGCAAGACATGAATTTTTTCAACACAAAACAATGCAAGCATACAAGACTACAAGTTACAAAAATGTAAGAGAGATAATTGCAATAACACAAAAATAGCTCCAACTCAATACGATCAAATGGAATAATTTGTAATATATTTACATAGGAGGTGAATGTGTAACCTCCTCCTATAATCATGGAAATCTCCACCTATAATAGTGGTAACCAATACCTAGAATGGTGTATTCAAGTGGTAACCAACACCTAGAATAGTGTAGTCAAGTGGTAACCAACATCTAGAATAGTGTAGTCAAGTGTACACCTAAATAAACATATCCCATAAGTGTATAGAGAATCCAAGTGAGGTGGAATATCCAGAGAAGGATAATACAAATAAAGCGAGGAAAATAAATCCTACACTAACAAGATATTGTATGTAATACTAACAACAATAAAGAGTGCTCAAGAGTTAAATATATATCAATTTGTTAGGTGTGTGAAAGTGAGTTAAATTTTATTTCTTTAAGTGCAAAGACAAAATTCATGTGTTTACACATACATTCATATTGTTATATCCTTTTTTTAAAATTCACCATATTTAAGTTATTTAATGTCAAGCTACATTAATTTATAATTTGGTTGGGATCCATATCAATACCTAGTAGTTTTTCACTTGCAATTCCAAGACATTAGGTGACTTACTAAATTTTAAACTCAAGTCATGATCACACACATGACATTTCATATTTGCATGAATGGCTAATTTACATAATGGCTCTCCATCAAGAATCATTACATTTAAGTGGTAGGCTAATTTAATATTTTTATTTATTTAAGTGTTATAGTTAAAAAGAGATAGTTTTGAGCCTCTCTAGATATTTCCACATTTACCCTTAACACAACAATTGTGTTACCCACCCATATGAACACAGAGTTTTATATAATATTTCTTGTGTCACATATAATTCACTATAAGCATGAAAATAAATGATAACACAATGCTTTCCTTTCTTGATGATTTATCACATTTATCTTTAGCATGCAAATCATATAACATTTCCATACAAATAATTGGATGCATATATGCTCTCAAATTCCTCTAACTACAATTTCAAGAAACAACTTACAAAGTTACATTTACCAACTTATATGATAGCGTAGTCAAGCCTTTTTCTCCAATTGCAATCTCATACCATAACCAAAAGTTATATTTACCAACCTACCGATAATGTATTGAATCGACTCCAAAGTAGGTAACTCAACCGACCCATTTGATGTATATGAATTTATTCTTGGAAATGATATAAATCATCTCAATAACAATGAATAATAAACACTCCTTCATAATTCTCAAATTAAAGTTCACTTACAATTTCCATACATATACATATGCATCATTTTTTTAATATTTTTTATTTTGTGTGTGTGTGTGTGTGTTTACACTCTTTTAAGAGTTATTTGATTGTTATAGAATGCACAAAAATAAAAGGGAATGTAAGGTTCATTATAGAGGCTTATTCGATTAATTAACTTTTAATATTGATCATGTAATATTTAAATAATTCATTACTACATGTAAATAATTATGATAATAGGTTGTAATCTTAACAACATAAGAGGAGATATGTACTTAGCTACAGAAAATGGTACTTGAGATAACTAAGTGTAGAAAATAGATAAATTAGGAGGGATAAACCTAGAGATACTTTGTTCCTAAGACTATCACTAAAAAATGCTTCGGTATAGAACCATACAGATCTTTCAAGATAGAATGTATAGTCTTATACCTATTGTATGGTCTTGTACCTACTTGGACTAAGGTTATGCAATGTTTTGTGAATTTTTGTGGTATTGAAATATGTGTCATTGTTAAACTCTAAGTATCACACAATCTCAAAATTATATGGAATCCATTGAATTAAACTAGAACCCTAACCATATGGAATCATCTAAATTAAACTAAATCCCTAACCACAGGTGGAAGACTTTGTAAGAAGGTTAGTTCTTGGTTTTAATTTCAATTCATGCAACACTTAAATTGATAGTACTTGGAAGATTCTTAAAACTAGACGTAATTATCCACCTAGAATGTGATCTCAATAATAATGTAGTTATTTGTAAACTTGAATCACTTTAGACATAGTTCATATGATTGTACTCTTGCTAAGCAATTGAGTTGGGCTCTTTGAGTGCTTGGAAATGAGGGAAGTGTAAATCCTCAACTAGTTGAGTGCTTCAAAACTATAGTAGTGATTGCCCTAATGGATATGTATCAACTTTGGGAAACTTTAAGGAGCCATGAATGCCTTTTGTGCTAGTGTTTACAATGAGAGCTCCTAAGAGTGCCATGTTAGTGAATGAGGTGTTATAAAGTTTCTTATATATGGATTTGAAGGTAATTTTTCATGTAAAGGTTGATCCAAGAGGATAATAAGATCCAATTAATATAATGTAATTAAATATAGAATTGGAATATATGTCTGACAAATATTGTATTGGCTGGTTAGGACTAGAAATTACATCATGAGCTTGCTATATGGTTTTGGACAGTTGATAGTGGGTGAAATTAGAGGTAAACTAATGATTTTATGCATTTATATTCATAATTTGATGACACATTAGTGTATAGGAATAACCAAGTTGGGAGAGAGATAGCAAGATGTACTAGGTGAGAATAAGATGTGGGAGCTTCTCTTAACCAAGAGTCGCATTAATATCTAGTGGTGTTAAAAGGATAAATTACTAGATTTGATTGATTATGTATTCCCCATTTATGTATGAAATGAAAATTACATGCTTAAAAGTAAAATATACCTAAGTGTGTAGACACACTTTGTATTTTCTTGGTTTTTATCATCCGGATGTGTTAGATTTGGCATGCTCCATGATGAAACATGTAACACAAAGTGTATTTAATATTCATAGTAGAAATTGAATTGGTACTCAACTGTAAATATAGAATTTTGAAATTTTCATAAAGTGAAATAAAAAGATGCAAAACATGGAAGGAATACACATGTTTATTTTACAGAGGTAAGAGATCTTATTCATTTCTTGTAGTTAGAGATTTGGATTTTATTTTTGAAATTTCCAAAGGATTGGGAGTGATCAATCCCCAATTGTGTCGAATGTGAAATTGGAGCATTGGTTGTATGTAACACAACACCATATAACAGGTACCGAGAGAAGAAGACAGAGGTACTACAACACCACATGGATGAATAATATTGTGTATCAATGTTTTAGTAACCCTGATATCTTCCCCTTTGAATGAGGATAGGAAATATTTCCTACGAAGAGATTATTTACTTCAATACTTCCATACCTACGAGACCACACCATTGCAAAAAAATAGAGGCCCAATTTTGTATATATAGACAAAAATTATAAAATAAAATTTGTTCCCTCATACCCTCCCCATGTGCCACATGACTGAATAGAAGTATGTAATATTTTGAATTGGTGATCGAAAAGGAGCCTTGTGCCCCAAAAAAATCCTATATTTTGTAACTGAATTGAGTACTTAAGTTGAAATATTCATGACCCTTTTGAAGTGCACTAATTTATGTCAACTAAGTATGAGATTATGTAAAAACTTGTATCCATAATTGGAAATGTGAAACTATAGAAAAATCTAATGTAGTTTCCCTAGGGTATAAATATATGGTAGGGTCTTGAAATTCCATACACGTGACCTTGTTGTGCAATTTTAAACCTATGAAATTTTTTCTAATTTTTTTATTTGAATCATTTTTAGAGGACTTGTACCCTATGAAAACATGTTCTTGAACCCAAAATTCTACATATATGTGTAGAATAAATCTTGATTAATTCCCCCTCTTTTTGGTGCATTTGATAAAGTATCTCGAGCACATGGCTCAATATAATATATTTATAGCCATGTACCAATGTTTGATAACTTATGAAAAAGTGTGGAATGTTGAATTGGTGGCCAAATTTTAGAACATGTACCTATAAAAGAGGTTTTTCATGGTTGATACCATGTCATGAAAAGAGACAAACAATCATAACAACAATAGCAACAATAGTAGAGATAACAACAAGAGCAATGGTAATAGCAGAAACACATATGTAATAAAACTAGTATAGATACATTACAATAGTAAGGTGATAAAACAAAAGAAATAACATGTAAAAAGAGTCACATCAATGCATAGATCCACAAATATGGGACACCCATGGTGTCATAAGATAATCAAGGAACTTAGGTCATTTATAAGAGAAGTAATTTCATACAAGAAAGGAATAGAGCCAAAAATATGGGACACCCATGATGTCACAAGAAAAGAAAGGAACTTAGGCCGCATACATTAAAACAAACAAGTAGTAACACAAGCAAGTAACAATCTTGTATATAGAATAAAACAATGTCAAATAATGATAAAAGAAATATAGAAAGTATTAAGAAAGGACATGAAGTAAGATATGTCATCTTGTTATGTTCATGGTGTGTTAATTCAATAATTGCTTGAGGTTTTGGTGTAACGGTTATTACATTTGGTATTAGTGAGACCACTTGGTATTAATTTTGAGCCCTAGTAGGGGTGGCTATGTTGGCATTGCAATATTTTCCCAAGGATCATATAGGGCTGGGAATGTTCCTCTTATGTGGGCGTAAATCTAGCCTGTGGTCTAGTCTACAAAGTCTCGGTGAGATGTTATGATCCTAGTATGATGCACAAGACACATTTTAGTCATGTTATCTCAAAATATAACATGTACACAATATATGCAATCATGCCTAATGAGGAAGTAGAAAGGAGCTATACTGAAATAATAACACATGTATAGTGTGGAGGAATTTCCCTAACTGAGTATTGTACAGAACCAAGTTAGCTCCTATCATATTTTACTAATTTTTGTGGCCTACACGAAGCTCAATATACCTCTTGAATGTAATTTTTAAGGAGTAGAAAAGATATGTTATCAATCAAACCATAGCGAAAAATAACATAGGTAATGAAAGTGTTAGCAACTCAAGCTATTTGTATAGGTCATGATTGTGTATTTTTAAATATGTGTATATTTTTGTATCTTTGAATTTAGTTATGTATGTAGCCATAGATGTAGTAGTGGTAGATATAGAAAAAATAAGTAAAACCATAGATGTGTAGCATTAGAAGTATTAATAGAAATAGTGGAGGTATCACCTTTTCCGAATTATGAGGGAGTATGTATGGAAACCTATTCTTGTGAAATAAGTAAGGGGGTCCTCATCTACCACTAGGTATTAGAGAAGGGGTTTGAAACTAGTGAATATTAAATGGAAATTTATATAATGGCGTGATTAAATTTGGATAGAGGATTTATTCTCAATTTAGATTCCAAAGATGTATGCTTGTTAATTAGTTTTGGTATGGTATATTAATTTATTGTTAGAAACTTAATTGTAGTAGCTAGATATATGTAAGATTTAGTGTTGTGTATAACTCAATGTTTGGGATCTATACATGGAGAAAGACAAAATGCATCCTAAGGATATGAAGCATGGACGAATACATTAGAAGAAGAAGCATTAAGTCGGATATGAGGGTTATAGCCAATACCTTGTCGTGCGATAGTGGTAGGAAATGTAATGGGTTCATGAATACCTTGTGCATGGGAACCAAGTCCATGTCTAGTGAATCCCTATTTTTGTAAATACTTATAGCCCATGTCCCACATTTGTGGAAGGAAGTAGTGTATGCTCAAGTATGAATATTCGATTGGGATCAATACTCTTTGGTATGGATATATATGAATAAGAGAAATATACTTTAGGATAAATATTTGAGTAGGAACAATAGAATTTGGTATGGATATTTAAGTAGGAGCAATAGAATTTCGTATGCGATTTGAGTAATAACAATAGACTTTGGTCTATATATTCGAATGAGAGCAATAAATTGTGGTTGTGTGTAAGGAGTACACATGTTGGAATTATATGTTGCATAACAATACTTAAAGTGGTGAGGTCCAAAGTAGGGACAGGTGTATGTAACCCCTTGATATGTGTATTTGAGGAAAACATATAGATTTTATGGAATAATGTTCATGACATGTATCCAAGGAAACCCTAGAAGGATATTGTAGCTATGTTCATGAGGCATAATGTGGAATATAGTATTAAGGGTTTGGTTTCCCATAATAATAGGTAATGTGATTTTCTCGAGAACCCAGTTAGGAATATTATTAAAATGGTATAAATATTTATATCGATGGATTAATAACATGGTCTAAGATTCCCAACCTATTAAGGAAGGATATGTTGTAAATATTGAGGTCAAATCAATTATCGATGAGTACACACTTAACCAGCTTATTGTGTATTGTCACTTGAATATATAAGGGGATACCATTATCTAATACATATTGAGGGGGTAGATAAGAGAAGGAAAAAGGGGATGGGTTCCTTTTTAAAACAAAGAACCCTTTGCATAAATGCATGTACATAATTAAGATATGTACTAGGAAAGATCCAAACATTTTGAAAGACCTCAAAGATTATATCCTTATATATGTGAGATTAAGTAAGATAAATTCAAGGAATGGAATGTTGAGATCATTAGAACAATCCATGATTATTCAAAGGATAATTTATTTGATAATCAATAGTATACACTAAATTATAAATAGGAGGGTGGTAAGTGAGAGAATGTAGAGGAAACGACCCAAAGGTAATTTTCAACCAAAAATGACCATCAGAAAATGGAATTTATATTTTATGAAGATAAGAGAGGTATTTTAAGAGATAACTATTTTGAAAAAAAAATCAAGGGGATATTCAAGACAAGTGTATATTTCTCAAGTTATTCCCTTATAAATAAAACTAGTAATTTTGTGATTCCAAAATTTGAGCTAAATTTTGGGAAGAACAAAAATAGGTTTTTTTAATATTCAAATTTGATGAAAGAACTTAAAGGGATTTGAACATATATTATTTATGTTTGTGATATGTGCCAAAATAAAGGTAGTCCCAAAGGTGATTTTTAGCTAAAAGTGACCGTCGTCAAATTAATAACCCAATTATTTCTAGATGTAAATAAATAGTTTAACAAAACCAAGAGAGGTAATTTATTATTTGAATATGGGGAATAAAAACCTCCAAGGAACTTACAAGAAAGCATATATTCTTTTGATTATGCTTGAATCACTAGCTCTAGTAATGTTGAATTTCTAAAGATTATGCTAATAATTATGGAAAAAAATTGTCAAACACACAAATCTAAAGATAAACCTCATAAGAATTTGAAAATAGAGACGTGTTATGAGTGATATATGCAATGAAAACTGATTCAAAAAGTAGGAAGACCTAAAAAGAGACCCAAAGGGAAGGACCAACCATGAGACCCTAGACCAAATTATGTAAACTAGATCTAGTAAAGTTGATAGACGGAAATCAAGTTTAGATCTAAATATACAATGTAGAAATGAAACCATAGGCCAACTATGGTGTGAAAGAAGGTGTAAGATACAATCATGAGTTGGGTTCACCAAAAATTTTACACCCTTTTTAAAGATTTATTTGACTATTATGGAATGCACAAAAATAAAAGGAATGTAAGGTCCATTATTGGGGATTATTATGATCATTTAACTTCTAATATTAATCATTAAATATCATAAGAACACATTAATATTTAAAAATAGTGATAACGATATGTTATAAGATCAAAATACAAGAGGAAATATGTAATTAGCTACACATAATGGTACATGAGAGATCTCGTATGCTCAAACTAGAAAATTTGGGAGTAATGAATATGGAGATTCTTCCTTCCTAATACTAACACTAAAAACTTCTTTGGTATGAATCGTACATATATGTTAGAATTAATTATATGGTCCTCGACCCACTATATGGTCTTGGACCTATTTGGAATGAGGTTCTATAACTTATTTGTTCCTTTGATGGTCTCAGTAAATATGTGTCGAGTGTCAAACCCTATGTTTTTCACAATCTTGAAATCATCTAGAATCGGTTGAATCAAACACAAACCCTAACCATGGTGGAAGACCCTACAAGAATGTTAGTGTTTGGGTTAAAGTGTAATTGGTGCACTACCTATGTTACCTCTTGTAGGCACAAAATCACACACTTTGGGTAATTATCTAGTCCTGATTACATACTATTATTCATATGTTTCCTAAGTAAGAAAATTAATAATCAACCCATGTCTTTGGCCACCTTTCTTTGCTTTTTATTTCCACTTTTGGTCGTACACCCTTACTTGCTCAGTCTTCCTTTTATACTTTGGCATTTATCACCTTGGACACTAGCACCTAGCTAGGACACCAGTACTAGGTGCCCTCATCCCCTCTAGGCACCCCTGATCCCTTTGTATTTTGTTCACATATTTTGGGTCATTTCTAGCTTTTTTAGAATCTTATCTTTTTGGTGCTCATCCTTTTTAGGGTTAATTATGAAATTCAAGAAAAGGAATCATATAAATATAAAGTTATGTGATCATAATAAAGGAATAAGAACTAAGCACTAGCTATCACCACCTAAGGCTACATCCATCAAGCACCTAAGATCTCTATTGCATCCATCTAAGCACCATCCAAGGGACACAAGGGATAGTTATTTTGAATACTCTTCATCGAAAGGAAGTTCATTCTATTCCATGTACACATATATTACATTTATTTACATCTAGCTTACTTTTCGCTATCAAGTGCAATACGCACAAGAGCCAACTAGGGCATGATTCCACACACACACACGAACTACATTAGGTCCGAGATGTAACTTGCAACACTCAATCGTAAGGTCACCATTGTGAGATCTAAGGAGTATGAATCTTCATTTTTCATCTTTCTTTTTAGTATTTGTTGTCTCTTTAAGGGTTTTACAAGTAATTATTTCATTGCGGGTTTCGGTGACTTCAGCCGATCATTGTGTGACCACATAATGACCAAATGCAAACAATAGTGAATACATTGTAACCACTCATAGTAGGTTTTCTAATCATTTCGGTAGACACACACGGTCATAAATAGGCCTAGGGTAGCCACAAACACCCTTGTTCCTCTCCGGGGGCCCTAGTCTAGGAAGATCATCATTCCACACACTTTTCTAGGGTTGTGAGTGATACTCCTCCCTCTATGTTCATTCAACAAGACTTCGAATGTCCAAGAACAACTACAAATTAGCTAAGGCTTTCTACCCCCTCTTTGCACTTAGGGTTTCATACTTTCTTGCTTAGCTTGCTTGGCTTAATTTATGTACTTAATTTTTTATTCATTTATTGTTGCAATAGTAATTAGATTAGGCATATTATTCACATTTAGCTTAATCATTTTGGTGAACCCGATCTTAGAATCCATCATCTCCTTAAGAATCTTATCCTCTTATCACTATGGCTCAATCTTATGGTGAATTTACTAAATCCCACCTTAAAGACCTTAATGATCATATTGTTGAGCATCCACAGGACTTAGACTTGCTTTTATTCATTGATCATGAGGAAGCCCCTAACCTTGCGAAGCTTAATTGTTCCAAAGCACTATTATCACCTCCATTGCTACTCAACCACATACTTCTACTCTTCCACCAATTTCTATTGTCCATGTTTCTGTCCCTACTCCCACTAATCACTTCACTCCACCTCTTTTTTCTCACACACGGTAAGTTTCTTCCATTGGCACTCAAGATTTAGCCTCCCTTTATCAAGACCTTCAAGAAAAAAATCATCAATTACAATAGACTAATTCTCATGTATCTCCATCTTTGGATTCCACTTTATTACTACACACTCCATTTACACCGGCCATCTCCACTTACTCGCTTCCTCATAATTTTTTCACCCCTAAACTTCCCATTTTTAATGGGCTTGGTCACCCATAAGAGCATCTCATGGCATCCCATGTGGTCTTTCTAGATTTTGTGGATGATCAAATACTTCTAGCTAAGGTCTTTCCTCATATTATCTATGATTATGCGATGCGTTGGTTCTATGACCTACCTATCCACTCGAGTAACATATTTTACGCATCAAGACAATGCTTTTCTCACTCATTTCTCTATCAATATCGGCTCTAAGATCTCATATGCTCAACTTGCACAACTTAAACAAGGATCTAATGAACATCTAGTGGATTATGTCTTACGATACAAAAACAACTTAGTTAAGATGTCTAATGTGCTTGTGGACTATGAGCTTCAATATTTATTCATTCAAAGTCTATTACCACCTCTCCAGGAGAGTTTTCTCTTTGAGACATCTTCGTCATTTGATCAACTATGTCATACTCTTAAGTTACGTGAAATGAAACTCTTATCTATAGGCAAGCTTAAATATCAAGAGAAAGCATCATCTTCTACGCACTTTTAAAGTAAATCAACATTTAAGCCATCAACAAAAACCTACGACAAAAAAATCATTGTCAACATTGTCTCTAACACCAAAGAACTCCAATGGAAACCACCTAAGCGTACATATACAAATTTGACTATTGCTCGCATCTTATATTACAACTTCTTGAGAGAAATATTATTATGCTTCCCCCTCCACTCAACTTGGATCCATCTCATCCTAAAGGTTGAAATTACAATGAGAACTTTTGATGTGACTATCATCAATGTGTCAGAAATTCTACATATAGGTGTTTCAAACTTCGCACTATCATCCAAGATCTTATCAATGATAACAAACTTGATCTTCTAGAGCCTACGGCCTCTGTACCAGTAAATGAAAATAATAAGATAAAAATATTCAATAATCCACTTCCAAAACATGAAAATAAAGCATTTGATTCCTTGACTAATCATACATATCTTTTTTTGCCTCCTCCTGCATCGGGGCTCTTGATTTCCAATTTTCTCATGCTGAAATTTCTCCACCAATCATTTCCTTCGATCACTTGCACATTAGCACTTCTATCGGATCCCTATCAATAACACCAAATTTAATCCATCATGGCGTATCAGCGCGTGTTCTATTCCACTTCTTGTTGCTATTGGCTATCCACTCTCAAAATTTTCATATCTAATGGATAACTCATATGTGGTTGTCAAGCTTCAAATTAATATTAGTCCCTTCACCATGTTTGTTCCCTTTCTTGTAGCATAATCAATCAAAGGGTGTGACATGCTCTTAGGTCTCAATTGGATTCACATGTCTCAATCTATCATCTCCATGAATCACTTGTGTATGAAGCTAATAAAAATAAATAAAATGATCTCTATCATTGGTGTGCCTCCATATAATCCATGGTCGCAATATCCTCTTGAGTTTTCCATTGCATCATCTAGTCTATTTAGTTCCCCACGATCTATCGAACCTAAAGCACAATCTGCTCCTAGCTCACCTATTCACACATGACCTGCACGGTCTCATTGCTCTACTATTCTAGTACATTAGATAGGTCCATCACTAGGACAACTCCTATATCTAGACATACTTCACCACCTTGTTTTACTCCATGTAGGTGTCCGTCACCTTCATGCTTTCCTTCACATACATGTTTATGAAATCCACATTTTGTTTCACATAGGCACTCGTCACCTCCACGCTATATTCATTGATCACATGCATATATGCTTTATTCACTTGTGTAGCACCTATCTCATACACCAATAGTCTTCAAACATGTTCATACAACTTCATCCCTACCATCATTGGGTGGAGAGCCTTCATATTTTGCTTTTATTGGATAGTGTACTCACCATTACATGCTCAAGGGGAATTACGCTTATTTTATCCCCACTCTATCATCAACAAATTTCTTATTCTCATCACCACACATCTATTCTATCACATACACCGTGTACATCTTGATACACAATCAGTATCGTCATTACCCAATGATGCACTCTTGTGTTATGGTTCACATTTGAATGTTGATGGCATCCTCTACGCATGAACCTTACACACACAAAAACATGCAACACACTACATAATACATACTATACATCACATTACACACTTTGCATCTCACATATTCATCTCCTTCTCACAACATCTACTCTACACATTCACAATATATATTTTTGACATCTACTTTCACATGTTGTGGTCATTACCCTATGACGCACTCTAGTTCCATGGTCCATACTCAACTGTTGAGGGTATACATCTCAAATGGACATCATCACACTCACAAGTTTAATTCACTCGTTCATTTACTCATGTGTTTGCACTCTACACTTTGTGCTTAAACAATCACATATTTTTAATACACACAACTCAAACCATTTCCCACTGACTCACTCTCGTTTATGGTTCATTTGTTACTATTAAGGGGGAATAAATAAATAAACCTCATCTCATACATACACATCCACTCAAGGGTTACACTTCTTGTATCATTCACTCTGCATTTCACTTGTCTCATCCACAACATATTGCATATCTTTGTCGCATTTAGTCTTGCTTACATTTACTTGTTACATGAACTTCACATTACACATGCTACATAGATATCTTGTATGTCATTATATTTATCATACACACATGCGCATTAAATTTCCTTCTAGTTTTGATTGCAGATTCTACAAATCGATACACGAACCATGGGTGCTTGGCACAGTACCTATTACCAGTTGCATAGAGGCACCTCGGAGCATCAACTTTCGTACATTATAGGTTCTATTGTTTCATTTTGTTTCATAGCACACTACTTTATCGGATTATACACATTTTGACATACTTTTTAATCTTTCTAACATGCTAACGAGTGCTTCATGTGTAGCATGTTTTTATAGCTATCTTTGCCACCAAGGTTGTCTCTGTTACATTGGTTATTTTTGCTTGTCATTTTTTTCGACTATTTTCAGGTTTTTCCCTTTGTCTTGTGTGCACATTGTATGCTTTATGATTTTTCAGCCTTAATTATCTTGTGACATCGTGAGTGGTGTCCCCATGTTTTCAACCCACTTTTTGTGATCTACATTTTCTCCCTACTTGTTTGCATTATCTTCTTGCTTTTTAGCTTACATATTGTTTTCTTAGAAGACATGTTATCTTCTACATGCATGTTTTTATTTTCTTATACTAACACTTGTCTACTAGCCACTTTGTTTGTGTGTGTGCCTTGGTTTCTACCTAGCACATTCCCTCCCTTGTAGGGCATAATTTTAGCACATTGGTCAATCCTCTTTTGGGCTACATACTCCTTTAATGACATCACATGCATACCAAATGAGGGGGGCATCATCTAGGTGACTTAGTCATCCCATACATAGTTATATATTCATTACACATTACATCACAGTATCAGTACAACATAGATTTCCATTTTAGGACTCAAAATCAAACTTGGGTCCTTAGCACAACACAACCCTTCTTGGACTCCTATAACTAGGGAAAGTTACACAACATTTGGTAGTTCAACATAATCTACATAACTCCACACAAAGTGGCTTTTACAGATCACACAATCCTTAGCATTTTGGCATGCATGCACTACACACTTTTGCGTTGGATTAAATTGTTCAAATTTTACACACCATCTTCAATGGTGTTCTACATTGCGGGAAGCAATTAAAGGTTAGTGGATAACACTCAGAATGTTCTCCCTACACTTATTCCATGAATTGGTGTGAGATCACCCCAAAACTCACGTCGGGTGTAAGCGGTGTGAGATCGCTGAAAAACTTGTTTGTCTACAACATCTTTAGGATCCTTTCTACACTCTTTTCTCATCACGAGATCAGGTGCACATGTTCTTTTTCAAATTTTTGCAGCAAGAATTTTTAGTGGTGAATATTTGTTAATTCACGAATATTCCAGTTTTCAAAATTTGAAATTGGTGAATTTTTCAGGTATGAATAGGGACTGGGTCACCAAAAATTTCTACGGGTACAAGTTAATGTTAGGGGTCGGTTCACCTAGGAGTTTCCACCGAATGTTATCATTAAAATCACCCTTATAGTGAAATTAAAATATGTCAAATTCGCCTCATATATATATTCTATTTAATTATTTATAGTTTATTATTCATAGTTCTAAACATTAAACTTTTGAACCTCTATAAATTTGTGATTACCAAATATTTCATTAAGGCTTTCTACTTTCGAAATTGGAGGACTAGTGAGTAGAGGAAGATATTTCCTTTCTACTTTTAAGGTACTTTGGTTTTTATGTACTTGTAGCATGTATGTGGCATTGTATAGCCAACATCATGAATAATGCTACCGGCCGATAGCATTTAGCATGTTATCGGTCAAGAGCATTCTAAACGTTCTTCGACCAACAACATGAAGAATGATTTTCACCAAGTATAATTTTGTATGCTACCGACCGGTAGCATTCGGATAGAAATTCTACCGACCGAGAGTATGCAAAATATTGCTTAGTGGTAGCATGATGATGCTTGCTACCAGCCGATAGCATGTTGTATGCTATTGGTTGGTAGTATTTTACGCTTTTCGGTCGGTAGCATGTTGCATGCTACTAGCCAAGATCATTTTGTATGTTACAGGTCGCTAGCATGTTTTCATGCTACCGGTCTCTAGCATGTTGTCGTGTTATGGTTAGTAGCATGTTGCCATGCTACTGGTCGCTACCGGTCAATATCATCCTTTAATCTTTTGATTGCATTTAAAAAATTTAGAATTGTTTAGATGTTGATTACATTTATCTAATTTAAATATTTTCATGGTTAGGTAAAATGGCTTCTCTGAACAATCAACGAAAGGTAGAAACACAAAAAAGAAAAGGTAGCATAGCAAATTTTTTCAGCCCCACAAAAAAATGAAGACCCAAGTTGCTACCACTAGAAACATGAACAAGGGTATTGGTAAGTTGTAACAAACTATCATAACTATTTGGCATTTTCCTCTTTTAAGTTTTTCATCAGTACAATTTAATTTTTTAATAATTTTCTAATGGTCAAAACATTTTTCATTTTTGAAAACAAAAACCCCTTCTGTTAATTTTATTCATAATGAACCAGTAAACCAAAACATAAACCCTAAGGAAACAATTATTTCAGTAGATGAAGATTATATTGACCCAGACATGCCGAGCTTGAAGATATTCCTACTGGTAAGTTGTAACAGACTATCATAACCATTTGGCATTTTCCTGTTTTAATTTTTTTCATCAGTACAGTTAATTTTTTAATAATTTTGTAACGGTCAAAACATTTTTTGTTTTTGAAAATAGAAACCCCTTCTGTTAATTTTATTCATAATGAAATAGTAAACCAAAACATAAACCCTAAGGAAACAATTATTTCAGTAGATGAAGATTATATTGACCCAAACATGTCAAAGCTTGAAGATTGTCCTGAATGCCAAATGTATTTAAGAGATGAAGGTTCAAATGAAAATATTCCAGTAGAAGATGATAATGACAGAAACCTTTAAAAAAATAAGTCTGGGAGAAAGAAGAAAACATCTTGGACAATTGGAAGGTCGTTTTAAGTAGATTGGGAAGAAAAATACTCATTTATTGATCCTATACGGCCAAATGATATTAGTGATACTTCAAAAGAATGTATATGCAATATTTATGCTTGGAAATTGGGTAAAGAACATAGAATACAACTTAAATTGGACACTATAGAGAAACATTGTGGAAAATTATATTACACGGTCACTGATAATGATGGGAAAAAAACAAATACTCGTACATGGAAAACTACAAAGAAGTGCATGCATGTCACATATAAGGAGGAGTATGAAACTAAGATGAAACACACACAAAAACTTTAGGAGAAAGGAGGTACCATAAATGCAAATTTTGGAAAATCTAAAAATGAAAATCTGAAGGCAAAAACCTCACATTTTTCAACCATATTCTTTATTTTGAAAATGGGTAAACAAATTTTAGACTTTTTAGATTATAAAAAATTGTTCAAGTTTAATGGTTTTCAAAACCTTCCAAATTCACATTGGTCAAAGACCAATACCTGGGAAATGGAGAGGTGTCTTGCGATGATTGAACAAGAAGATCTGAAAGAAAATTTAAAGAATGCAAGTTTCACCTCCCTTTGAATTGATGATGTTACAATAATTGAAAACACTTATTAGGTTTACATGTATGTATATACATTCCAAAACCACACCAGAACACCTCATCTACTATCGGTTCATAAAATGCAAGAAAATTGCAATCTTTGAAATATTTCCAAATTTGTGATATCTAATTTGAAGGACATAGCAGGAATGGATAATTATTCTATAGCCACAAAGCTTATTTATGTTCGTGTTGATGAGGAATTAGTGAAGCGGGGTCACGAAATGGTCTATGTGTGCATCTCCAAACATTTGTTTCTCCTTACATGATTCATATTCATTGCATGGCTTAAAGGATGAATCTTACATATAGGATAGTAAGAACATTCGATGTGCTTGAGAAAGTTGAAGAGATTATCTATGAAGTGCATGCCTATATGTCAAGAAATTGATGAGGGTCGTCAATCCCTCGTCATTAATAATGTCAATCCGGGTTCATGTCCGATGGCCATATGCATTAAGAGAAGAATGTATTGAAAGCAACTCCTTTAAGCACAAACCAAACTTGCATAAAATAAATCACATTTGCAAAAATTGAATGCCACACTTGCAAAGTAAAGGCACACTTACAAAGTAAAGTAAAGTTTGCATAAAATAAATCACACTTATATGAAGGAAATCAAACTTGTAGGAATTTAAACACAACCGCATAAATTTAAACACGCTTGCATAAATTGAAATTACTTGAATTGGAAATAAACATAATTAAACGAAACACCTGTAGGTTCACAACAGACTGAATTTTCACAATACAAAAATAAAAACAATACAACAAAATGAATCACAGACAAATGAATCAACATAAATATAAATACACATATCCATCTTCCTTGAAATGAGTGGCCAACTCATTTCTTGGAAGAGGATTTAAATCATACTTCCGATTTTAAAACTACAAAATATTTGAGAGGAAAGAACAGATCTTTATTTCTTGGGAGAAAGAAAATTACATATCTCAGTGTGGAAGGTTGCATTTATAATTCATGCATCCAACCAACTCCTTATTTTAGGAAATACAATCTAATCTTATCTTTATTCCAATCCTAAAAACTAAGATCTCCATCTCCACAAAATATGGAGAGATATATTATTGAAGTCAAATCTTATCTTGCTTATTTTAGGAAGATTTGCTCCCAAATCTTCTCCTTGCTTTTTGGTAATAAGAATCATAATGATTTTATTCTTCTACATTATTGGAAGGAGGTTTTTCCTCAAAATATGATTTTGACAAATACCTTTCCCAGATTTTCCATTTGACTTTGTTGTTTTTGATTGTGGAACTTTTGACGCTTGTTTGATACGCTTTTTCCTTGACTGCAGTTCACTAAAAGTTAGATTTATCTTGATTGGTAAAACCTGTAGCAAATATGAATGAGGTTTTTGTTAAACAAATTTCTATGAACAAAAATTCTCTCAGATTTTCCATTTGAATTTTTGTTTCTGTTTATGGAACTTTTGGTGCTCGTTTGATACGCATTTCCTCAGACTATAGCTCACTAAAAGTTAGATATATCTTCATTGGTAAAACCTATAGCAAATATGAATTTTATTTTTTTAAACACATTGCTATGAACAAAAACCTCTCTCATATTTTTCATTTGAATTTTCTATTTCTGTTTATGGAACTTTTAGTGCTCATCTGATACACGTTTCCTGACTACTGACTCACTAAAAGTTAGATCTCTCTTCATTGGTAAAACCTGTAACAAATCTAAATGAGAGTTTTTTTAAAAAATTATATGAACAAAACCTCTCTCATATTTTCAATTTGAATTTTTTGTTTCTGTTTATGGAAATTCTAGTGCTCCTCTGATACACTTTTCCTCGAACTGCAACTCACTAAAAGTTATATATCTCTTCATTGGTAAAACCTGTAGAAAATATGAATGAGGTTTTTGTTAAAAACATTTCTATGAACAAAAACCTCTCTCATATTTCCCATTGGAATCTTTGAGTTTTCACAATCCCTCAAAATTGTCATTTTGTTGATGCAAGTTCCGGAACTAAAGTTGTCATTCCTTTTATGCAAGTTCCGGAACTAAATCTGCAAGTTCCGGAACTAAATATGATTTTTCCATGAATTAAAAGTTCTAAAAATAACTTTCATTCAATTGATACAAGTTTTGGAACTAAATATGTGAGTTCTGGAACTAAACCTGCAAGTTCTGGAACTAACTCTGTGAGTTCCTAACTAACTCTGTGAGTTCCGTAGCTAACTTAAAACAACTATAAATTTTGCATGCGACCTCAGATTGAGATGATTCTTTTTTAACTTGCATAATTTTTTGAGAGGAATCTGAATATGAAATCAGATTTGATTTTAAATGTACTGTTCATGATCAATTCCACTTTTCCCAATACTAGCATTATCTTTCCTTTATGGCCTACATACACAAAACTTTGCATCTTTTCCCAAATAATCAATAGTATTATTCAACAAAATAGATAACAAAATATTTATAAAGACTGGACAATATATATATCCTATACTCTATCTTAAGCAAACTATAAGTTCCTGGATTACATTTAAATCCACTTTCAAAGGTAACTTGGAAGGACAAAATAATGGTAATTTATGGCCAATTTATGGCCTCATCAGCAATCCAAAAATATTTATAGAGTTTTAGAAGTTTTCACTTGGGGTCACAGATGGTAAGAAACTTCTTAAAGATGTTGATACTAGATGGATTTCTATGTATGAGCCTACACGTAAATTTTTGAGGAATATCCATCTTTAACTAGTTTCATGTATAAGAACCATAGGCAAGTTGACAGGGAAAAATATTTTCTTTACCAACTTACAGACTTTGAAACATTGTTAACACTTTGTGGGATTCTTCCAATGTTGCATGAGATGAATTGCATAACAAAACTTGCACAAGAACGGTCCATATATATAGTTGACTTCATTAGGTTCGAAAAAGGGTGTGTCAGACTCTAGATATGTTATATAACTCTGATGACTACTTTAAAGGACATGTTTTACCACTGGCAAGCTCTAACAGATTTAAAATATCCTAACAACTTCAGATTCAATATATCTGGTCATTTGTGTATCTTTGTTAATGGAAAGAGATTAAAATGCACACATTAGAAAAATGAGTTGATATTGCTGGAGCAGAGCTTGAAGAAGTGCCTATTACACGTAATTTATATGATGTTATTATATCTTAAACAAGGAAAAAATTTCAGAAAATCTCACAATGCTTATCAAATGAGATCAGAGATCGTTTCAAAAAAGGAGAGCTTCTTGAGGCCATGGGAGTTGTCAATCCTAACTTTTGGAATCCTTTAGGCGCTTTTACTTGATGCATTTAAAAGACACATGGGTACTATAATTAAACATTTTTCACAATCAGTTGAATGTAATGGATTTCAGATTAATGGTATTCTTCAAAAGGAAACTCTTGCATTGCAATCAAATGATTTCAGATAGGTAATGAAGGAACAATTGAAGAACTAAAAGATCCAACAGAGAAGGGAGCAATAACACTTCTATGGAAAATTTGTATCCTAGTTCCATCCTTCGTGAAAGCATAAGTGATTATTTCCAATTGTATGAACTATGTCAGACAATGATATTGGGATCAATTGAAAATGAAAAGATTTTTAGTGCATTAACATTTATAAAATCAAAATATCAGAACAGGCTTGATAAAAATCTTGAGACCTGCTTGAGATTGTATGTTTCAAGATATGATGTGGATACCTTTCCTTACAAATGGGTAATGGTTGTATGGAATTATCTTGCAGAGAGGAGAGGGATCAGTAATACTAATACAAGGACTGTAGATAACAATGAAACAATGACTAAAAATCATAGCGAAAGATTAGATAAAAGTGTTGGGCAGAAAACTTTTCAGGATAACTTTGCATTTGATCTAGTTGATATTGAATAAAGAAGACTAACTATACATTTTTATTTTGGAAAGAAATTTTCATATCAAGATTTTGATTATAATTATGTATATTGTTATTTTTGTTATATGCCTGTACATTTTTAACATTATTTTCAATGTTGCAATGTGTTTACTGTTTAGATTTTTTAAATGTGTCATACTTATTGTTTGTTTTCTTTTAAATGAAAAAAATTACATTATTGGAGAATTTTCACTGTTTTTAGATAATTTCTATTTTTGTTCTTTGAAATATAAATGCTACTTGTAGTTCACTATTCTATCAACAAAGTATTTTAAAATGATAATAATAAGAAATTACCATGTAATAAATATAATCGAGAAAAATAGTCCAATTCGAGAATTAGTTTGAATAGCAAAACAATCACAATATATTATAACAATATTAAAAGTAAAATGCCACAAACCACATTGATTAAAGTTTGAAAATTTCAATATTGTCATATAATCTAAAATAGTTTTATAAAAATATTCAACAACAATTATAATTTCATAATGTCTTTTGCAGATTCAACTTTGAGAAGATTCTTCTCTATGTCAACAAAGTATTTTAAAATGATAATAATAAGAAATTTACCATGTAATAAATATAACAAATATAATCGAGAATAACAATCACATTCAGAATCAATTTGAATAGAAAAATAGTCACAATATATTATAACAAAAGTAAAAGTAAAATGCCACAATCCACATTGATTAAAGTTTGAAACTTTCAATATTGTCATATAATCTGAAACATTTTATAAAAAGATTCAACAACAATTATAATTTCATAATGTCTTTTGCAGATTCAACTTTGAGAAGATTCTTCTCTATGTGATTCTTTCTCCTGCACTAAAGAACTTTCTTTGACAACACCAGATTGAACCAAATCCTTTGCAAAGAACTTCAATATTGAAAGAATCACTTTTTCTTGATTTGCCACTTCACCAACAAACAAGTAATGTTTGATCGTCTTCAGCTTACTTCTTCAATAGTATGTTTGGATCCATTGCATTTTCCTTTATAATTCTTCTCAAGGTATTATTCTGCTTGTTTAGGATAACAAGCTTCTCTTTCAATTCAATTGCTGCATTTACACTTTTCCTTGCACTTTGTAAATGCAAATTAAGCACACTAGCCTCATTTTTCAATTTTTCATACTTTGACTGCATTTCACAAGAGAAAAACTATTAGTAAAATTTCAAAAAATGAAAATAATACTTGAAAATTTAGTAAGACTTACCAATGCCTTATCTCGTTCCGCATTTTCTATAACTACAAGGCCCTTGTCTCGCGACCACATATTGTGGTAGGCTTGTGCTTCTGCATTTAAATTCTCAACTTTGTTCAACATAATGTTCAACACTTCATCTTCATAATTATTATCAAATGATACAGAACCAAACACATCCTGATTCAACAAAATATCAATATTTCTGGCTCGTTCTGATGTGAAGAATACAATATATGTCTTTGGTTGTGATTTTTATATCGTGAATTTATTTCTTTAATCAGAAATTTAGCCCTAAACTCCCACAATTTTAATTCTTCAACCTCCTTTAAAATAATATCAATATTGGCTTCCGTGTTATCAGCCAAAAGAACACCAAGTGGAAAAGTAGTTTTCTGGTCATCAGTTAAGATAGTGTCAGCCTATACTGGATGGTGTTCTTGATCTATCATGTCTTCTTGGAGAAGGTTGCCTTGCCACATGAATCATATCTTGGGGATTGAATGTTCCATGCTCCTGAAGTCTTCTTTCAATCCCAAGATACTCCTCATCTAAATCAATATTGTTCAACACTTGAAACACCCTGTCCACTAGGAAAATTGCCCACTGACAACGTTGGAAAATTAGAGGCAAAATTAAGTGTGCCCCTACTTATAGTTGGCTGAGTGAATGAAATGGTGGGGGTGGCAAAGGTGGCATCTACATTTGTAGTGGATGTTGAATTGGAGGCCCTAAGACATTGAATTGTAATTTTGTAAATAATATGACAAAATTCAAAATTCAAACATAATAGAAATGAAAAATAAATAAATTCATATAAGATTATTAAAAATTAAAATTACTTTGTTGAGAGGAATGTTGTTGAGGTGCAAATGAAGCCTGATTTTGTTGATGTAGTGGTTGTGGAGGAGTAGACTAGAAATACTGGTAGATGTGATCTAAAATATAATTAAGAATTAAAGATCTATTAGAGTGTTGAATTTTATATCATCAATTATCAGTAAACATATAAAAATAAGAGATTCAAACCTGGGGCAACAAACTAAGGTATTGAAGATATTTCTACTTCCTACATTTGAGGCCATTGATATGATCCTATTCTGCTAGTAGTTTTTGTAGTAAAGCAATATAAATTGTAAGAAATTTTGAAACACATACAAGTTTTATATAATTAATTACATTTATTTTCAAAAAATTGAAACATATATACATCATAAATTAAAATACCTGTGATTAATGCATGTGGTATTTTGGATGATTGGGTTTGAGGGTTTATGGAACTCCTCATCTTTTTAGCATGTGGAGGGGTGTCCTCCTCTGTTTGCAGATCGTCAGAAATAGTAACAGAATCTCCTAAACCTGGTAGTAAGTGACCTTTAATAACAAAGATTCCTTCGTGATGCACCACACATGCCACCTCTCATTATAATTTAACAATAAATTGTTAATTCATTTAAAATATTAAATTTAAAAGATAAATATTACAATATGAAAAACAATAATTAAAAACCATCTAATAAAAAATTGGGACTCACCTCTTGCTCTTCAATTGTTAGTGTTAAATTCAAAGTTGTTAGCTTTGAATGCATTGCTATTGGAGGAGAGGTGCCACGTAAATTATATAGAGACTCATAATATAAAGAAAGAATAAAATTTGTTGAATTGATGGTAACATTCTCATTCAAATGAATATTTTCCAAATCAGCTCTTATCCTAGAGGATAAGTAGTTGCACTAGTCAAATTTCTGCCCACATAAGGTATGAACGATATACGCTAAAGCCCACCAAGGAATATCTCAGTATATCGACCTTGTAAAATAATTTTGGCCTGGAAGAACTGCACAACAACCTACGTAAATGGTGACTAAAATCCTTGAGTTGAATCCCTCTTTTTGAAGGGTTTTGGGAAGCTGTAATTTTCAATACAACAAAGAGAAACATTTTGTTAGTAAATTTAAACATAAAAACTTTTTTAAATTCAAAGCAATGAAAATGTAATCCTATAAAAAAGAAAATAAACTTGCAAAGGAATAAATCGCAACTACATCAATAGAAAATTGAAAATTAGACTCCAAATACTTGCATTCTTCATCCAATAAAACAACCTTCGTCGTGACAGGATCCACATCTTTGTGTGGTAGTCTTGTGAAACACTCAATGTCATTAGGTGACGTTCCAAATGACTCTACATGAGATGGGAGTGTATAATGAAATGTGAAAGTGGAAGTGTCGTAGTTGAGTAGAAGATTGTTAAGTGATCTGTGCTCTATCTTAAATTGGGGCATATACAAGTAGCCCTGTGAAACTAGTTGCTTCAATCCATTGGGAAAATGTACTAGGATCCTCTAGAAATTTGTACATTTGAGGAAATACTAGGCTCTTGTATGAAAACTTCTTCATATTTTTGTTAACGCAATCTGGACTCTTCATCTCTCTATTAATTAACTCTTCTATCCAACAACGACGCCAATTAATGACCTTTCGTTAATCAACTCTCCTCTTTCTATCTAATTAATTATTTATTTATAATTAATTATTTCTAATTAATTAATACCCCTTTCTATCTAGATTAATTAATTATTCTTAATTAATTAATTTCTCTTCTATTTAATTAATAAATCATCATTTATTTGATTAAAATCATTTATTTGATTAAAATAACATAAATCATACTAACTATTCCTCTAAAAAGCTTCTATAAGCTTGCACACCTATTAATTAATCACTTTGGTTAATTAATAAACCCCCTCAATCCCCATGAGTCACTAGAGGACAAACTAAACTCTCCTAAAGTAAACTCAACCACTTCTAAACCATCCTTATCCACAACTAACCCAACCTCTCTATTATCCCACATGTAAAGGGATGTAGAGATTCTTTTATCCATTGGGCTATATAAAGGAAGCCCTCCTCCTACCTTTCTACTTACACCTAAATGAGCATAGAGCCTAATTATAGCCATTTTATCATCTTAGAGCATTCTTCATTGGAGGAGCTAGCTATTTTCATTTCTTGCATTCATTCTTCCAAGTTTGAAGTCATATGGAGATATGTCAAATGGTCTTGTAGCCATGGATTGACAAGACTCCATTCTTGAAAACCTTGGGATTCAAGCATACAATCAAACCCTTTGATTGCTAAGGATATAAATAGGTTCATTTCATTAGCATTCAATTAGAGATAGAGGTTAATTTGTTTAGCATGTTAGTTTGAATCTTCATTTTATGTTCTAATGCAAATATGTTAATAGATTAGTTTTGCTTAAGCTCTAAGCATGATGGTATATTGATCTAGTTAGCATTGTATTGAAGCTATTAGGTGTTAGCTTTGATTTTTTTGCATTTTTAACTAATTCATGTACACATTTGGCATGCCTGGTGGGACTTACTCCATTGTCCTTTGCACTTAATTTCAATTTGTTAGTTAAGTTTCAATTTTGGTTACTAACCCTTTTGCATATATTGACATAACAACTTTTTTTCTTAACTTTTTTTGTTGAGTTTGCATGTGTTGAGTCTTCCTTATAGGTATAAAGGAGGTGAAGTGCTGTCAAAATTAGATCTTGATGGGAAAAATTTCAAGATTTCTCCATGTTTTCATGTTTAGAGCTTCATTTTTCAACATTCTACATGCTAGTTTTGTCAATTTCTTGAAAATCTTAAATTTTGAGCATGTAGGTTAGTGTTTGATAGTGTTTGAGTCTTCTATTTACATATTAATGTGGTGGGTTGCTGTCAAAATTGAATCTTGGTGAGAAAATTTCAATATTTCTCCATGTTTTCATTTTTAGAGCTTACTTTTTCATCATTCTACATGCTAGTTTTGTCAATTTCTTGAAAATGTTAAGTTTTTTATCATGACATGAATGTTAATTTTGATAGATTGAGTCTTCTATTATATATAATGATGATGGTTGTTGTCAAAATTGAATCTTGGTTGGAAAATTTGACCTTTTTGTAGATTAAGGGATTTTTTTTCACATTTTTTGAGTACATGTTAAGTGCATACCGTGAGCATAAGAGCATATGTGTAACCCATCTTCCGAAGGCCATAATTTTTCTCCCAAACTCAAAATGACTCTTTTTTTTTTGCATTGGAAAGGTATTGAAGTGAAATATGCAATGAAAACATAAATTTGAGGATTTATACTTACAAAATTATAGGTTTTCCTTTATTGTAAAACTGGTCATTTTCTAACATGTCTAATGTTTTGATGAATGTTGTATTTCCATGCTTTACTTGATTTAGACCAAATCTTGTGTATGCTCTTCTCTTACACCTTTTGGTGATCTTGAGAATAAAAAAAAAACTTTGATCTCTATCTTTTTAACATTTGGATTAACTTGGAAATTTGATTATTCATTTTGCTTAAGGGAATGAACCTTTTACAAAGCATTTTTTTTATGGTCCTTTGATTTGAAGTTTTCCATTTCTATCTAGTTGGGATAAATTTTGTGTATGCTCTTCTCTTGCACCTTAGGGTGATCTTGAGAATCAAAAGCAACTTTAGTCTTCATTTTCTAACATTTGGTTAATTGGAAACTTCATCTTTCATTTTTGGTTTAAGGGAATGAACATTTATCAAGATTTTTGTATGGTTCATTAATTACAAAAGCTTTCCTTTAATTTTTAGTTGGATTATTTTTGTGTATGCTCTTCTCTTGCATCCTTGGATGATCTTGAGAATCAAAAGAAAACTCTTAATCCTCTTTTAAATAATGTGATTTTCTTAGAGAACTACTAATGCTTGAGTGTAGGACCTAAAAATGCTTGTCAAAGAAAGGAGTTCAAAACAAACTTTTCTAACTACACGTGTGTTGTAGGTTTCCAAATGTGAATGAATAAACCACATTAAGTCTAAAAGATAAAAAAACACACCACATTCAAAACACTTGATTTGTAGGTTGGATAAGGGTACGCCCCATCCGCTTAAAACTAGGACATAACCCCTTTGGCATAAGCCTTAAGCTACAACAATGGGGGTGGTCCTAGGAACCCCAAAGTAGTCCACACAAGAGGGAACCTTGTGGATGAAATGGGAAGTGCTCACACACCTACTTGACTAGTATACACATGAGATTTAGTGTCAAAGTTATCCGTATCATGACCCCAAGTGAGAGTACATGATGGACACATTTATTTCCCATTATGCTTGAAGGGGGTAAAGTAAATCCAAGGATAATCCTTGGGAAACCTTGGAAAACTGAGCTCGCTCTTAGATAAATTTTGACACCTAGTTGAGTGAACCACCTAGGAATCTATCTTTGACCAAGAGCCAACTTTGACCATTTCAAAACCAATTTGAGTTGAGAGCCATTATTCATCATGAAACATGTGAAGCGTTACTTTTTCTTAGTTTTTCACTCACCCTAAGGTGAGGTGAAACTCTGCCAAAGTGAGGCCAACATTTTTCACCCCCAATTGATCTACTTCCTTCACTTTCTTTTGACACTTTGTTGATTAGAAGAAGAGTGACTACCCTTGTGTTGCTAATTGATTGTATTCACCACTTTTGTGTCCATTTACGCTCATCCATGTTTGTGGATGAGTTGTTAAATGTCTAAAGTGTGTGGAGACATTTTCATATCATTGGTAGCCTTTTTGATCTTGATACCCAAGTCAAGATCATCATCATAGTTAGGCTTGATTCATCACCTTGATTCTCCTTTGAATTGTTATCTTTTTTTATATCGTGTCACTACAATTTTTGTATTTACGTCTTGTTTCTTGTAAACTTGACCTAAATATCTATATTGTGATGTTACGCTATATACACTTTAACAATTCCTAGGTATACTCTAGCTTTAGTTTTGATTTCAAATTACTACCTTGATTTTGAAAAGTGTTGAGTGTTACCATTTGTGCATGTTATATCAATATCATTTTGATATTAATACCTTATTTTTCATAAATTTGGTTAACATATCTTAGTGGTATTGTTGTGTCATTCACAATCGTAACTTCCACTTTTTGAGATATAGGTCTTGATTGGATTCAAGCTCACTTTTAGTATACTTTGTTTGGGGATCATTAACTTTTTTGTTATTACTTACCTTGTTCATTTTTTGAACTTGACATAAGTGGTGACATTTTGTTAATCATCTTAAAACACAAACTACATTTGGAAATAAACTTAGGAAGTAATCCATTGATTGATTGGTTTAAAAAAACCTTTGTGTGATTGTGTCTCATGATTATTCGTCATTTTGACTTATCCATTTAGGACAATCACTTTGATCCATTGATTCTTTATCATTCATTATTCTTTGGTCATTAATTTGTCTTTGTGTTTTGAACTGTGTGATTGTTCCTTGTGTTTATCCACCTTATAAACTCATTTCTAGGACAATCCTTTGGGTCTTTGATCCTCTTGATCTTCTTTTTTTTCCTAAATTCATGATCATTTTTGAACATATCTTTCAAACCTTGGAAAAAAACATTTCCTATCAAGAAAATTTTGCATCAATCAAACATGGAAATATTTCCTTTGTATCCTTTATGTTGCTAAAATTTTGATCAATCCTTTGACATTTACGCCTCCAAACCTTGTTGGATTATCAATCTTGAGTCATCATGATGTATGTTTTCCTTAGCTTCCTTTTGGAAAATCACACAAACATCCCCATCTTTATGAAATGTCTAGTTGGTTGTCGTTATGTTGCCCAAATCAACATGAAACCTTCTTCACTTTGAAGAAGTTTGATCATACAATCTAGGTCTAGACCTTTGAACCCAACACATGCCAAAAATGAATGATTATCACAAGGTCCCTTATACATATGACAATAAGGAATCAAAGTTTTGGATGTTCACATCAAAAAGATGCCCATCATGACCAAACCTGTTTGGTTCTTCATGCTAGAGAACCCATCAGGTAACCCATTCCCCACCTTCATCTCATAGTCGGTGGTATGGTTTGGACACTTCTGATCCAAATTATTATTGGGTTCCCCCACTCTTCTTCTGATTCTAATCCAAACATTTCTCTTCTTCTTTTGAGGATTCCAATCCAAATATTTCTCTCGATTCTTCTGATGATTCAGATCAAACTACTATTTAGATTCATCTAATTGACTCCTAAGTCATGGTCCTCCCCTTCTTCGTAGGACCTCCTTCATCATACTTCTACTATGATTCTTGAGTCCCTTCTAAATATTTTTTTCTTGGGACCTCCTCTTTCATCATTCATCAATTGAATCCTAAGTCATGGTCCTCCCTCTTCTTGCAGGACCTTCTCTTATCATTCATTAATGTGATTCTTCACGTCATGGTCCTCCCCTTCTTTCAGGACCCCTTTTATAGTCACCTCATCAATTATTCCTTTGAAGAACCCTCCTCCTTCAATCAAACATCTAATATAATTCTTGAATCAGTCCTCTCTTTCAAAGGACCCTTTTATTATTTCAATGTGATTCTTGAATCAATCCCCTTCTCAGGAAATCATTTCAAACTCCTACGTCACAATCTATGAAATTTTGGATATGAAATCCTCCTATTCTTCCTCCAAACTTTTACTTAATATAGGAAATGATATACCAACATATAGGTAAATCCACATCTTCTTCTACTCACGAGACATCTAGCCCTAAGTCTACTTCATCTCTTGAGTCATCTTCTTCTATCAATCATCATCAAACATCTTCTAAGTATTCCACACCAGTTGGACCTTTTTCTTCCAATCAAACCCCGTGGTCGATCAACAACCCATACCGATTGATTTCTTTCAGAATGAAGGAGTGATCATGGCATTTATAGGGGCACATGAAGATATCCCTCTAAAAATTATGAGAAAGGATTCTCTTTAGACTTGATGCATTCATGTATTGTGAGGAAAAGGTTGATTCCTTTTATCAAGAAATAGAGGAAGAGCCTAAGATCATGCAACTTGATCCTCCTCTTATTCTTCCATCTTCACATTCTTCATTATGTGATGAAACTCCTAGGTCTTGCATTGATCCATGGCCTATCTTCTCATCACCCAATCACTCTTTTTCTATCACAATTCCTCAATCACAATCTCTTATGGGGTCAATGCCAAGTATCCCTTCATCTTTGTCTAGGTGTGGGTCACCTCTAGTAGCCCTCCTCTACTATTTGTGGGACATTTTTGAGTAGTCCATTATCTTCTATTCTTGGGGCACATGTCTAACTAGCCCCTTGTCTTCTATGTATGGGTCACCCCTGGGTATTCCATCATCTTCTATTCTTGGGCCACATCCTAGTATCCCATCATCTTCTATCTATGGGTCACACCCTAACATCCCTTCTCCTTCTATTCTTGGGGCCACATCCTAGTATCCCTTCATCTTCTATTTTGTGGCTCACCTCCCAGTAGCCCATCTTCTTCAATTCTTGGACCATATCCTTTTCATCCATCACATTATTCTTCTACCAATGATTGTGGCAAGCCCACCATCATTTCTCACATCAATTCTAAATGTCCACATTCTTCTCCCACTTCTCGGGATCAGAAAAGTCAAGCATTAGCTTATAAGAAACCTAGACAAGTTTTTTACCAAGCTAAGACCAAAACACCAAAGAGCTCCAAAGCTCCCAACAACTCAAATGATTATAAAATTCAAAATCAAATGTGATTCCATAATGCACACCAATGTACCCATCAAGTATGGTGCACAAAGTAAAAACCTATGGATAGGGAACTCAAGCTCCCACATATGAAACCCATGTTTCAAAACAAATCACAATCATTTGTTGAGTGTGAACTCACCACGATCATCGAGATCGGGGATAATATTACACTTGATAAAAAAACATGCTTAGTCTCTCTTATCAAAGAAATCATGAACATCATTGTTGGATCCTATCATGCAAGAGTGACATGTTTCATTCCGATAACCATAAAAAAAAAAAAAAAATCATAAAATAGTTCAAAAATAAAAAAAAAAAGAGAAAACATTAAAACATTACAAAAACAAAATCAAAGGTACAAAGATCAAACATTGCAATCAAGGTATTGCATACACATGGATGTTCTTTCTTCCCTTTCTTTCATATTCCTCTACAAGTCATCCACCATTTTCATCCCTTCGATGATATTTTGGTTAGCTTATTTCATACACATTTTGTGACATTTATCTCTATGGTATCCATTTGACCTTGGTCTTTCATCACCTTGGTAAATTAAAGAATGACTGACCTCTTAGAGATCCTATCACTATCTACATATAATAAACTTGTTGGGAAGAATTTTTGGATATATTTTTTGACACTAGCCAATGTCATCATCACAATCACTTCCACATCCTTCCATCAAGCCATCAGTGGTTCTTAACCCCTTGTAAAAAAGAGAGCTGAAATAAGTTTTTTAGAAAGCAAAAAAAAGAATCAAAATCAATCAATCAAAAGAAAAAGCTAAAAGAAAAACAAATTGATATATAACTCTCTCTTGGGGTATTTCCAATAATCTCTATCTATGGGGCTATGGATGCCTGACTGGTAGTAGAGAAATGTTGTGATTAGAATCAAATGCATCTCCATCGGGGCTATGGACGCCTGGTTGGAAGTGGAGAAATGTATGGACTCTCCTTCCATAATCCATTCACAAATCACCTTTCAAACTAAATCATTCCTACACATTGGCTAGTGTCTTCACTTATTGTCTATCAACTCTTTCCTTCAAGAGGTAATTCATTTCCACGTGCACACATGGGATCTTGATGAGTAAACAAGATTAGTATGTTATCAAGTGTTACTTTTTGGACCTTGTTCAAACTCTTGCTTTAGTGCATGTCTTGTCTCATGATTTGTGCCTTGGGCTAATCACTTTTTTCATCAACCACCTTCTAAATATTTTCATAGCATCCTCTTGTTCTTTGAAAAATCATTTAGAACATCCATGTGTATAGATGTCCTCTTTTCCATGTTTGTAGACACTTTTGTCCCCTTTTAATAAGACAATTTTCTACTTCTTTTCTCTCATGTGTTTATTGGCCAGCTTACATTGGGGGCATCCTTGCTCCCTCATGATTGAACCTATTTTATATTGGCCTTGATCCCCCTTAGTTGTGAAGATTTTTCCTTTGAATACTCCCACCTAATCATTGGGGCATTTTTTTCACATCTTCACTTTCTTGTGCATACGTGTGGCATTTTCCCTTATACATCCCATCTTTGGGGAATCCATGCTTCTTTTTGTCTTCCTATACATAGTTTTAAAAAAAAAAAACTTTCAAAAAAAAAAACATTCAAATATGTTTCTAAAAAAAAAAAACAATAAAAATCATCCTACAAAACATCGCTCTTTGGTTCTCGCTTGTTCTTGTGTGTGACTCATGGATCATCTTGATCTACCTCTATCAACAAAGCTGGTTTTTCTTATGTATATACTCTGGGGCACAATGAGTTGTTTGGTATTGTTTCATAGTGCATGATTTACTTTTCATAGGACCCAAGTGTCCTCCATTATTCCCCTTGCATGTATCCTTTCTTGGGGCACCATCTTTTAACCCTTTTCATTAATTCACACAGGTTAGAATCAAAGCTTGATAAAAAAACATTGCATTATGTTTCTTGTTAGGTTATCTTGTTTACTTTCTCGTATTGCATTGCATTATGTATGTTGCAAGGAGTTAGGCATCTTTTACTTTCTCGTATTGCATTACATTTTTATATGTTGCATGGAGTTGGTATTTTTAGCAATGGAAAATTGTTCGTATTATGGATTTTCATGTCATTCTACTTTTTTGTCGTATGCTTATATTTTTAATAAGGACCGATGATGTAGATCTTTGGCAATATGATGACACTAAAGTTGTTTCAATACACTGGATGAAATCTTTCTCTTTTCTTTTTCCATCTTCATTCCTCTTCTACATCATTCTCCTATCAACACTATTCTTCTTGATTCACTTGGGGCATCCTCCCCTACCCATTCTTCTATCCATTTCTCTCACCTTTTTTGATCATCATTCGATCACCTTCTTTCATCACCCCATCGACACTCGAGGGGGCATCTCTCACTTCTACTAATTTTTCTTCTACCCCTTCAAAATTTTATCTATCTACTATCTTTGAAGTGGCATCACTTATGCCACCCCAAAGAGGGGAAAATGTAGACACCTATAATTTATCTCGAGCAATTTAAATACTTAAATTGTGCTAATTATACCCTTTTCCCACAAATTGATGACATATCATCAATATCACATTTTTTTTCTATTATCATTCATTAATTAATTACATTACGTTAGTTAATTAACTCTTCTATCCAACAATGATGCCAATTAATGACCTTCCATTAATCAACTCCCCTTTCTATCTAGATTAATTAATTATTTATAATTAATTAAGCTCCCCTTTCTATCTAGATTAATTAATTAATTAATTAAGCTCCCTTTCTATCTAATTAATTAAGCTCCCTTTCTATCTAGATTAATTAATTATTTCTAATTAATTAATACCCCTTTTATCTAGATTAATTAATTATTCTTAATTAATTAATTCTCTCTTCTATTTAATCAATAAATCATCATTTATTTGATTAAAATCCTCTCATAACATAAATCATACTAACTATTCCTCTAAAAAGCTTCTATAAGCTTACACACCTATTAATTAATCACTTTGGTTAATTAATAAACCCCTCAATCCCCATGAGTCACTAGAGGACAAACTAAACTCTCCTAAGGTTGACTCAACCCTTCTAAACCATCCTTATCCACAACTAACCCAACCTCTCTATTATCCCACATGTAAAGGGATGTAGAGATTCTTTTATCCATTGGGATATATAAGGAGCCCTCCTCCTACCTTTTATTTACACTTACACCTAAATGAGCATAGAGCCTAAGCTATAGCCATTTTATCATCTTAGAGCATTCTTCATTGGAGGAGCTAGCTATTTTCATTTCTTGCATTCATTCTTCCAAGTTTGAAGTCATATGGAGATATGTCAAATGGTCTTGTAGCCATGGATTGACAAGACTCCATTCTTGAAACCTTGGGATTCAAGCATACAATCAAACCCTTTGATTGCTAAGGATCTAAATAGGTTCATTTCATTAGCATTCAATTAGAGATAGAGGTTAATTTGTTTAGCATGTTAGTTTGAATCTTCATTTTATGTTCTAATGCAAATATGTTAATAGATTTGCCCTGACCCTCGTACTTTGTTCACATCTTTTGGATCATTTGTAGCCGTTCATTGAGCATATTATCTTTTTGGTAGTCAACATTTTCAGGGTTAATTATGAAATTCAAGCAAAGGAATCATATAAATATAAAGTTATGTGATCATAATAAAGGGCCAAGCACTAAGCACTAGCTATCATCACCTAAGGTTGCATCCATCAAGGATCTAAGAGCTCCATTGCATCCATATAGCACCATCCAAGGGACACAAGGGTTGGTTATTTTGCATACACTTCATAGGAGGGAATTTCATTCTATTCCATGCATACATCTATTACATTTATTTACATCTAGCTTACTTGCTTGCTATCAAGTGCGACACGTATAAGAGCCACCTAGGGCACGATTCCACACACACACACACATAAAACTACATTGGGTCTGAGATGTAGTGCAATGCTCAGTCGTAAGATCACCATTGTGATAGTTGAGAATCACCCAAACCCTCATTTTTCATCTTTCTTTTTAGGATTCGATGTCTCTTTGAGGGTTTTGCAGGTCATTATTTCATTGTAGGTTTTGACAACTTCGGCGATCATTGACGACCATATAGCGATAACAAGAAACATATAAAATGGGTTATTATTTTGTAATGGACAACCTCACCATATCTCTATAATATGAGGTGAATACCATTACTATAAAGAGGGATAATGTCTCACATATATATATCCTCTTATATGAATGTATATTGAATGTGTAGATAATTTACCTTTATTTATACTTTAAAATTCACCATAAAAAAACTTCAACCTCTTTATATTCATATTTGTCTTTATGGACTACCCTAAGGCTTCTCCTTAAATATTTTAGTTTTTATATAATATTTATTAATTATCCTCAATATAGTGAGATTTCTTTAAGATAATATGAGATATAAGATGTAAACAAGTGAATAATAGCCTTAGGAATGAAATTTTTATATATAGGTGACTCCTTGTTAGTTTCCCTCCATATACAATTGTTGAAACATGACTAGGATGACCTAATGGAGAGTACCAAACTTCAATAGTAGTCATTTAAGGCATCTAGAGATTGGTGTTAAAAGTTAACCCATGCGGTAAATGAAATTATATGGTTTATCAATAGTGTCCTCGAAGTTTAAAATTTGGATATGAGGAACAAAGAATGTTTTTCTAGGATTTTCAAGGTGATCCTATATAGACTAAGCTAATTTTTAATATATATTATTATCATACAAAGATGTGTAAGATAGAGGATGTGATACTTGACATAGGAAATTGTGCTCAATAGCCAATTATATATTAATATTTTAATTGTGTCAAAGTATGTTAAAATTGATGTTTCCAAATTTCTAAAGACCAAATTTAGATGCCTACACAAAATCATATTGTTATATCCATTTTAATAACTTTAGCCATATTTAAGTCATTTAAGGTCAAGCTACATTAATTGATAATTTGGATAGGATTCATCTCAATACTTAGTATATTGTCACTTCCAACTCAAGTCGGGATCACACACACATTTCATATTCGGGTGAAAGGTTAAGTTTCATAAGGCCTCCACATCAAGAATAATTATCTTCAAGTGGTAGTATATTTTAATATCTATATTTATTTAAGTGTTATAGTTAACAAGAGATAGTTTTGATTCTCTAGATGTTTCAAGAATTACACTTAACATGATAGTTGTGTTACCCTCACATATGAGTACATAGTTTCATATAATATTACCTATGTCTCATATACTTCATTAAAAGCATAACAAGCCATGAGAACACAAGGATTTCCTTTCCTAGTGATTTATCACATTTATCATTAACATGTGAATCACATAACATGTCCATACAAATAATTGGATCCATGTAGTATTGTCCTATACATGCTCTTTTTTTCCCCAACTATGATATCGAAGTCAGAGCCTAAAGCTACATTTACCACACATTTACCATCTTATTTAATAATGTACTAAAGTAAATTTACACCAATTGAAATATCAAGCCACAACCTAAAGTCATATTTACCAACCTATCTAATAAAGTAATTAATCAACTCCAAAGTACGTAGCTAAATTGGCCCCTTCATTGTATATCAATTTGACCTTGCCACTACTATCAAGCATATCAAGAACAACTAATAATGTGCATTCCTTGATAATGCTCATTAAAGGAATTACATTATGGGTAAGTGCAGGAAGTTGATGGACAAATATAGGGTCATCCGTGGATGTCATATTGCAAAAAATAGTGAAATCTCAACTTGTAGGGATTATTAGCTATACGCACACTCAAAATTAGAAAAATTTATATAAATATGAATCATAGAATTCAAAATCTAGTTTCTAAAATACTAATTTTTTAAAAAAATGGACAAGTTTAGCTATATTAAACACTTAAAATTATATGACTTAGTTTTTTTTTTTTTTTTAAACTTATAAGATCAGAAGTCCATTTGCCCGCATTTTGGATGACCAAATCTTGTTATTTTTTTTTCCTTTGGTTAAACGTTAGATGTAGTTGTCTATCTTGGGATGAATTTTATTTTGTATTGTTTTGAGCAATTTTTTTTTAATGATTTTTTCCGTGAAAGTGGTCTCAAAATATTTAGAAAACGGAGCGCTTTCCGCTTTTACCCGCCATAACTATATCAAAAATATCAAAATCAAATATATATTTTTAACATGTATAGAATTTTTCCATGCTTGGGATGGTATAATTTTTATCACATTTTGATAAGCGAAACAAAAGTTCTGATCTTAAACGTAGACATGAACATTCATGGAAAAAATGTCTTAAAGACCTATTGTTAGTATAAAATTATAAAATGATATTTAGCTTATTTTATTCACTTTAAAATCAATATTTCTACGAAGCTAACAGTCTCCCCTACATGATGGCACCATTTTTGTGAAAAAAATTCAATTTTTAGCATGGTTCAAGTCTTTGGAAGAGCAGATTTGAGGTTTTTTGACCTTTTACACTTCATAATGACCTTCCATAGCTTTGGTTGGGGAAAAACAAAGATTTCCGAGGCTTAGGTTCGGCAGATAGATCTGCGATCGTGGTTTATAAAGCGTAATCGTGGTTTTTTTAACACAAACCACGAGTGCGCTTTATAAACGCGATCGCGGTTTATAAAGCGCGCTCGCGGTTCATAAATCATATTTACACACATCCCAATGTCTGAATTACCATGTGATTTTTACTCTCTGACCTTACCATATGAATTACTGTGAAATTTTGTCTTTTTTTGCACATTTTTCTTATCACCGGAAGTAAAACATCATGGGAGACAAGAAACGAAGTCAAAAAAGGAAGTCATTAAGTAAAAAAACACCAAACGAATTAGAGGCCAACAAAATTCAAAATGCTTGAGCGAATGCGGAAACTTCATGAATCAAGAAGAGGTTCATCTTCAACCCCAACTATTGTAAGCAATGAAGAACCAAGTAATGTTTCTACTGTCAATGTTGAAGTTAAATTAAATACTCGTGATGAAGATGTTTTTACTATCAATGTTGAAGAAGAATTAAATACTCATGATGTAGCAAATGTTGAAATTGAAGGAGACAATGAAAATGTGAATAAGGAAATTCATGTTGAAACTGTAGACAGGCAAAATTTGACAAAAACACCTCCTAGGATTTTACGTAAGAAACTTAATTTTTTATTGAAATTGATGAAAACATTTTGAAACCAATGTCTGACAAACTTTCTGAACGACAAATTAGAAGAAAAGCCATTGAAATTTGGGATAATCATTTTGAAATTTTAAATGATTCCCAAATATGTCAGTTGTTGGTTAGTTTGATGAAATTGATTAAAATGAGACCTACATTAAACACCTTAGGATTGACAACATCTAATATACGTGGTCAAACCTCTACAATTGTTGAAAACCTTCATGATGCATATCACACTGTTGGTGTCAAGAGACGCACTAGGGATAGTAATATTGTGCGTCATGTACTTGCTACTAGTATTGTAAGTGAATCAATAAAAACAACATTTGATTACACAAACAAGTTGAATGTTGCAAGTTAATCGAAAAAATCTAATGAAAGTAATTGAAAGACGTAATATCCTTCAATCACTCAATAACGCCAATTTTTGGGCATTTTCTACTAGAGCACCACGTAAGGACAAAAATAATTATGATGCTATAAGATAAGTTATTAAATTTTGGCATGATAACACTAGAGTTTCACCTAATACAAGAGATGTTATAAAACGGAGAGTTGGTTCTACTAATCGTGAACCACATCCAAAGCATTTCTTAGATATGACTCAAACTCAATTTTTTTGTAAGTTTGAACAAGAGAATCTAGAAATTAAAATTACTCAACATTTTTTGAAATGTTGAAACCATTCTATGTGAAAATCAACCACGCCGCACCACTTGTTATTGTAGGCAACATGTTGAATTTGCAATGCATTATGCTAAATTTTTACGTATTCGTTCTAATTTTCATTCTGAAACTATGTTATCAGAATGTGGTGTTCAAGTTCCACCAATATCTTCCAGGATTTTCATTCCTACTACATTTTGTGAAAAAAGTTGGACAATTTTTTTATAGTCGTGGATTGTTTAGATGGAAGTTTTAGTACATGCATGGATTACCTAAATTAGAAAGTTGCATCCATGAGAAAATTGAAGGTACAATAGGACATAATTTAGTTGAGTTTGATAAATATAAATCAGTTGCATACCAGTTGAAAGATGGAAAAGAGTCTAAACGGTGTGAGCTAGTTACAGAACAAATGCATGTTTTCCAATTTTTGAGAAAATTTAAGGATGAAATTGTTTATGAGTATGCTAGGCATACACATAGAGCTCGATGGTTGGATGAACAGTTCAAGCTATGCAAAGACACATTTCCTATTGGTACTATTGTTTCAGTGGTCAATTTTGTAGAGAATTACACATTGCAACCACAAATGGAGGTTCAATCGCAATATTACAACTCAGTACAAGTTACCATTTTTGTGCATATAGCATTTCTACATTCTCCTGACAGTACAGAGAATGATCAAAAAAATTTAAGAGAGTACCACTTTTATATCAGTGATGATCGTACTCATTCTACTAAATTTGTGCAAGGGTGTTTCTAGTTATTTTATGGAAACTTGTTTGATAGGGACATCCACTTCAAACAACATTATATATGGTCAGATAATTACACGTCTCAGTTTAAGAATGCACGAATGTTTTATTGGATGAGAAAAATGCACGTCAAGATGGGTGTGCAACATATTTGGAGTTTCACTAAGGATAGACATGGAAAAGGAGAGCATGATAGTGCAGGGGCATGTGTGAAAAGAGCTCTTGCAAGAGAAGAGTTGAAGTACAAAGATGGTGCTAAATTAAAAGATGCAAAGAGCATAGTGGAATGGTGTATTGACAACATGGCCCGAGGTTCTCAAGAAAATTCCACAGTTCACAGATATTTTTGGTTGATAGAGGAACAACAAATTGCTAACTACAAGGATTGTATGACACTCACTGGGTCCAAGTGATATGCACTCATTTTGTAGCTCAGATGCTACTTCGTGGGTCGTATGGACAAGAAAGTTGACATGTTTTTATGCATCTTGTATCAAATTTGTCACCACCTGAGTGTGACTCACAAGAATGGGTGGATGGATGGATTTATAGGCCTCTAACTCCACTTCCTAGTTATCAACCTCCACAAGCATTATGACTTGTTTCTACAGATGAAGTTGCAACATCCAAAGACTTTGATGAAATTTTGATTTTGGTGCGACAAGGTATTTATATGGTTCTTTAATTAATTTTTGTATTAAGTTATGTCCATTGAAATTTTAATATGTAATTTAAATTTGAGTTGTTCAACCTTTATTTTTTTTAGGACATGTGTTTGCAGAATTGCACGAAGCCAATGAAGAAGGAACAGACAATTTCTTATGTCATTGCATCGAGGAAAGAAAGAAGTTGACTTCTCCTATTATAGATGGTGAAGATATTGAGTATCCTATAAGGTCAGTGGTAGTTACTAGAACTTTGCTTCAACGGTATCCATTAAAAAACTCCTCTTTTTGGGTGTTTGAAGACTTTGAGACACACAGGAAAATACTCTTATATTCACTTCTAGTTCTAGCGACAAATATTCAGTTGTATAGATATCGAGGAAGGCCTGATAATAAGATTCTTTAGAAGGTTTGAGAGTCAGATCATGAAGCAATCTTGTCTGCTATTCAGAGTAGAGCCGATCTTGATGGTTCATTGGAATGAATTTACAATGCTCATGTCTAGTATATATAATTTCTTTGATATATATATATATATATATATATATATATTTGTTAGTTTAAAGATCTAGATTTAAGTTTGAATATATTTTATTTTAAATTTGTGTATTTTGTATATATAGATAGTATATGGTTTTGATTTGAAACTTAAATTTCTTTGACTAACACTTTTATGTTTAGGTTAGTGGTGCCAAAAAAGCTTCCACCTTCACGTGGTTGGCACTGTTAGTAGAAAATTTAAATTCTCGAAGCTAAGAGAAGCATTCATTGTTTGAAAAAGTTGTAAATTTTGAAAATGTTGTAAATCTTGAAAGAGTTGTAAATTTTGAAAGAGTTGTAAATTTTGAAAAAGTTGTAAATTTTGAAAAGTTGTAAATTTTGAAAATGTTGTAAATTTTGAAAATGACTCCTCCCCAAGTGTTTACAAGACCATACCTACGCATGTGCACCGATCTGGGAAGGAAAAATATGAGAGAGGATATTGTAGAGGGTCCCTACACTAAGGTGTCGGATCAGACGAGACGTCTCTAGGTGCCACGGAGTTTGAGTAGTCACCCGTCGAAGTTGAACGATATTTTGGTCTCAGGGCTCTTAAGGGACTACGCCCGAACGAAGTAGCTCGGAAGCAATGACCTTGTCACACACCGAAACACCACCTCCTCTAGCGTTCACATAGCCACCCGGATATGTCGGGCATTTGATCAGTTGGTGCCACGACCCACCATTTGCAAAATATAGCATTTCACAACCTTACACTGGCTCCAATTGCACTATTTCACGCGTTTACAAACAATAGGGCAGCAAGAGCACCAAAATGAGAAGGAAAAAACGAGAGAGGATTTTGTAGAGGGTCCCTACACTAAGGTGTCAGATTAGACGAGGCCTCTCTAGGTGCCACGGAGTCCGAGTAGTCACCGTCGAAGTTGAACAATATTTTGGTCTCAGGGCTCTTAAGGGACTACGCCCGAACGAAGTAGCCCGGAAGCAACGACCTTGTCACGCACCAAAACACCACCTCCTCTAGCATTCACCTAGCTACCCAAACATTTCATCGTAGTTGATTTGGTGCCACGACCCAGTGTTTGCAAAATATAGCGTTTGACAACCTTACACTGGCTCCAACTGCACTATTTCACACGTTTGCAAACAATAGGGCAGCGAGAGCACCGAAATGAGAAGGAAAAAATTGAGAGAGGATTTTTAGAGGGTCCCTACACTAAGGTTTTGGATTAGACGAGGCATCTCTAGGTGCCATGGAGTCTAAGTAGTCACCCGTCGAAGTTGAACGATATTTTGGTCTCAAGGCTCTTAAGGGACTACGCCCGAACGAAGTAGCCCGGAAGCAATGACCTTGTCGCGCACCAAAACACCACCTCCTCTAGTGTTCACCTAGCCACCTGACATGCTTGCATCGTGCTTCGGTGCCATGACCCACCGTTTGCAAAATATAGCATTTGACAACCTTACACTGGCTCCAACTGCACTATTTCACGTGTTTGCAAACAATAGGGCAACGAGAGCACCGAAATGAGAAGGAAAAAACTGAGAGAGGATTTTGTAGAGGGTCCTATGTCAAGGTTTCAGATTAGATGAGGCCTCTCTAGGTGCCACGGAGTCCGAGTAGTCACCCGTCAAAGTTGAACGATATTTTGGTCTCAGGGCTCTTAAGGAACTACACCCGAACGAAGTAGCCCATAAGCAACGACCTTGTCGCGCACCCAAACACCACATCCTATAGAATTCACCTAGCCACCTGACATGACGGCAGTAGTCGTTTCGGTGCCACGACCCATCGTTTGTAAAATATAGCATTTGACTACCTTACATCGGCTTTAATCGCACTATTTCATGTGTTTGCAAACAATAGGGCAGTGAGAGAACCGATATGAGAAGGAAAAAAACTGAGAGAGGATTTTCTAGAAGGTCTCTATGCTGATGTGTGTCGATCGACGAAGCATCTCTAGGTGCCATGGAGTTTGAGTAGTCACCCGTCGAAGTTGAACGATATTTTGGTCTCAGGGCTCTTAAGGGACTACGCCCAAACGAAGTAGCCCGGAAGCAATGACCTTGTCACGCACCAAAACACCACCTCCTCTAGCATTCACCTAGCCACTTAGATGTGTCAAAGATAGTCGGTTAGGTGCCACGACCCACCGTTTGTAGAATATAGTGTTTGGACAACCTTACACGGCTCCAATCGCACTATTTCGTGCGTTGCAAACAATAGGGCAGCAAGAGCACCGAAATGGGAAGGAAACAACGAGAGAGAGGCTTTTATAGAGGGTCCCTATGCCAAGGTTTCAAATCAAATGAGGCCTCTCTAGGTGCCATGAAGTCTGAGTAGTCACCGTCAAGTTAAATGATATTTTGGTCCTGGGGCTCTTAAGGGACTACGCCCAAACAAAGTAACCCAGAAGCAACGACCTTGTCGCACACCCAAACACCATCTCCTCTAGCATTCACCTAGCTAGCTGGACATGTCGGCATAGTCGGTTTGGTGCCATGACCCACCATTTGCAAAATATAGCGTTTGACAACCTTATACTGGCTCCAACTGCATTATTTTGCACGTTTGAAAACAATAGGGCAGCAAGTGCAGCGATATGAGAAGGAAAAAACTGAGAGAGGATTTTGTAGAGGGTCCCTATGTTGAGGTGTTGGATTAGACAAGGCATCTCTAGGTGCCACGAAGTCCGAGTAGTCACCGTCGAAGTTGAACAATATTTTGGTCTCAGGGCTCTTAAGGGACTACGCCCGAACGAAGTAGCCTGGAAGCAACGACCTTGTCGTGCACCAAAACACCACCTCCTCTAGCATTTTCCTATCCACTCGATGTTACGGCAGTGCGATCGGTTTGGTGCCACGACCCACCGTTTGCAAACTATAGCATTTAACAACCTTACATTGGCTCCAACTGCACTATTTCGTGCGTTTGCAAACAATAGGGCAACGAGAGCACCGATATGAGAAGGAAAAAATTGAGAGAATATTTTGTAGAGGGTCCCTACGCCAAGGTTTTGGATTAGACGAGATGTCTCTAGGTGTCATGGAGTCCGAGTAGTCACCCGTCGAGGTTGAACGATATTTTGGTCTCAGGGCTCTTAAGGGACTACGCCCGAACGAAGTAGCCTGGAAGCAACGACCTTGTCGCGCACCCAAAAACCACCTTCTCTAGTGTTCACCTAGCCACCCAGACATGTTGGCGTATTTATTTTGCTGCCATGACCCACCATTTTCAAAATATAGCGTTTGACAACCTTACATTGGCTCCAACTGCACTATTTTGCGCGTTTGCAAACAATAGGGCAGCGAGAGCACCGATATGAGAAGGAAAAAATTGAGAGAGGATTTTTAGAGGGTCCCTACATTGAGGTTTCAAATCAAAGGAGGCCTCTCTAGGTGCCATGGATTATGAGTAGTCACCCGTCGAAGTTGAACAATGTTTTGGTCTCAGGGCTCTTAAGGGACTACGCCTGAACTAACTAGCCCGGAAGCAACGACCTTGCCGCGCACCAAAACACCACCTCCTCTAGTGTTCACCTAGCCACCTGGACATGCTGACGTAGTCAGTTCATTTCCATGATGCTCTAAGGCATGACTTCTCACTCCTCGCCTTTGTTCATTTCCTAGGACTCAAAACATTCAATGTCACTTGTTTACCTTCCATCTCTCTTATTCTCTTTGGACTTGCCTCTGTCCTCTTAGGTGCTTCATCACTATCCTTGATTTTCTCTCTTGAGTTATGTTGTTTTGGTGATCTCTCTCCATCCTCTCGCTGCCCCCCCTATGTGCCTACATGCTCATTATTTTTGCATTATAATAGGACTCTTCATCACAGATCACTACACAGAATTAGGATTATAGGTAAATCATCAAAAAATTAAGGGAACACATGTGTGAGGACCTTTTATTCATAAGTGCCATCATTGATTGCATGAGATTAATCATCTCGCCTTAAATTAAGCAATGTCTCTCATTTGAAACTTCAACCCCATCAATCAAGCAAGATCAAGCATTCATGTTGCAAAGAAGGACATGTGACCATTGGGTGAGCATGATCCTTGAAAAAGGCAATGATCTATTTCCTGAGATTATCTCTTTGTTTATATTGTTCTTGGTCATATTTTTGAAAATCAATAGGAATAGAGTTGAGATCAAGAAAGAGAAATTCCATTGGGAAAATAATCTCCCATTTGCGAGTGAGATGAATAATTTTTATTCTCATTCCTTGGTGAGCTCAGGTGTGTTTTCATCTGACTCAGAGAACTTGTATGACATTTTGTCCCATACCATCACCTAGAGGTTTGATGCTCTAAAAGAAGCCATTTCTGATTTTGAATCCCATGAGGAGAATGTATCAAAATTTTGGAAGATCTTGGCACAAGAATGCATGAGCTTGGTACTCCTCTCAGGGAGAATAATTCCACATGAAGAATCTTCAAGATTCAAATTTTAAGAATTGGTTCAGAAAATATTTGTGACCCTTTCCTTCAATAGTCAATACTTTAGAAGCCCTTGTAGAGATCATAGGTTATATCTCTAGAATCCTATGAAGAGTTAAATGAAAAATATTTTAGTCAATGTGGAAATATCAATGCCATTCCTGAGAATTGACTCAACACATTGGAGCATGTGAACATCTTGGAAGATGAGAAAGTTTCATTTGTAGTTTCCAGATTCAACAAGATGGTATATGGAAAAGCCTCATCATTCAAGATCTTCGACAGAGGAAGACATGAGTTTTTTCTTCATTAGAGGAGGATTATTCATGTGATGGGTGGAACCTAAGAATACTAATAAGGGCTTACTGTCAAATTTTTACCCTTTTCAACTTGGGACATCAGAATGCACCACCACATGAAATCTCTCCCTTTCGTCACTTAAGGCTTGTAACATTCTCACTAGGTATGATTCCTCAGCACCCCAACTTGATTATGTTGCCCCCTCTCATGAATACTTAACCCCTTCACACATTATCACCCCTTTACTTGTCCCTTTGTCACTTAAGGCTTGTAACCCTACCCTGTCATGCCATGTAACCCGGGTTAATCCAGAATGGTCAAGGATGAGTTAGAAGGTGAGTTAGCTAGGTTAATGTTAAGAGGTGAGTATAAACATACACTTATCCATTTTTTTAATCCATTTTTAATATTTCCTTTTCCTTCATTTCTACTAGTATTTAGTTATGCTACTAAATTTTCAAGAAACCCTATTGCAAAAATCACATTTTTGCTCATATCTCCTTCATTTTTGCTCCATTTCCCCTAAAATTTTTCCCGTAACTTCTACTTATGAACTCCTTAAAGATGATATAAAAATATTTTCCATTGGTACCCTAATTTTTTATAGCATCCCATTTAAAATTTCAGAGAAAAAACTTTCCTTTTAGATCCTTGTAATTGTAGAGATCAAAAACACTTGAAATTTGAAGCATGAAACCATATGAAAATACCTAATCTAATGAAAAAATTTCATCTCAATCCAAATACAAGAAGACATGATTAAATATTTATTATTAAATTGGAATATGAGCCTTACTAAAAATAATAAGTTTTGATAACAAAGAAAAAAAATTGAATAGTTCACCTAGCATGGTTTTGCTTAATGGAATAGGTTTGCTTAACAATTGTACCATGTAGTGCTCCGGGACATGGTTTTTTAATTTTAAATCAAACATACATATCTAGAACTAATTTAAATGGTTATGAAAACATACATAAAAGGATATCATACATGCAATGAAATCAAATCAAACATATAGTTCAGATTTATCGTTATGAAAACCAACACACATGGATATATAAGAATCAAACAAAGTGTGCTCCAGACGCACGTCTCTGAAAATATATGTAAGTTCATAATGTATGTGTACATCTCGAACTAAGTGTGTCATAATGTATATAGGACCACATGTGGTCGCAAAAGGCTATATATACAATGGACTATATGAAGAAACATGTTCACTAGGACCAGATGGCCCATATATATATCTATGTACATCCAGGTGGACTATGAATCTACTCATGAAACATCTTCCCTCTCTTTTCCCTACTAGAAGTAGCATGTCCATGACCTGGGGATGTAGTGGAGGGAGATGCCACTACGGATTTCATCCATGTGGTCCTAGGTGTCTCTAAGCATGCCTGCAACCTAACCTGCACATTCATAAACAACAAGTTTTTAACACCCAAAATTTTAAAATACATTCAAAATTTAGAAACTTGTACAATTTAGTTAAAATGCATGTGAAATCTTACCATAATGTCATGATCCCTATCAATTTGTTGTTGACGCATCGCAGGGACAACAATAGACTCACAAGGGGTAAGCTACATACAAATAATTAATTTTCAAATTAAATATTTCACATACATAGAAATTTTGATATTGTAGATTTAAGTAATAAGAAATAATGAACCTCCAAAATTTAACAAATTTGAAAAATTGTACCTCAGTTAGTGGATCTACAGATGCTATGGCATTATCTACAATAGCCTCCATAGTCTGCATATAAGGAGGAGTCTCTCTAGCATCATAAGCTATACAAAAAATATGTACAAATCAATATTAAAATCTACATGACTATGCACCACATAACAGAGGTCCAAAGCATGTAATCCACGTGAACTTCCACAATTAGAAACAAAGTGTAAAGAGATTTACTAACCTGTGTAAAACTCATGTGAGGTGTGCCAGTAACCTTAGTTCCCATAGCAGATGATGACCTGCCAGGCTCCTGTGTATAAAAGACAAACATATTAATATGTACAACATACACGTGAAACGTTATAATAATAATCTAGTGTAATCAAATGAAATTAAAAATGTAATTTTGTACAAATTGAAACTTACGTTTGAAACATGCCAGTACCGCGAATGCAAGCATGTCAACACCGGATGTTTCCTTCACTCGCTCTTGTTATTTAAAATAAAATAAAAATTAGTTTCTTACATGTATGTACATGACGTACAATCAAATACATATATATTAAAATCTCAAACATGTGAGTTAAACTATTATATATATATATATATATTATATTTATTTGGAATTTACCCGTGAAAGACCAATATTAGTGGCACCAGTTCAAAAACATTCCCTCAAAGCATCTCATCTATAGAAAATAAATCTTGTGAACCAGCAAATGATGTCTCGTCCACGGTGCATACAAAGCACCACATGATCCACAATGGTGTGGTGTGCTAGAATCGCACCTCCACCAACATCACCGAGATGTAATCTCCGGTATGTTGGGTCGAGTGTCGTGAGCTCCCTCAATGCATGTAATGTATCAATCTCCACAACCTCCTTCACTTTGTAGGAGGGATAATCAAGGCGTGGAGGTTTTGGGGCATGGGGGATCCTAGGTTGACCTATGTGTGCACCAGGTCTACTCTATGCGCAGAGCCACCTCCTCAACCAAAAATTTGAGAAAATTCAAAATAATTTGGGACCTCATTGAGCATGAACTCGCAATATAATTTCTTCAAAAATAAAGAGGAACCTCATTGTTGTTGCATGGTGGATAATCAAAAATCATCCACCATCGGTCCCAAAAATTGTTTTTGATTCAGTCATCGTGGCACCAATGGATTGGGAACTGCTTTTTTTGCAAGTCGTAGAGGGGCATTGAAACTAGGGTCAGTAAATAATGCACAAATGAGGTCTTTTCCAAAAAAAAAAATTCTTTTACCGTGCATAGGATAGTTTATCCGCATACCACCTCTTATAGTCACCTCTAAAGGTATTCCATCTATGTATTTGGTTGGTGGCTGAGTCAACTTCACCAATCAATGTTTGTAATGTATTGGCTAAAGTCATGAGGGATGGATTTGTGGCATGATTTTGTCCTATAGTCTGAATAAGGTTCTCAATGACAATTTTATTTTCTCGGATTCTTCCAATGATATTATCTTGTGTTCCTACCGGCTCGGTGGGGACGGGAGCCACAGGAGGCGGATCTATGTTTGGAGGAGGGATTTGATGAATGTTTAGAGGGTTTTGAGGAATGTTCGGTGGGTTTTGAGGAATTTTTGACGGTTTGCATGATTGCGAGCTTGACCAACCGATAAAACAAGAAAATTGTATACATAAACAAACATTTCAAAAAACCCATGAAAATGCAAAAAAATAACCTAAAATGCAAAAAAATGATTAAAATCGGGGGCTTACCTCCTCATCTTGGTGGCATGGTTGAATCTATCGCGATCCAGAAGTCTAATGAGTAATTTTGAGGTGGTATTCAAAGTTTGAGTGAAAAACATCTAGGAGAAATCACGGTTTGAAATGAAAAATGGGGAAAATAAGGACTCGCGGGATTGCTAATTTTTTTCTCAGAGTTCCGCAATCATGGTTTATAACCACGTCAGTTTTAGGTTTGGTAATTTCGAACTGAAATTCAGAACTGCGATCGTGGTTCCCGACTTTCAGTGTTTTTATGTCTACGAAATTGTCCACCAACTTTGTGCACTTACCCTTATCTATACATATACATATGCTACACACACACACACAGTATATATGTGTGTGTGTATGTATGGATGTATGTATGTGTGTGTGTGTATATGTATTTATGTGTGTATGTATGTATGTATGTATGTACGTATGTACGTATGTCTCAGTATGTACGTACGTATGTATGTATACCTACATACACACACACATACCTATATATATATATATATATATATATATATATATATATATATATATATATATATATATATATATATGTATATACATATATATATGTATATACATATATATATATATATACATATATATATATATACATATATATATATATATACATATATATACATATATATACATATATATACATGTACACATTTATGCATATAAATATAAATATATGTATTTACATAAATATCTGCATATGCATACATATATACATATGCATTCACAAGAACCCTATAAAAAGGGGTTAGTATTTTGTATTGGAAAACCTCACCATACCTCCATGATATGATGATAATTTCCTACATAACATTACAATAAAGAGGGATAATGTCACACATAATTATCTATCCTATGTTAATGTGTATTGAATCACGTTTATAAATAATCGACATTTATTCAAAACTTAAATTTCGGCATTAAAAAACTTTATCCTCTTTATATTCATATTTGGCTCTATGGACTACCCTAAGGTTTCGCCTCAAATATTTTAGATTTTTATCTACTCTTTTATAATTATCCTCAATATAGTGAGACTTCTCCAAGAGAATGTGAGGTGTATAATAGGTAAACAAGTGAATAATAACTTTAGGAATGATTTGTATATATAGCAACTCTTCATTAGTTCCCTCCACATATAACCCTTGAAACATAACTAGGATGACCTAATGGAGAGAAATCGACTTGAAAAATATTCATTAAAGGCCCTTAGACACTTTGGTGGCATAATGTAACACGTATGGTAAATGAAATTGTATGGTATATTGATATTTTCAAGGAGTACTAAGTTGTTATATGAGTCATAAAGAATTTTCTCTAGGATTTTGAAGGTGATCCAATATAGACTAAGGTAATTTTTAATTAATATTATTAGCATACAAAGGTGGGTAAGATAGTGGTTTTGATAATCGACAGAGGGAAAGTGTGCTCATGAGTCAAATATGTGTTAATTTTGTGTGTTAAAGTAAGTTAAAATTCATGTTTCCAAAGTGCAAAGAAAAATTTAGGTGTATACTGATACAATCATATTTTTATATCAATTTTAATAAATTTAACCATATTTAGGTTATTTAATGTAAAACAACATTAATTCAAAATTTGGATAAGATCTATATCATTACTTAGTATTTTGTCACTTGCAATTCTAAAACAATAGATGACTTACTAAATATTACACTCGAGTCATAAGAAAAAAATGGCATTTCATATATAGATGAACGGTTGTGTTACATAAGACCTCTACATCAATCATAATTATATTCAAGTGGTAGGATAATATAATATTTTTATTTATTTAAGTGTTATAGTTAACAAGAGATAGTTTTTAGCCTCTCCAGATGTTTCCACATTTTCCCTTAACATGATAACTTTATTACCCACCCATATGAGCACATAATTTCATATAATATTGCCTATATCTCCTATAGTTCACTATAAGCATGAAAAGATATGAGAACACAATGCTTTTCCTTCCCAATTATTTATCACATTTATCCTAAAAATCTGAATCACATATCATGTCCATACAAATACTTGGATCCATGTAGTATTGACCTCATACAAGATCTCAGTTTTCTCTAATTATGATATCAAGTTGTGGCCTAAAGTTACATTTACCAACCTATCTCGATAACATAATAAGGCATTTTCCATCCAATTTCAATCTTAAATTGTGCATCCTAAAGTTATATTTACCAACCTATCTAATAACATATCGAATCAACTCCAAAGTAGGTAGCTCAACTAACCCCTTCATTTTATATCAATTTGATCTTGGCGCTATTGTCAAGCATCTCAAGAACAACTACTAATACACATTCCTTGATAATTCTCATTAAAGATCTTGCATTTTTATGAATATAAATATCATGTGTGTGTGTGTGTGCATGTGTATGTGTGTGTGTGTGTGTGTGTGTGTGTGTGTGTGTGTGTTATAACACACACACACACACATGATGCACATTTATATTCATAAAAATGCAAGATCTTTAATGAGCATTATCAAGGAATGTGTATTAGTAGTTGTTCTTGAGATGCTTGACAATAGCGCCAAGATCAAATTGAGTGTGTGTGTGTCATATATATATATATATATATATATATATATATATATATATATATATATATATATATATATTCATGTGTGCATATATGTATATATACACATGTGCATATATGTGTATATACACATGTGCATATATGTGTGCATATATACATATGCATATATTTATATATATGCATGTGTATGTGCATATACATATACATATACATTTATGCATATGCATATAAATATAAATGCATTTTATTTATATATGTGTTTACATACATATATCCATATGCATATGCATTCACGGGAAATCTATAAAAGGGCTTAGTATTTTGTATTTGACAACTTCACCAAACCTCCATGATATGATGAGAATTTCCTACATACCATTTGTTGTCCTAGAATTTTAAATCGTCAAAAACAAATTTAAAAAAAAAAAAGAACTTTTCACATTTGATGCAAGGTATATATACAGCACTCTCTTAAGATATACAAACTCTTCTTTGTCTTGGTCATGGACACTTACCTCTTCCATGCATGGTTTCTAGAGCACTCCATCTTTAGTGCTTTCTCCATCATCCCTTTCCCTCTGAGGATCTCTTTAGCTTTCTTCATGTATACATAAACAAATCTTTCCAACATTGTTAGTTCTATGCATCCTTTATAAACCTTGCCTCAACATGTACTATAAATATGAAAACATGAAACATATTACCTTCACCTATTTATTTATATACTCAATGTTCTTAGTCATGTCATCACACTGTAGTAGGTTTTTTTATCCTCTTATGCATAAATCCTTGATTCAAATATTCCCTGTCTTAACTCTTTTGTGAAGTACCCCTTCTTTCCTAACTATGTCTAAACTAGGTCAAAATGGTTAATATATTCAAAACTTTATATAGACCCTTGATTCATCCCTATTACCCTTAGAACCCTTTGTCTAGGTTGTCCCAAGGTTATTTGACCCTTCCTTTGATCATGCACTTGCATTTCATACTAGTTCTTCTTTTAGGCCTTAATGTCCTAGTAGCCCTTCCTATATATAAATGCCAATGGATCTCAAATTTCTCTGAAACAACCTCACTTCCTCAAGATTGATTTAGATACCCTTTATGGGGTTCTTGAATATGCCTAGGTTTCACCACATGTTCCTTTGTACGGAATAGCACTTCCTTTGGATTGTACCATGCAAATTAGGCCTATTTTGCCTCACAACCATGACAGTGACACTTAAAACTATGAAATCACCTAAAAATTGATGGATCCACCTCTATAATCATGACAAAATGATGACTACCAAGTTTCAGGGTTTGACTCCATGGTTTGACCACTCATGCAACTCTTTCTTCCTTGTCATGTACAAAATCATAGTCAGTCCTACAAACCTTCCTATATCTTTTCCACACGTGTGAATTGGAAGATGAAACTTGGAACACTTCTAACACTCACCCAAATAGTCCTTTTCCCAAAATTTCATAAAATTTTCATTGTTAGAATTTAATCATAGTGATGCCCTAGTTTGGGCCTAAGAGCAAGAAAAAGGAGATACAGGAAATTAGGGTTGGTTTCATGGATTGAGAAAAATTTATAGGCCTCCTTGGGCCTCTGCCCACCTATTCATACCTTTACAAATTCAAAGAATCTCTTCTTTTTTATTGTCTTAATCGTACCTCTCGGCTTTGAGACGAGGAGGTATTCTACACATTTTACAATTTACTAGTATAAAACATACAAAAACATGCTCTATTTACCTATAACATGAATCATACATCTTCTTTATTCAATATAAATATTTGTTACATCTTCACCCATCATCCTCTTTGATTGATCTACCTAGAATGATCCATCTCTTTCTCTATACTATCCTTCTCATATGCATGCCTAGCTCCTAAGAGAGCTCCATCCAATACCAAACTTAGAATAGGATGATATCACATCCTATAGTCCTATCAATTTGTTCAAAATCCTATTCTTACTCTATGACACAACAATATAGTCTTTATTAGGCATATAAACAACTATGTCCACCTATTTACCTCTATTTACACATTTAAACTTCACTTTTCACTTTCACATTATCTTCCTCAAGTAAAACCTTTTACTCACATCTAAATAAGCATGTTTGGATAGGCCTATGATCTTAAAACATTCTAAAACACCATGATGCTCATGCATCATATTCCTCTGGTAGGAAAGATTTGAGCTCCTACTCAAATGTCATGTAGGACTCTTCTTTCTCCTTGCTTTCTAATATTTTCTTGTCTCTTTCCTGATTGTACCTCTCCATTTTCTTGTACCTTCTTCCACCTTACCACTACTCTGAACTCATATTTTGCTTTCTTATTCATACACTTTGTTTTCTTGATTTCATTGACTCTCAATATGCCCTTCTTAGTTTTCTTTGTTTGCATTGGGATGACAATCCTTCCTTCTATTTCTAGATTTGATTCATCATGTGGCATACCTTGGTCTAACCCATTGTCCTACAACTAGTTCACTTCCCTTTTTGGTTCTAGAACATAAAAACTTTGTCAACTTGCTTTAGATGGGGTTGGAGCTCTTTTCATACTTGTTCAAGTAATTGCCTATGTTCTCTGTCACTTTTGGCTTCCTTACATGTTGTCTGTATTTTCTTCACCATATTGAAATCTTCAAACTGAATACACAACTATTTTGATGGCTTCTTGGTTCCAACTTGGATGTCTTCTTGCAACTTGTTCTTATTTCTTGTTTCTTGAGATTCATTTATGTTCTCATGTCTCCTTACAAACTTATTTTCTTCTTGTTTGAGATTTCCTTTTGGTTTCTAACTACTAAACTCATTTTTATCCTTGGTTTGGCTTCTCTTGGACACTCTGTACTTACATGATTCTCTTGAAATATTCCAAGTCCTAAGATAGGTAGCTGGTTTCTTCCCCATCTCAATATTGCATCTTTTAACTCAGTTTTACCCTTGTTCTTAACTTGATTCTGCGATTTTGAACTATTATTAACCCATGGTGTCTTCTTCACATAAGGACCATGTTGTTTTGACTACAAATGTACCTTATTACCAAAAAAATACTCTCACCATTTACTATGGCACTAATTCCCATTGTCTTGTTAAATTCTTGTTCACTAGCTATTGACTTTTCACATGATTTTCTCAAAGCTCCTTGATAGCTCATCATTCCACTTTGTAGTTCTTCTTTGTTCTAAGATTATTGATCTTCTTCCAATCATTAATATGTATTTTAAACCCTGAAGAACTTCCAACAAGTATTTTCACCCATTTCTGTTTTTATAGCTTGCACTTTTGCTATACAAGTTGTTTCACTTTGCTTTGTTGTTACATATTTCATTGTTGCTTCCAAAGATGCTTCAAATCTTGTTGTTCCTCCTTGAACTTCTATCTTCATTATGTGTTGTTGATAACATTCTATTTTATCCTCTCTCGATCCGCATGCTTCCACCAAATTGAAGCTTAACCCCAAAATCCAACTCTTTTTGTTCTTGATTGTACTCTTGATTTACCCTCACCATGCTTGACTGATTTAAGATGTAATGATCAAGTTTTAGACTACTTACCCCTACTTGATGTAATTTCCGATCATAATATCTCTTTGTGGTTTTGGAACACTTTTCATGGTCTTCTTATACTTGTCACAACATTCATACCTATGGTCAACATGGACATACATAGTGCTGGTGTCAAACCTCCTTTCTTTATCATAGCCTGCTAAGTCTTCTTCAAAATCCTACCAATTTTCTTCAAGAACTCCATCAAGAGTTTCTTTTGTTTTTTCATTGACCATTTGACAACTGGTCTTGGTATTGTTTTCCCACCTTCCATCTTTGACTTTGCTATTCAAGCCCAATCTGACTTCTTGGTTCATGACCTATATGCTTCTTCTAGTTGACCTTTTGACTGAAATTCTATATTCTTGGCTTGATTCTCTTTATTTCCTTGACTGTAATTTTTCTTCATCACATATGATTCATCTTCTTGAGAAGATATTTCCAGACCTTTTGAGGTCTCTAGGAACATCTCATTGTTCCATATTTTACTAGACTCACTTGGTCCTTGATCATTCATGACCATTCTTGATAAATGATCTCTACAACCTACATTCACACATGCTAACACAAGATTAGATTCAAAAATCAGAGGCTTCATGACATCCTTAGTTTCTTTTTGCATTTTTCCAACTTGTTTTTCATTTGTTTCCTTTCCTAGGACTTCTTGTAAGCATGGTTTCTTCAAATTTCTCTATTAGTTTTCATCACTCATGGTGTTGTTATCAGACCTCTATTCTTCTTCTTGAAAATCATCCTTCATCTCTTTGAATTTCTCCTCATTTCCTCTTGATAATCGCCTCTTTCTTTATTTAGTCTTCTCACAAGGACTAACTGTCCTCCTTCTCTTTCTTGGTCTTCAAATGACCTATCAGCTTCTTTCCATCTTATGACATCCTCTTGTTTCCTCTTACTCTCTTTTTCTTCCTGGATCTTTCATAAGATCTTCAACTCCGTGAAAGCACAATAAAATGTTCCACTTTTTGGTATGTTTTGTACCTTTATAAACATGAATTTTCAGTTTCATTGATTTTCTAAAGGTAATAGCCACAAAACCATACACATTCATGAAATTCCACAAACTAATGAAATGTTGTGTTTAGAGTGTAGAATACATGTAAAAAAATTTAAAAATGGCAAAAAGTATGGTCTTTTTTTTAATTTTATTCCTACGTTGTTTCTTATGTTATAAAAGAGGAATGACTATCCCGGGTGGTTTTTTTAAATGAAAATTTATTTTTTCACCATGAAATTTTAGATATATGTTCAAGATTTGAATTTTGAGGTCTGTCAAATTTTCATATTTTTTTGACTTATATTTTTTTAATTAATTATTTAGTAAAAATATTTTCAAATAAATGGCATACAAATTTCTATGCCAATAACTTTTAAGATTTATATCGAAATTGAAAAAAAAAATCACGGGTAAGAAGAAGACTTCAACAAATAGTAAGTTTATTTTTCAATTTTTTTATATATTTTGCTATTTTTCAAATTGGGTTGATTGTGTACAATTGATTGTCCTAAAATACCATATGTTAGCAAAATATAAAAATAAATAATAAAACATATTTTTTAAATGAAAATTATATTTTTTGAAAGATAATAAAATTGAGTAATTTGTGTTAAAATTTGGTAATTTTGTTCATTCGTTAATTCCATCATGTGGCACCTAAGTGGCACATTTTGGCATAAAATTATCCTCCAAATGGATTTAGCACCAAAATGTGCCACATAGGTGCCACATAGGGGTTCATGTGAAGGGGGTTCGTGCGAAGGAGTTCGCCGAAGGGGTTTCATGAACCCCCTTCGCCCAAACCCCTAAACCCTAAATCTGTGCCCACAACTATATAAATATCTGTATATAACTTTGTGCCGTCAAAATTATTTGAACCCAAACAGGTTCATGTGAAGGGGTGTTCGCGCGAACCACTTCCTTTGGCCTAGTGTGATTCGGGCGAAGGGGTTCATGCGAAAAGGAGTTTGCGTGAACACCCCCGATTTTTATCCCATTTCCTTTCCTCTTCTTCTCTTCTCTGAGAGAACTCACTTTTGTCACTCTTACCTAGGTGACTCAATTGACCTTCTTGGTCATTTTCTCATTCCTTGAGAAACTTGTATTCTTTCTCGGCCTCTCTAGGCTTTTATATGTACTTCATGATCATTTTCAATGGATCTTGATCGCTACTCTTTCTTGACAACATTTTTTTATCTTCTCTTCCTTCCAAGGACACATTCATGCCCCCTTATTCCTCTTTCATGAAGGCTAAGACTTGATTCTTGGTCTTCTCAACAAATTATTTGATTCCAAACACCATGCTCCTCTTTTCAAGTACCTACATGCTGATCCATCAAAGGCACCAAAACATGTTCTTTTCCATCTTTCATTAGAAAACACTTATTCAGTCTACCATTGTATACTACTCTCCTATCATATTGTCATGGCCTGCCTAAAAGTAGATGACACACATCCATAGGCATCACATCACATAAAACCTCATCTCTTAGACTACCAATTTGAAATGGAACCATACATTGTTGATTGACTAAAATTTGATGATCTTTCTGCACCCATGTTACCCTATAAGGTGTAGGATGAACTAACCTTATTAAGCCCAACTTACTGACCATTTCCTCTGAGACAATATTATTGGTGTTACCATTATCAATAATAACATTGTAGCACTTACCTCTTGTTTTACATCTGGTCCTGAATAGGATTCTCTTGTGGACTGGATCCTGAGCTTTAGCTAGTTGTTGTAAGAGAACTCTCCTTAGAAACAATGATTCTCCATGCTTTTGATCATTAACTTTATCAGTTGATTTCTCCACATCTAAAGATATTTCCTCTAAATTGTTCATTCTTGATCCTATATCACTAACCTCATGCATCATGTTATCCATATTTCTCATTACTCCTTGGATTAGATTCATGATCCCCTACAATTATGGCTTCTCTGCCTTTGCGATACTTACACAATCAACTTTCACACTTTCAATCAATCTTAATTTTTTAAACTTTTGCAATATATCCGATCCTAACAGAGTTCATCTCGATACCAACTAATGCAAGGTATATATACAACACTCTCCTAAGATATACAAACTCTTATTTGTCTTGGTCCCGTACACTTGCTCTTCTATGTATGGTTTATAGAGCACCCCATCTCTAGTGCTTTCTCCATCATCCCTTTCTCTCTGAGAATCTCTTTAGATTTCTGTATACATAAACAGATATTGCCAACATTGTTAGTTCTATACATCCTTTATAAACCTTGCCTCAATATGTACTATAAAGATGAGAATATGAAACATATTACGTTCACCTATTTCTCTATGTACTCAATTTTCTTAGTCATGTCATCACACTGCAATATGTTTTCTTGATCCTCTTATGCATCAATCCTTCATTCAAATATTCCATGTCTTAACTCTTTTGTGAAGTACCCCTTCTTTCCTAACTATGTCCAAACTTTAAGTCAAAATATTTAATATATTCAAAACTTTATATAGACCCCTGATTCATCTTTATTACTCCTAGAACCCTTTGTCTAGGTTGTCCCAAGGTGATTTGACCCTTCCTCTAATCATGCACTTGCATTTCATACTAGTTCTTCTTTTAGGCCTTAATGTTCTATTATCTCTTCCTATATATAAATGCCAATGGATCTCAAATTCCTTTTAAATGACCTCACTTCCTCAATATTGATTTAGATACCCTTTATGGGGTTCTTCAATATGCCTAGGTTTCACAACTTGTTCCTTTGTACAAGTATAGCACTAGGCCTATTTTGCCTCACCACCATGACAGTGTTGACACTTAAAACTATGAACTCACCTTATAATTAATGGATCCACCTCTATAATCATGAAAAAATTATGAATACCAAGTTTTAGGGTTTGACTCCATAGTTTGACCACTCATGCAACTCTTTCTTCCCTTGTCATGTACATGAGCACACAGTCAGTCCTACAAACCTTCCTATATATTTTCCACTTGTGTGAATTGAAAGATGATACTTGGCACACTTCTAACACTCACCCAAACAATCCTTTTCCCAAAATTTCATAAAATTTGAATGGTTATAATTTAATCGGGGTGATGCCTTAGTTTGGGCCCGAGAACAAGAAAAAGGAACTACGGGAAATTAAGTTTGGTTTCATGGACTTAGAAAAATTTTATAGGCCTCCTTGCGCCTCTTCCCACCTATTCATAGCTTCACATATTCAAATAATCTCTTCTTTTATGACTTTCTTAATCCTACCTCTTGGTCCGAGAGACAGAGGTATTCTACACAGCTTTACAATTTACTAGTATAAAACATAAAAAATATTTTCTATTTACTGTAACATGAATCATACATCTTCTTTATTCAATGTAAATCTTTGTTACATCTTCACCCATCATCCTCTTTGATTGATCTACCTAGAATGATCCATCTCTTTCTCTATACTATCCTTCTCATATGCATACCCAGCTCCTAAGAGAGCTCCATCCAATACCAAACTTAGAATATGATGATATCACATCCCACAATCCTCTTAATTCATTGAAAATCCTATTCTTATTCTATGACACAACAATATAGTCTCATTAGGCATATAAACAACTCTTTCCACCTGTTTACCTTAATTTACACACTTAATCTTCACTTTTCACTTTTACATTCTCTTCCTCAAGTAAAACCTTTTACTCACATCTAAACAAACATGTTTAGATAGGCCTATGATCTTACCACATTCTAAAACACCCCGACGCTCCCGCATCAACATTAGTGTGCTTCATTAGATTATTATCCTATAACATTTCAAAACATCCCCATTTTTCGTCTTCTTTCATCACCTCATCATTCTTGTCACAATATCATTTTCATTGTCACATTCTCGTCATTGTCATTTCCTACCTTACATCTCTCTCGCAAATTAATACTCGCTAATTAATTAATTTAATTTAATTATTAAAAATTAATTAATGATGTTAATTTAATTAATTGACTTTAAATAATTAAATTGATATTATTAGTTTTGCATGATTAATTAAATATTAATTAACATCACTTAATTTATTATTATTAATTAATGTTATTAATTTTATTAATCAAACTCCATAAATTTAATTAGGTTAATTTTATTAATCATGTTACTTAATTATTTCAATTAAATAAATCAATAAGTGATGGTGAGTGAACTAGATGTTCACTCCCGGTTCACCATCTCTCACTTATCAGATGGATAAAGTAAAAGTTCGTTGTATGGAATCCATGCGACTCTCCACAAGGAAGTTTACCAAAAGGTAAATTTGGAAAATGGAAAAATTAAACCCCTTTCCCGCTTACCATAGTTGGATGTCATTTCCAAATTGAATACCATTCTCATACACATTATGCCAAAATTATGTCGAGCCCACTACTTAGGTGGAGATGATCAATGACCCCTATATTGTGAATTAAAAACTCATATAAGAAGAAACACCTAGAGTGAGTTACAAAATCAAGCACAAATTGTTAACATATGAAACCACGCCATCATAAACTAGAGTGAGATTGGAGACTTGTTTATGGTACGAGCCTGATTCAATTTGGATGATCGTGAACTAAACAATTAGAAAATTTGTATCCAAAGCAAGTGACCAAGTTGTGGACTCTATTTCTTCATCAACTTGAGAAATCACAAAACACATCACAACTTCAAGGTGGAGATGGTGACTCTAGTGCCCAATGGATTCAATGAGTTGTCGGGGATTACTCAATGCATAAGTGGTGAGATAAAGGTGACCAGATCAACTTCAAGTGACATGTGTCAAGTGGGACCCACTTTTTCCACATGGAATATAATTTCATAAAGTGACTTTTATTAAGTTACTTTGAATTAATTTGTGTAATGTAATTCATAAAAAAAAATCATTGTGCCCTAATGTGATGTGATGAAACCCTAGCTACTTTATAACCAACTTTTGGATTATAAAAGGGAGTTAGAGGTCATTTGTAAAGAGGTCTTGGATATTGGAGGAACTTTATGTCCTATGGTCTTAAGGCATAGGAATAAATAGAACTTTGTGTCTAAATGCTTCTTACGGAGGTTCAAGATAACTTTGAGTCCAAGAATCTCTAAGATATTGTCCATTGTAAAAGACATTGTTGAAACAGAATAAATTAAGGAAAATTTTCATTCCTTTTCAAGAAGAAACACAAGGATGCTTCGGAACTTTTTTCCTTAAGATTCTTGGTGATTATGTTTGTTCTTATGTCAAATTTAATCTTTATTTCATTCCTTTTTTAAAAAATTATTAACATTCAATCTCTTTTATTTCATGATATACTTTCTAGCATGTAGGAATGAGATTTTCATTTGATTGTCCCTACATGTTCACTCTCTTCATTTATTCTCCACTATATTTTGTTTCTCTTCCATTTCACCCTCCTTTTCTTTATTTCCTCCTTTGGTGTTTTTGATATGAAGAACAAAGTTCATATATTTTTATGACTTGCATGATGGAATTGCTTTCACCCTTCCCATGGGTAAATCATTTTTTTCCTTTGGCATTTGCACAATATTCTCCCCTACCTTCTAGTTCAAGGAAGAACTTGGAAAAAATTTCTAGAGATGGCTCACAAAATGTATATAATCATATTTCTACTTTTCATGTTGCATGCAACATTCTTGGTATGAAGGAAGAATATGTTTTAGTGACAATGTTTTTGAAACCCTCATTGGTTCTACTACTAAGTGGTATCAACATTTGGAGAATGGTTGTATCACAAGTTGGGAGGTCATAAAGAACAAGTTCCTAAAAATTTACAAGTATGTCATGAACATGCATGCAATTATTTCTGAGCTATTTCTTATCCATATGAAAAAAGTAGAAGGAATGAGGAACTTCGTAGCAAGATTCAACAAGTTGTTGAAAACTATTCTGCAAAATGAGCAACCTGGTGTGAATAATCAATTGTGTTTCTTCATTGTTTAGTTGCATCCAAAAGTTCAATTCATATTGTGTAAAGAGAAGATTCAAGACTTTTATGTAGCTCAACAACAATCCATTGAAGTTGAAGATAACTTGATTATTTCTAGGAAGCTGAAAAATAATATTGTTGAGCTATAACCCCTTGAATGAAGAAAAAAATTCCATGTAGAGATCCAACGCCCTTCACAAGAAACAAATTCAATGAAGTGTGCTCAATCATACCCAACAAGTTTAAAGAAAGAATTGAATTTGAACAGAATCCTCTTGGATGCTTTAATCTCACCATTTTAGGGACCAAGGCTTGCTCAAAATTCTGATGATCAAGCAACATATGAGTCAAAAATTGTTAAAGCATACCGTTTGTAGCATGAGGAAAGTGGAGATGAATCGACATATCACTATGTGATAAGAACGTTTTCCTAATTCTTTTGGGATCAAAAATCATGGAGATGAAGATAAATTTTAATATGTTCATGTATAGCTTTCTCCTCCGAAAGTGCTAAGTTTGACTAGAAAAGAATCTCAAACTCCTAAATCTCATTTTTTGCATGATATCTCAAGTATGGAAGTTTCTACCATGGAGTTCAATGAAGATGAATCAAATGATGGCTTCCAAGTTCAAGAATCAAAATCCTTGGTAGTTGTAAGGCGTTAAGATGATCAAAAAGATATTTCATTGACAACATATATGCACCTTGAAGAAAAATCCAAAAATGTTCCTATTGAAAATTTTCAAGATCTTGAATCACATCATTTACATTCCTTCTCAAATACATAAGTTCCCATCATGGATTTCAATTATCACGATAAAGATGAATCAAATGATGATTGTCAACTTCAAATATCATAACCATTGAAAGATGGAAATTGTGGAGATAAACAAAAAGTGCTCTCTTTGGTAACACACATGTATCATGATGATGAAGACTCATGTGGGGAGACTCTGCCTTCCATGGAGGTCAATGATAAGGTTGTCATAGGATTTTCTGTTATTGAAATGAACATGCAGATTAAGAAAAGTGATACAAACATTTCTTAAATTCTCTTCCCAAAATTTCAAGAAGAGGCATACACGTGAAAAATGAAAGTTATGAAGATCGTTAAGAAACACTTCATGTTTTAATATATGTGCATCATGGTTATGAGAACGAAGACAGTGGAACGCAAAAAGTTGTAAATATTCATTGTCTTAATGAAAAGCTCAATAATTTTCCATTCCTATGTCTTCCCGTCGGAGAGTTCATGGCATATCGTGATGATGAAATAAAAAAACTCAAATTAGAGTACCTATCAAAGCTTCAAGAAGTGCTTCATGTGAAATCAAATCATGTTATCAATCATGAAGTAGTTCAACTTGTGGAAGCTTCACCACACAAATATGAAGAACTGGAAATGATTTCGGGAATACACAAACATCTTTTCTCATCAAGAGGAGTTTTTATCACAAAGAGTACCTTTCAAATCAAACTGATGCAGGGGCATCCTGGAATGAAGGCATGCTTGTAGTAAAGGAGAGTGCGTGTAAGAATTGTAAGACATTTGGGAAAGGAGGAATGTGGAAAAATAGACACACTGAGGAGTGAAGAAGAAGGGAGAAGAGAAAATGGTGCAAGTGTAATGCGAATAAGAATGAGAAGTCTCCAAATAAATATGGAAAGTCACTGAAGAAATAGAAAATAAAGAGAAGACGAGGAAGAGTGGCCTAAAGTCACAAGAGGATAAACATGCATGGAATAATTACGCAGGTGATGAAGAGCGGCACATAAGATTTGCTGCGTACAAGAGAAAGGAGGTCGTGAGGAAATAAATGGCATAGCGGCGTAGGTATGGAAAGAGTCACGCACGCAAAAGAAATGGGACATTGCGTGGAAGAGAGTCAGAGCATGCCTAAAAGTAGAAGCCCGCAACTAGAAGATGTGGGAGTGCACGAGAAGATACGAGGATAAGGCGCCAAGTGAAGGAAGTAACGCGCAAAGGAGAAGTTTCCAAGAGGAGAAACCAAGGAAGGTGCAGAAGGGTGAGGAAAGGAGAAAGAATTGAGAAAGAGGAAATCACACACGAAGAATTCTGTGAAGTATGGGATAAGGAGAAGAAGCATGGAGAAGATAAGAGAAGCGTGAGAAAATCTCGGAAGAGGTCAAGGCATGAGGAAAAGGTGCAGTAGAAGGTGCAAAGGATGAGACGCAAAGCAATAAGACACGACAACAGGTCGTTGAAAGGATGAACAGAATGAATCGGCATGGTCACATGGCTGGCTATGATTAATCGATGGAGAATAATAATCATAGAATCCAACCATTAGGTGATGTGGAATGACAAGAATGGTTGGGGAAGATCATGCAGATAAGGGCATAAAGAAACCGAATTCAAATTTTAAGTCCGAGCAGAGGAACCAATAAGCTATCTCAAAGGAGAGAGAAGCGGGAAAATTCGGGAATGCGTGACTATAAATAGAGGAGGAGCCACTCAAGTTTAATTTTTGTAGGGACGACCACAAGTGTTGTGGTTGATTGGAGAAAGAGTTTCTGAAAGTGGCAAAAAGAGAGGGACCGAGAGATAGAGGTTGGGGTCAGCCTTAAGAGCTGAAAGAGAGGAATGAGGCTGGCTAGCCCTAGGAGGTGTCGTAATTGTAAAACCTCCATAAAGAGAGAGAGTTGTGAGATATCTATGGCTAGCATACATTGTAGGTGTTATATGGTTTTATCAATATAATAGATGAAACATAAATAATTTGCATCTGTTGTGTGAGCTCTATAGAAGGACGAGAGAGTTCATTTCTTCAGAAGTGGTATCAAAGCATGCTACTTTCATGTGAATTGAGTTGGTATCACCGAATGTGAGGCATCTAGCTTAGATAAATTGTGTTCTCCACTATGAGAAGTAGGTAGAGAACATGAAAAGAAGGCAAAACACAACATTTGGAAGATGGCACCAAAGAAAGGAAATGTGTTAGACACGGAGGTCATGAAGAAGCTCGAGGAAATGATGAAGGAAATTTAGGGACTCCATGATGTGAGGACCTAATTGGAATGCGCAGAAGAAGACTGCCCTAAAGAGGAAGGGCGTGCGACACGAAGTACCAAGGAGATGAAAAATTTGAGAGAGGAGTCGAAGGTGCAAAAAGAGAATGCACGTGATTTAATCTAAATTGAATTAAACCTTTTTTCAAAGTAACTATTGTAACTAATGATATTCTGATGATAAACTATAGTAAGACACAAACAATAAGCATGCAATGATATGAAACCCTAAGAAAATGAGAGAGAGAAGATGACTTAGTTGATTTCACGTGACCTGGAGTGATCTGGGTTGTGTGACTATCGAAAAGGATGGAAAGTGTCATCAAGGCTCACCGAGGGTTTTGGAACTCAAAACTGCACATGACAGAAGCACCTACAGGAGGACAGGAGCACACGGGCGCTAGTGTCCACTCGGATGATCGTGTTACGGGCTTTTCTAGGCTAGAAGAGTTAATGTTGATCCTCTTTTGTCACTCTGGTTTTGCTCCGATGTCGTGGTCATACATGTCTGTAAAATAGATAACTAGTTACACATGCCCACAAACCACATCAAATATAATAAAGAAGATGCATAATGGGGAGTAGGATCTGACTCTGGTGGTCACCCAAGATGATCTTACAACTGAGCGTTTCACTACATCTCATGCTCCATGTAATTCTTTGTGTATGTGTGTGTAATGATGCCCTAGGTTGTTCTTGTGCAATTTTCACTATGATATCGGGCTAGATCTAGATTGCTCCAAGTATCCAAATGTGTGTGATGGAATAGAATGAACTTCTCTTTCTATGTTGTGTATGCAAATCAATGCAGCCCTTGTCCCTTATATGAGTGTGCTATATGAATTCTTTATAATGCTCATTGTGCCTTTATACAAGCTTAGGTGGTGATAGATAATTCTTATAGTGCTTGACCTTTATTTAGAATAAGTAATTAAGTAGATATATATGATTACCTTATTTAAATTTTGTAATTGACAAATGAAAGGCCAACCCAAAGTACTAAAAGGTGTCCAAGAAGTAAAAGAGATCCAAAAGGGTAAGAAAAGGATAAGAGAGGTCAAAGAGCGCCTAGAAGGGACAAGAGTTCCCTGGGCATACATCCTAACTAGGTGCTACTTTACTGAGGCCATAAAATATAAATCAGTCAAGTACCAACAAGGCTATAAGATGTGTAAGACAAGTAAGAATGCAAGAGATAAAGCAAAAGGCGAAAAGGAGTTGACAACCACTAGTTTTCTTGATTAGGAATCATGTATACATTAGTATTATTTAGGACCTAGAAATTTACCCAAGTGCATAGATTTTGTGTCTACATTTTCCCCCACTTTATGTTGTTAAGTGAATACTCGATAGCATAAAGTAGATGCAGAATTGTTAAGTTTTGGAGCCTATTTTCATCTGTGAAAGTGCGAAGACTTTACACTAAGAGTATTGTACACTTTCCACAGTTGTCTCGCCAAGGTTCGAGGTCGGGCCGGGCCCCGGCGAGGGATCCTGGGGTGGTAACCCCTGAGTAGGGGCCGGAGGCGCAGCCCCAATTTTTTTGGCCTCGAAACAAAACGTGCCCAATATACCGGGAAATGTGCTTTTTCTCATATGGGCGGGATTTTTGACCCATAGGTTTATAGACGGTTTCGGCCCATGGTTTTGATACCCATGGTTTTGTAAAAATGCTTAAGCGCTTTGTCTAATTATGTGGTTTTGTACATATGGTAGGATAATGTAACATTGCAGATGTGTTTTGAATTCAAGTGTGAATTATGTAGAGTTTGTTGAGCATAGCTCCAAACAGATCTGGGTATTGTATTGAGAGAGCAGTGGCTTGTAATAAAATCTGAGCAAGTGATTCTTGGTGGACGTAGCCCAAATTGGGTGAACCACGTTAAATATTGTCTCTTTATGTTGTGTTATTATTATTCTCGCACTTTTATTTGAGATATGTGATATTTTTTGCATATTAATTTCTACTGTTGCGATTTTGTGAAAGATTATTCCACATATTTTATCTCTTATTTCCTAACAAATATGTGTACCTTGTAATCCTGTAGAGAAGAGTGTTTCCATTAGGGTGCTAAGTGGACAAGTGAAGCATAAAGTGATCGTAATGTGAAGCGTGGAAACTAGGAGGAGGTAGATAGTAAGGGTGAAGTGTATGCATAGTAGCATGCTATTGGAGATTGTGCTCACTGATGTGAGCTACTTCTTGTTGCATATAGGGATGGACCTGCAAAAGAAGAGCAAAAATTAGTCAAAGTCTCGTATATAGAAAACCATAGTAATGTATGTATAAGTAAGTAGAAAGTGTGTGAAGGAAAGAGTGCACCTAATGTGTAAAAGAGTACTAGATAGAAAAATATCTTGTTTTCTTTAGAGATGTTACTAGATTTGAATGCCTTGTTGCCAATGGTGAGGTTTTTAGGAAATCTCAAGCCAAGAGCAATTTTTTGAGCGATCTTATGCCGAGAGCTGGGATTTTGGGCGATCTCACGCCAAGAGTGAGTTTTTGGGTGATCTCATGCCAAGAGAAGAGTGTTGGGGAGAGAGGTCTATTTTTCTCTCCTTCCATGACACTTCCCAAATAAGTGCCATTATAGATGGCACATCCCCGATTTAGAACCGATTGTAAAATGTTGAATCGAATTCAAACTGAATTATAACCAATAGAATGCATTATGTAACTAAAGGCATGTGCTTGATATCGGAGAACTATCTGTAAACTGCTATAAACTATGTTGGAGTGATAAATTGTCTATTTTTTCCCCATGACACAAGTGCCTAGGGGGACACAGCGCGCAACCGCTATGTCATGCATCGGGCACTAGTTTCTACTTTGTGTTTGTGATCTAAGTCGTATTTTGGACCACTCAGTAACTATAGACACCCATGATTTCACGCTTATTCCTGATGTTAGCCTAAGTACATCATGTTATTCACCCATTTGTGATTAATTGATTAAATCGATTAAATCATACACATTGCACCCTTTGGATTAATTAAATTAATCCCTAGTACCCCTTGTGCTAAGTTAATTATCATTTATTAATTAACTAATTAAGTGTGCACATCCTAGTGAGTTGCCACTTAGATCCTCATTCAACAACCACTTGGACTCTACATCCTCATCCTAGTCAACTACACTTCTATAATCCTAGAAAGATGGAGGCAATTGAATTACACATACAACCACCTTTCCAGATGCAACTTCTACTAACAAATTCCCATTACTTCCCTAAATGGCATTTAAACTCCGCAACTATTGCAACCTCCTTCAATGTTATTTTTAACATGTGCATTCAACTATGTTCAACCAACTTCCAACTACTTTTTCCTCTATAAAATGTAGGCTTAATCTCTATCAAACCCTCTCGATTTATCTGCACCATTACTCGTCAATTTTTCTCTAAGATCTACATATTGAAAGCTCCCAAAATATTCTCGTAGCATTGGCCAATCCACTTTGGAGGTCACTCAAGAGCACCCATAATTCCACAAGGTTACACAAGCTCCTAAGCTTCACACAACCTTATTGAGGTTTACATTGGAAGGTTACAGGAAGGTTTGCCTGTGTTTGTGTATGTATCTTTCATTTTTATGCTACTTTTTTTGTATACAATAACTATGTTCATGTTATAATTATGTATTGTGATAATTTTTATAGAGCTCTGAGCTATTATAAGGGTGATTTATTCACCCAATAGATGCCCCCTCGTTTTGGGTGCATGTGATGATCAGTAGGAGATCGCGCCCAAAGGAGAGGAGGACGATCCGATATGCATACTTGAGAGTAAATGCATGCAATGGTAGGGAATGTGCATGGTGGAAACCAGGCACATGCAAACAAGATAGGCTAGTAACAAGCGTTAGTAAAAAAAATAGCTAGTATGTAATAGAGTACAATGTAGCAAGAACTATGAAGATAAGAGATAGACCACGAAAATCGGGTCAGATACATAGGAAATCACTCATAATGTCACAAGACAATTAAGACTGAAGTGGCCATAAGAAAACAATGATAAAGCATGACATATTGCATATCCCGTAAATAATAACAAGAAATAGTAATCAAGAAATGATAGATAACCATGGTTGTATTGATCATGTAAGGAAAATGATACACATGAAGCACTCAAGCATCTTAGAAAGATAAGTATTATGTCAAAGCATATATATATATCAACGAATATTAAATTGATAGTTCCAAGAAGTGTAAAGAATTTTTAAAATGGACTTGTGATGTGTAAAATATGAGAGTAGAAAAGGTAGATGCCCCAAGAGCCTCGATGGGACTAGTAAAGAGTGGTGTTGAGCATCATGCATTGTGTAAGAATCAGAAAGGTCCCGCATTCACCTCAAGATACCAAATGAACACACATGTGTGTATAGAAACAATTAATGACATACTAAGTATCCAACTAGCATAGGAAACAAAGTGTAACATGTAAATAGTATAAGATAACAAGAGTAAATGCAACCAAGATGTGTAGATGTTGTGTAAATGTGATGGTGTGATACGATATGCAAGATGTAAAGATGGTAGGAGCAGCGTTTACCCCAGTGGATGTGCTTGAGATGAGGTTCATTTAATAATTTCCCTCAATAGTCAAGTATGAACCATATAACAAGACTGTGTCATCGGGTAATGATGGTACAATGTGTGTACTAGAGATGTGAGAGTGCTTGGAAAGATAAACATGAAGTGCAGAGTTTAAAGTGTAGCGAAAGTAGATGATGTGAGGTACATTTAAGATTTTGACATTCAACAAACAAGTATGAACTGTAGAACTAGAGTGTGTCATCGGGTAATGATGGTACAATGTGTGTACCAAAGATGTGAGAGTGCGTGGAAAGATAGACATGAAGCACGAGTGTGAAGTATAGAGAAAGTAGAGGATGTGAGGTTCATTTAAGATTTGGACCCTCAACAGGAAAGTATGAACTATGGAACTAGAGTGCGTCATTGGGTAAATGATCGTACAAATGTATGTACCAAAGATGTGTGTTGCTTGAAAGGATTTATCGTGAAGCACATAGCGTACATCAAAGGAGCTATGAGTAGACGATAGAGATATCCAAGAGTGATGGAGGGGGAGGTAGAATGTACGATGCCCCCAAGTGTGTGTGAGTGATGTATATCTATACAATGATGTGAGAGATACCATGACATGCATCATAAGTGTTTCCTGTGTCCTAGTCATTGACATAGGCATTATCTGGATAGAAAGGAGGAATTATATGTTTAAATATAAAAGGTGAGTGAGGGATATGATCTTGTAATGAGGGAATTGTTTGTGCTTCCTTTGATGTTTTGGCCTTTAATAGGACTTATGGTGACTCTTGTATTATTGAAGAAGGAACATGAGTGACTATTGTGTGATGCTTGCTAGACATAGAGGGATCATATTTGGGATCCCATTGGGGTTTGGTAATTGGACATGAGTGTGTGGCATAATATTGTGTAGCAAATGAAATAAGGCCTTGATGCTCAAGTTGTTTGATTCTTCATTCCAAAGCATAACAATCATTATCACAATGTCCATTAATTCTATGATAATTGCAAAATGGGTGACCTTTGTATTTTGTAAGCCAATAAGGAGGGTAGTAATGAGTAGGTGGCAAGGTGATCAATTGGTGATTGAGGATCTTAGAGATAATATCGTGTTTCCTAGCATTTCAATCAAACTTGAGAGGTGTTTGTTGTGGTAAGACCTTGACCTTGCTTGTATGAGCACATGTAGTAGACATGGGATCAGGATGAGGTGTAGAAGAAGAACTAGCATGGGCATGAGAAGCATCCTTGAGATGTTGGATTTCAGTTGTGAGGGATGTAATCGTGGTTTCCATAGCTTGAAAATAAGGTGTAAAACTTGAATTGAATCGAAGATGGATGGATTGGTTGTGTTATCAGAACTAATTGGTGGGGTCATAGTTACAATTGAACATTTTTATTCTTAAATTATGCTTAGTTATAATATGTTATCTATTCATATTTTAAGTAATAACACATATGGACTCTACATGACTAACTTATCTTGTTTCATGCACCTATTGGCTATTTGTACTTGGACATGACCGTGTGGAAGAATTTTTTGTAGCAAATGAAATGTGTCCTTGATGCTGAAGTTGTTTGATTCTTCATTTCAAAGCATAACAATCATTGTCACGATGTCCATTAATTCAATGATAATCACAAAATGGCTGACATTTGTATTTTTTAAGCCAATAAGGATGTTAGTAATGAGTAGGTTGCAAGGTGATCAACGGGTGATTGAGGAGCTTAGAAATAATATCATCTTTCCTATCATTTCAATCAAATTGGAGAGGTCCTTGTTGTGGTAAAATTGTGACCTTGCTTGTATGAGCACATGTAGTAGACATGGGATCAAGATGAGGTGTAGAAGAATAACTAGCATGGGCATGAGAAACATCCTTGAGATGTTGGATTTCAATGATGATGGATGTAATCATGGTTTCCATAGCTTGAAATTTATTTTGAAAAATAAGGTGTAAAGCTCGAATTGACTCAAAGATGGATTTATTGGTTGTGCTATCGGGACTAATTGGGGGTTGGAGATACGATTGAAAATTATTATGCTTAAATTATAATATGTTATCTATTCATATTTTAAGTAATAACACATATGGACTCAAATTTTGCCAGACTAACTTATCTTGTTTCATGCACCTATTGGCTATTATCGCTTTTCATCATCACAAATTTTATTTCTTAGTTACATGTCTTATGTATGCATCCTTTTGTCTTCTCTATGTGTGTGTGATGCTTAGGTCTCCCTTGTTTGGGGCCTTATTTTCCTTTTCTTATGCATCCATGTGGCCCTTGCTTTTCTTTGTGTGACACTATTTTATCCCTTATATGTGGCTCTTGGCCTTTTTATGGATGTATATATGGTAGTGATTGTTGTACTTATATGTTTATTTTCTTCTAAGTTTGTATATGTGTATTATTATTGTGTATGTTATTTCTTTGTGTCATGGTTTCTATCATGCAATATCTTATAGGCCCAGATTAGAATGGTGGCCACCTATGGTTATCTTTAATGTGATCTAATGGTGACTACCAACTATATCGACATGGACACACTTCAATTATTTATAAATTTGATTCATCTTCAAGATATTTCACTCGCATCAAAAGAGGGGGGATTCAATGGTGTTATCACATGAAATTACATGTAATTTAGGCACATACATATTATAGATTACACATGATAGTGAAACAAAAATGTGGACACAAGAACATAAATAGGTAAAAAAATCACTTATAAAATTTCACTCTACACATAATTTTCCAACAAGGATAGAACCCATAGATGTTAATATCCAAAATGGACGGTATTTTCCGGGAAGACTAATTTCATCCAATTCAAAATTTTCTAGAACATGCGAGGCTTTTATAGGTTTTTAATGCAAGTTCAGGGATAGATTATACAATTTAGAGAAAGTTTACTACATTTTGGTACAAAATGTAGGGGTACATGAGTGGAATTCATTCCCTTTCAACTTCATTTATCTTATAATCTAACCATTTCTATAAATCATGATGGGTGTATGATATTACTTCATTCCATTTTGAATTTTATCATATTAATGGCATGATTGTACTTCATTACCTTTCAACTTTTCACGAGTTTCACATTTATGACCTAGATCTATTTCCAGTGATGTGCATATGTGGGTGGAAGGTTTATGGAATGGCTAGACACCATGTCACACCCTTCTTCTTACTCTCTCTTGAAGTTTCAAGTGTGGATAGATGCCTTGTAAAACCCTTATTTCGTGTTGGGACACCAAAGTCCCTCTTGATTCTAGCTACATCTCTAAATTTTTACTTAAATTAGGGAATCGCTTAAATGAGGAAAACAAGTGTATTCCTTTCATACTTTGTTCAATTTCAATTTTCAATCTTCAAATTGTATTTCCATTTAGAGTTATAGTTCATTTCCTTATATAATTGAATTGACTACAATATGTGTTGTAGGATTTCTCTTTGAGATCTTGCAACCACCCAAGCATCTCAAGAAAGCAAACAATTGAGAAAAGACAAAGTGTGTTTACATACTCAGGTATCTTTTCCTTTAAGTAAGAAAATTATATTTCCTAGCTTAAATGGGGCAAATGTAGACACCAAAATTTGGTATTTTATCACTTGATAGTGTCAATATTGGCGTAATCCTAAGTCATGGCTTATACACTTATTCCTATCCTAATTAGTATATCTTTAGTCCTATTAAGGAAATTTCTCTCCTCATTACATTGCTTAGTAGATCACAAAATTGTTTACATCAGTCAAAATTAGTCTATCATTTGTAATTATCATTCACAAAAATTTATAGATCTACACATCCCCAATAGGGGAAAAAGCATCTAATGGTTTGGTCCAAAAGTAAAAGTTTTCTCCAAGGCCACCTTTTCAATTTGATATCTTTTATGGGTCATTATTTTCCCTTTGGGTCAACTTCAATGTGAAATTATACATACATGACCCTTTACAAGAAAGTCAAATCACCCATTTGCTCACCTAGAATTCACTTGGCACTTACTAGAAATATCACTCAAAATGTATACAAATTTCTCCTAAATTTCCCTAAAGCAACAACAGAAATTAGAATCGACCCCACACATGTTTGAAGAAATCTAAACCATGTTCAAGTCTCAAGCTTCCCAAACCAAGTCAAGCAAAAACAAGTCAAGCCATTATAAAGCATTATCAAGTGATCAAGTTATCAAATATAATTGTATCATTACTCTAGCATATTCTCTAGGTATAGAACTATGTGCAATTTGATCCTCTTTAGAGTAGTTCCGATGTATGAATTGTATATATTGTACTTAAACAAAAATACTAACCTTTTTATAAAGATTTTTCCCATGGTTAGAATTTTAGGGAATTTTAGTTGATTAAAAAGGGTCGAGACATTTGTAATACTGATATCTTATAGTGAAGATTCTAGTTATTCGAAAAGGAACATAAAGTGTTAGAGCTCCATTATCATCCTAGATGAAATCGCTAGATAAGGACAAAACCACATAATGGTCCGATCTGAAATTAATGGTTTCATCCCAATAGATTGTGCACTTCTAGAATCGAGACAAAACATATGTAGGACATTTCCTATCATTTAATCTATCTATCACACCTTTATCAACTTCCAGATTATCCAAATATCTAAATGCATTCATACTCTCATGTATTACTCTATTTAAAACATGTTAGAATTGATCTATATTACAAATTTCTATATATTTTGTTCTAATATGAATGTTAACGGTTCATTAGTCATCGAATTTACATCATGTTTCTAACACTAATATAGAATTTAAATAAGTAAGAATGGAATCTTTACCTCTCACACTTATTTATTTATTTTTCTAGATTAAATCACTTGTAAGAGTTGAATTTCAAAAATTATGGTGTGTTGATTCTAATATGAGGATTGTATGGTTTTCATTCCAAATCTAAAAATATGGCACATGAGGGGTAAGTGTTGGAAGTTAATGGACAAAAATGGGGTCATCCGTGGACATCATATTGCAAAAAACAACGAAATCTCAACTTGTAGGGATTATTAGCAATACGCGCATTCAAAATTAGAAAAATATATATAAATATGAATCGTAGCATCTAGAATCTAGTTTCTAAAATACTAAAAAAAATTTAAAATGGACAAGTTTAGCTATATTAAACACTTAAAATTATATGACTTGGTTTTTTTTTGAAAAAAACTTATAAGATTGTAGTCTGTTTGCTCGTGATTTGGATGACGAAATCTTTTTTTTTTTCATTTGGTGAAAATTTAGATGTAGTTTTCTATCTTGGGATGGATTTTATTTTGTATTTTTTCGAGCAATATTTTTTTAATGATTTTTCCTGAAAGTGGTCTGAAAATATTTAGAAAACAGAGCGCTTTCCGTTTGCCCACCATAACTATATCAAAAAATATCGAAATAATTTTATTTTTTTAACGTGTATAGAATTTGTCCACGCTTGGGATGGTATAAGTTTTATCACATTTTGATAAGCGAAACAAAAGTTACAGTCTTAAACATAGACATGAACATTCACGGGAAAATATGTCTTAAAAACCTATTGTTAATAAAAAATTATAAAATGATATTTATCTTATTCTATTCACTTTAAAATCAATATTTCTACGAAGCTAACAGTCTCCCCTACGCAATGACACCATTTTTGTGAAATGTTTTCAGTTTTTTAGCATGGTTCAAGTCTTTGGAAGAGCAAATTTGAGGTTTTTTGACCTTTTACACTTCATAATGACCTTCCATAGCTTTGGTTGGGGAAAAAAAAGATTTCCCGAGGCTTATGGTCAGCAGATAGATCCACAATCATGGTTTATAAAGTGTGATCGTGGGTTTTTAACACAAACTGCGAGCGCGCTTTAGAAACCGTGATCACGGTTTATAAAGTGCGCTCGCAGTTCATAAATCATATTTACACACATCCCAATGTCTGAATTACCATGTTATTTTTACTCTCTGACCTTACCGTATGAATTACTGCAAAATTCTATCTTTTTCTGCACGTTTTCTTATCACCGGAAGCAAAACATCATGGGAGATAAGAAACGAAGTCAAAAAGGAAGTCATTAAGTAAAAAAACACCAAACGAATTAGAGGCCAACAAAATTCAAAATGCTAAGCGAATGCAGAATCTTCGTGAATCAAGAAGAGGTTCATCTTCAACCCCAACTATTGTAAGCAATGAAGAACCAGGTAATGTTTCTACCATCAATGTTGAAGTTGAATTAAATACTCGTGATGAAGATGTTTTTACTGTCAATGTTGAAGAAGAATTAAATACTCACGATGTAGTAAATGTTGAAATTGAAGGAGACAATGAAAATATGAATAAGGAAATTCATGTTGAAACTGTAGACAGGAAAAATTTGACAAAAACACCTCCTAGGATTTTACGTAAGAAACCTAATTTTTTATTGAAATTGATGAAAATATTTTGAAACCAATGTCTGACAAACTTTCTGAATGACAAATCAAAAGAAAAGCCACTGAAATTTGGGATAATCACTATAAAATTTTAAATGATTCCCAAAGATGTCGATTCTGGTTAGTTTGATGAAATTGATTAAAATGAGACCTACATTAAACACCTTAGGATTGACAACATCTAATATATGTGGTCAAACCTCTATAATTGTTGAAAACCTTCATGATGCATATCACACTGTTGGTGTCAAGAGACGCACTAGGGATAGTAATATTGTGCGTCGTGTACTTGCCACTAGTGTTGTAATTGTATCAATAAAAAAACAATGTTTGATTACGCAAACAAGTCGAATGTTGCAAGTTAATCGAAAAAATCTAATGAAAGCAATTGAAAGACGTAATATCCTTCAATCACTCAATAACGCTGATTTTTGGGCATTTTTTGCTAGAGCACCGCGTAAGGACAAAAATAATTTTGATGCTATAAGAGAAGTTGTTATTCAATTTTGGCATGATAACACTAGAGTTTCACCTAATACAAGAGATGTTATAAAATGGAGAGTTGGTTCTACTAATTGTGAACCACATCCAAAGCATTTCTTAGATATGACTCAAACTCAATTTTTCTTAAGTTTGAACAAGAGAATCTGGAAATTAAAATTAGTCAACATTTTTTGAAATGTTGAAACCATTCTATGTGAAAATCAACCATGCTCACACCACTTGTTGTTGTAGGCAACATGTTGAATTTGTGATGCATTATGCTAAATTTTTACATATTCATTCTATTTTTCATTCTAAAACTATGTTATCGTCATGTGGTGTTCAAGTTCCACCAATATCTTCCAGGATTTCATTCCTACTATATTTTGTGAAAAATAAGTTGGACAATTTTTTTATAGTCAGGATTGTTTAGATGGAAGTTGTAGTACATGCAATGGATTACCTAAATTGGAAAGTTGCATCCATGAGCAAATTGAAGGTACAATAAGACATAATTTAATTGAGTTTGATAAATATAAATTAGTTGCATACCAGTTGAAAGATGGAAAAGAGTCTAAACGGTGTGAGCAAGTTACAAAAAAAATGCCTGTTTTCCAATTTTTGAGAAAATTTAAGGATGAAATTGTTTATGAGTATGCTAGGCATAAAAATAGAGCTCAATGGTTGGATGAACAATTCAAGATATGCAAGGACACATTTCCTATTAATACTATTGTTTTAGTGGTTGATTTTGCAGAGAATTACACATTGCAACCACAAATGGAGGTTCAATCGCAATATTACAACTTAGTACAAGTTACCATTTTTGTGCATATAGCATTTCTACATTCTCCTGATAGTATAGAGAATGATCAAAAAAATTTAAGAGAGTACCAATTTTATATCAGTGATGATCATACTCATTCTACTGAATTTGTGCAAGGGTGTTTCTAGTTATTTTATGGAAACTTGTCTGATAGGGACATCCACTTCAAACAACATTATATATGGTCAGATAATTACACGTCTCAGTTTAAGAATGCACGAATGTTTTATTGGATGAGCAGAATGCACGTCAAGATGGGTGTGCAACATATTTGGAGTTTCACTGAGGTTGGACATGGAAAAGGAGAGCATGACAGTGTAGGGGCATGTGTGAAAAGAGCTCTTGCAAGAGAAGAGTTAAAGTACAAAGATGGTGCTAAATTAAAATATGCAAAGAGCATAGTGGAATGGTGTATTGACAACATGGCCCGAGGTTCTCAAGAAAATTCCACAGTTCGTAGATATTTTTGGTTGATAGAAGAACAAAAATTTTAACTACGAGGATTGTATACCACTCACTTTGGGTCCAGTGATATGCACCGATTTTGTAGCTCATACACTACTTCGTGGGCCGTATGGACAAGAAAGTTGACATGTTTTTGTGCATCTTGTATCGAATTTTCATCCTTTGAGTGTGATTCACAAGAATGGGTGGATGGATGGATTTGTAGGCCTCTAACTCCGCTTCTTAGTTATCAACCTCCACAAAGCATTACAACTTGTTTCGTAGATGAAGTTGCAACATCCAAGGACTTTGATGAAATTTTGATTTTGGTGCGACAAGGTATTTATGGTTATTTATTTAATGTTTTTGTTGAGTTATGTCCATTGAAATTTTAATATGTAATTTAAATTTAAGTTGTTCAACCTTTATTTTTTTATAAGACATGTGTTTGCAATTATTGCGACAGAAGAAAATGAAGAATGAACAGACTATTTCTTATGTCGTTGCATCGAGGAAAGAAAGAAGTTGACTTCTCCTATTATAGATGGTGAAGATTTTGAGTATCCTACATGGTCGGTGGTAGTTCTTGGAACTTGGCTTGGACGGTATCCATCAAAAACTCCTCTATTTGGGTGTTTAAAGACTTTGAGACACACGGAAAATACTCTTATATTCGCATCTAGTTCTAGCGACAAATATTCAGCTGTATAGATATCGAGGAAAGCCTAATAATAAGATTCTTTGGAAGGTTGTGAGTCATATCATGAAGCAATCTTGTCATTATTCGAGTAGATCTGATCACGATGGTTCATTGGAATGAATTTACAATGCTCATGTCTGGTATATATAATTTCTTTGATATATATAAATTTGTTAGATAGATTTAAGTTCATATATTTTATTTTAAATTTGTGTATTTTGTATATATCTAGTATGGTTTTGATTTGAAACTTAAATTTCTTTGACTAACACTTTTATGTTCAAGTTAGTGGTGCCAGAAAAGCTTCCACCTTCACGTGGTTGGCATTGTTAGTAGATAATTTTAAATTCTCGAAGCTAAGATAAGCTTTCATTGTTTTACAAGAAAAGAGAAGCAATTAACAATGATTTATGTACCCGTGGAGGGGGTTCTTGGCTCCAGAGGAGGTAGCCCAGAAGCACTTGGTGCTTAGAAAACTGAAACGACTCCTCCCCAAGTGTTTACAAGACCATAAATATGTGTGTGCACAATCGTTTTGGTGTCACGACCCATTGTTTGCAAAATATAGCGTTTGACAACCTTACACTGGCTCAAACTACACTATTTCACGTGTTTACAAACAATAGGGCAGCAAGAGCACCGATATGGGAAGGAAAAAACTAAGAGAGGATATTATAGAGGGTCCCTACACTAAGGTGTCGGATCAGACAAGACATCTCTAGGTGTCACAGAGTCCAGTAGTCACCCGTCGAAGTTGAACGATATTTTGGTCTCATGGCTCTTAAGGGACTACGCCTGAACGAAGTAGCCAGGAAGCAACAACCTTGTCGCACACCAAAACAATGCCTCCTATAGCATTCACCTAGCCACCGAGATGTGTCGGCGCATTCGGTTTGGTGCCACGACCCACCGTTTACAAAATATAGCGTTTGATAACCTTCTGTTTGGCTCAAACTGCACTATTTCACGCGTTTGCAAACAATAGGGCAGCAAGAGCACCGATCGGGGAAGGAAAAAATTTAAAGAGGCTATTGTAGAGGGTCCCTATGCCGAGGTGTTGGATTAGACGAGACATCTCTAGGTGCCATAGAGTCTGAGTAGTCACCCATCGAAGTTGAACGATATTTTGGTCTCATGGCTCTTAAGGGACTACGCCGAATGAAGTATCCCGGAAGCAACAACCTTGTCACACACCGAAACACACCTCCTCTAGTGTTCATCTAGCCACCCAGACATGTCGGCGTAGTCGGTTTGGTGCCATGACCCACCGTTTGCAAAATATAGCGTTTGACAACCTTACACTGGCTCAAACTGCACTATTTCACGCGTTTATAAACAATAAGGCAGCAAGAGCACCAAACGGGAAGGAAAAAACCGAGAGAGACTATTATATAGGGTCCCTACATCGAGGTGTCGGATCAAATGAGACGTCTCTAGGTGCCACGGAATCGAGTAGTCACCGTCGAAGTTGAAGCGATATTTCGGTCTTAAGGCTCTTAAGGGACTACACCGAACGAAGTAGCCGGAAGCAACGACCTTGTTGCGCACAAAGAACCACCTCTCTCTAGTGTTCACCTGGCCACCCAGATGTGTCAGCCGAGTCGGTTCGGTGCCAAAACCCACCGTTTGCAAAATATAGCGTTTGACAACCTTACACTGGCTCAAACTGCACTATTTCATGTGTTTGCAAACAATAGGGCAGCGAGAGCACCGATCTGGGAAGGAAAAAACCGAGAGAGGCTATTGTAGAGGGTCCCTACACCGAGGTTTTGGATCAGACGAGATGTCTCTAGGTGCCACGGAGTTCAAGTAGTCACCCGTCGAAGTTGAACGATATTTTGGTCTCAGGGCTCTTAAGGGACTACGCCTCGAATGAAGTAGCCCGAAGCAATGACCTTGTCGCACACCAAAAAAATTCCTCCTCTAGCATTCACCTAGCCACCTAGATGTGTTGGCGCATTCGGTTTGGTGCCATGACCCACCATTTACAAAATATAGCGTTTGATAACCTTACACTAGCTCAAACTGCACTATTTTACGCGTTTGCAAACAATAGGGCAGCGAGAGCACCGATCTGGGAAGGAAAAAACCAAGAGAGGCTATTGTAGAGGGTCCCTATGCTGAGGTTTCAGATTAGACGAGACATCTTTAGGTGCCATGAAGTCCAAATAGTCACCCGTCGAAGTTGAACGATATTTTGGTCTCAGGGCTCTTAAGGGACTACGGCCAACGGCGAAGTAGCACTGGAAGCAACAACCTTTTCATGCACCGAAAAAACTCCTCTAGCATTCACCGGCCACTTGGATGTTTCAAAGCACATTCGGTTCGGTGCCACGACCCACCATTTGCAAAATATAGCGCTTGATGACCTTACACTAGCTCAAAGCGCACTATTTCACGCGTTTTGAAACAATAGGCAGCAGAGCACCAATCTAAGAAGAAAAAAATTGAGAGAGGCTATTCAGAGGGTCCCTATCCCGAGGTGTTGGATTAGACAAGACATCTCTAGGTGCCACAAAGTCCGAGTAGTCACCCGTCGAAGTTGAACGATATTTTGGTCTCAGGGCTCTTAAGGGACTACGCCCGAACAAAGTAGCCCGAAAGTAATGACCTTGTCACACACCAAAACACCACCTCCTCTAGCATTCACCTAGCCACCCGGACATGTCGGCACAGTCGGTTCGGTGCCATGACCCACCGTTTGTAAAATATAGCGTTTATGACCTTACACACCGGCTCAAACCGCACTATTTCGCGTGTTTACAAACAATAGGCGCGAGAGCACCGATCTAAGAAGGAAAATAGAGGATATTGTAGAGGGTTCGTACGCCAAGGTTTTGGATCGGATGAGATGTCTCTAGGTGCCACGGAGTCCAAGTAGTCACCGTTAAAGTTGAACGATATTTTGGTCTCGGGGCTCTTAAGGGACTGCGCCCGAACAAAGTAGCCCTAAGCAAAAACCTTGTCGTGCACCGAAACACCACCTCCTCTAGTGTTCACCTGGTCTTCCAAACATGTCAACACATTCGGTTCGGTGCCACGACCCACCGTTTACAAAATATAGCGTTGACAACCTGACCTTCTGGCTCAATGCACTATTTCGCGCATTTGCAAAACAATAGGGAAGCAAGAGAACTAATCGAGAAGGAAAAAACTTAGAGAGGCTATTTTAGAGGGTCCCTACTGCTTTGAGGTTTGGATCGGAGGATATGTCTCTAGGTGCCACTTGAGTCGAGTAGTCACCGTCGAAGTTGAACGATATTTTGGTCTCGGGCTCTTAAGGGACTGCGCTTTGAACAAAGTAGCCCTAAGCAACGACCTTGTCGCGCACCAAAACACCACCTCCTCTAGTGTTCACCTGGCCACCCGAATGTGTCAATGCATTTGGTTTGGTGCCACGAACCACCGTTTGTAAAATATAGCGTTTGTGAAATTCTGTGGCTCAAACCGCACTATTTCGTGTTTTTGCAAATAATAGCGCAGCGAGAGCACCAATCTGAGAAGGAAAAAACTGAGAGAATCTATTGTAGAGGGTCCCTATGCCAAGGTTTTAGATTAGACGAGATGTCTCTAGGTGCCATGGAGTCCGAGTAGTCACCCGTCGAAGTTGAACGATATTTTGGTCTCAGGGCTCTTAAGGGACTACGCCCGACGAAGTATCCCTAAGCAACGACCTTGTCGTGCACCAAAACCACTTCCTCTAGCATTCACTGGCCATTTGGATGTTTTGGTGCATTCGGTTTGGTGCCACGACCCACCGTTTGTAAAATATAGTGTTTGACAACCTTACACTGGCTCAAACTGCATTATTTCACGCATTTGTAAACAATAGGTAACGAGAGCACCGATCTAATAAGGAATAAGCGAGAGAGGCTATTGTAGAGGGTCCCTATGCCAAGGTTTTGGATCAGACGAGACATCTCTAGGTGCCACGGAGTCCAAGTAGTCACCTGTCGAAGTTGAACGATATTTTGGTCTCAGGGCTCTTAAGGGACTACGCCCGAACGAAGTAGCCAGAATCAAGCGACCTTGTCACACACCAAAAACACCACCTCCTCTAGCATTTACCTAGCCCCGAACGTGTCGGTGCGGTTGGTTCGGTGCCACAACGTCTTAAGGCATGACTTCTTACTCCTCGCCTCCGTTCATTTCCTAGGACTCAAAACATTCAATGTCACTTGTTTACCTTCCATCTCTCTTATTCTCTTTGGACTTTCCTTTGTCCTCTTAGGTGCTTCATCACTGTCCTTGCTTTTCTCTCTTGAGCTATGTTGTTGTGGCGATCTCTCTCCATCCTCTGCTGCCCCAACTATGTGCTTACATGCTCATTATGTTTGCATTGTAATATGGTCATGCTCTTGGCTACCTTGAAACTTTTTACATACTTTTCATCCCTTAATGGGTATCTAATGCCCTAATTATCATGCTTTGAAGATTCACAAGAATAAAGCATTCCCTTGTTATTCTAATAGTGGATTAAGTATTTGAATATAGGTCAAGAATATTAAATGGAGTTGAAATTAAATGAGCCATAATTGCTAGTGAAGCAAGAACTAATGAAAAGTGGTGAGTAAAGGTAAGTCATGTTAAAGGAATGAAATGCATTTATTCATTGTTTCTAACAGTATCTAGTGAGAATGTGAACATATGAATAAGATTATCAATAAAATGCTAAGGAAAGTAGCTTAAAGTTTGCATATTTGGATGGAATTTTAGAAGGAGACTGAAGTGGCCAATCAAGTCACTTATGAAGCATGCTAAAAGAAGTGAAGGAATAAGAGGAACATAGTTTCCATGCACGAGAAACATAAAGAAGAGAAAATAATTCTCATAATAAAGAACATAGCATGAAAGAAGAATAATGGAGGAGAAAGGAAGTGTAAAATGAAATGCTTATAGAATAAATAGGTACTCATTCAATATGAAATGGGAAACAAGAGGAAAGTGGCGAGAAAAGGTCAAATTTCAGTTTGAGGCAAACATGTAATGGTTGTGATCAATAAATGAAGAAAGCAAAGGAGAGAGTGAATACTTGTTATACATGAGGAAATACAAAGGCTTGAGGAGATATTTATGTCGGGATATTCATAGCAACAAGAGACAAGTCAAGAGAAAAAAGAGTGAACAAGGGAAAAATAAGAAGGAGAAAGAAAGAAGTCTTGAATACATACAAGGAAATAAAAGGAAAGAGAGGATGGTAAGTCCAAGAAGAAAGAGACAAACAATGAAAATGAAAGAGAGAAGTGAATCTACTTTAAACGATAATCAAATTGAATGTTTAACTTCTTAGTTGATTGGCATATAGCACCAAATTATAAAGAGATAAGGTGTGTACATCTATTGATTCCCTTAATTTCTCTAAAACAATGTAAATGCTTCCCTTAATTTCTTAACAATTGTACCATGCAATGTTGCACCATAAGTAACATTATATTCATATAGTTCAAGATGAACTCTATCTCGCTTATTTCTATCAATGTTCACATTAGTTGATATGCAACAGATGAGTGTTAGCTTTAAAAGAAAAAAGTAATTATGTATTGCCCTTTTGTAGTTCACCTAGCATGGTTTTGCTTAATGGAATAGGTTTGCTTAACAATTGTACCATGTAGTTCTCCGAGACATGTTTTTTTAATTTTAAATCAAACATACATATCTAGAACTAATAAATGGTTATGAAAACATACATAGAAGGATATCATACATGCAATGAAATTGAATCAAACATATAGAAGTAATATCATTATGAAAACCAACACACATGGATATATAAGAATCAAACAAAACTGTGCTCCAGATGCACGTCTCACGAAAATATGTAAGTTCATAACATGTGTACATCTCAAACTAAGTGTATCATACATATAGGACCACATGCGGTCACAAACTATATGAAGAAACATGTTCACTAGGACCAGATGGCCCATATGTGTGTGTGTGTGTACATCCAGGTGGACTATGAATTTACTCATGAAACATCTTCCCTCTCTTCGCCCTGCTAGAAGTAGCACGTCCACGACTTGGGGATGTAGTGGAGGGAGATGTCACTACGGATTTCATCCGTGTGGTCCTAGGCATCTCTAAGCAGGTCTGCAACCTAACCTACACATTCATAAACAACAAGTTTTTAACACCCAAAATTTTAAAATACATTCACATTTTAGAAACTTGTACAATTTAGTTAAAATGGATATGAAATATTACCGCAATGTCATGATCCCTATCAATTTTTCATTGACGCATCGTAGGGACAACAATAGACTCACGAGGGGTAAGCTACATACAAATAATTAATTTTCAAATTAAATATTTCACATACATACAAAATTTGATATTGTAGATTTAAGTAATAAGAAATAATGAACCTCAAAATTTAATAAATTTGAAAAATTGTACCTTAGCTAGTGGATCTGTAGATCTTTATGGCAAAGATCTCACTGACCTCCATGATCTGCATATATGGAGGAGTCTCTCGATGAGTCATAACCTATACAAAAACATGTACAAATCAATATTAAAATCTACATGATTGCACCCACATACAGAGGTCCAAGGCATGTAATCCACGTGAACTTCCACAATTAGAAACAAAGTGTCTTGAGAAAATAACTGCGTAAAACTCATGTGAGGCGTGCAAGTAGCCTTAGTTCCCAGGAGAGCGGATGATGACCCCATGGGGGCTCACTGTGTATAAAAGACAAACATATTAATATGTACAACATACACATGAAACATTATAATAATAATCTAGTGCAATCAAATGAAATTGAAAATGTAAGTTTGTACAACTTGAAACTTATGTTTGAAACACGCCCATTCTGATGGTATTTAGCATGTCGATATTGGATGTTTCCTTCAAAGCTCTTGTTATTTAAAATAAAATAAAAATTAGTTTTTACATGTATGTACATGACGTACAATCAAATACATATATATTAAAATCTCAAACATGAATTAAACTATTGTGTGTGTATATATATATATATATATATATATATATATATATATATAAAATTTATATTTATTTGAAATTTATTTATTTGAAAGACCAATATCAGTGGCACCGATTCAAAACATACCCCCAAAACATCTCATATATAAAAAGAAATCATGTGAACCAGCAAATGATGTCTTGCCTTGCAGTGCATACGGCACCACATGATCCACAGTGGTGTGGTGCACTAGAACTGGCGCCTCCACCAACATCACCAGATGCAATCTGGTCACTATTGTAGGTCGAGTGTCAGTGAGCTCCCTCAATGCATGCGGTGTGTCAATCTCACAACCTTCTTCACTTTGTATGAGGGATAACTAAAGGCAGTGGGGGTTTTGGGGCATGGGAGATCCTTGGTTGACCTACACATGCACCAGGTCTACTTTGTGCAGAGCCACCTCCTCGACCAAAAAAATTCAAAAAGTCAAAATAATTTGGGACCTCATTAAGCACGAACTCGCAATATAATTTCTTCAAAAAATAGAGAGGAACCTCATTTTTGTTGCATGGTGGATAATCAAAAACCATCCACCATCGGTCCCAAAAATTGTTTTAGATTCGGTCATCATGGCACCAACGGATTGGGAACCGTTTGCAAGTAGTTGCGAGGGGGCATTGGTTCTCATGTCAGTAAATAATGCACAAATGAGGTCTTTTCCAATTTTTTTGTCTTTTACTACAAAGCATGGGATAATTTATCCACATACCTCCACCTCTGATCACCTCTAAAGGTATTCCATCTATGAATTTGGTTGGTTGCAGAGTCGACTTCTCCAATCAATGTTTCGCAATGTGTTGGCTAAAGTCATACGGACGGATTTGTGGCATGATTTTGTTTTATAGTCGAATAAGGTTCTCAATGACAATTTTATTTTCTTAGATTCTTCCAACGATATTATCTTGTGTTCTTGCTAGTTCAGTGGGGACAAAAGGAGCCACAGGAGGCAGATCTATGTTTGGAGGAGGATTTTAAGGAATGTTCGAAGGATTTTGAGGAATGTTCGGAGGGTTTTGAGGAATGTTTTGATGGTTTGCACGATTTCAAGCTTGCCGACCAACTGAAAAAACAAGAAAATTGTATACATAAACAAACATTTCAAAAAACCCATGAAAATGCAAAAAAATAACCTAAAATGCAAAAAAATGATTAAAATTGGGGGCTTACCTCCTCGTCTTGGCGACATGGTTGAATCTATCACGATCCAAAAGTCTGATGAGCAATTTTGAGGTGGTATTCAAAGCTCCAATGAAAAACATCTAGGAGAAATCGTGGTTTGAAATGAAAAATGGGGAAAATGAGGACTCAGTTGGACTACTTTTTTGTCTCGAGTTACGTGATCGAGGTTTATAACCGCTCACGGTTTTAGGTTTGGTTATGTCCACAGATTTTTCCACCAACTTCGTGCACTTACCCTGAGATGTCATTCCTCATAAATTGAGGAAAGTAATATAAAATAACTTTTAAGACTTATTTTCATACCTAGTCTGCATTATTTCATTTTCTTTTTATTTTTGGCGAGTACTGAGTGTTATTTTGTTTCATGTTTTGGAGTGCAGAGTTTCTTTTTTGGTTTTATTGTTTTTGTATTTCTAGTCATATTTTTTTGTATTTATGTGTTTTGAGTTGTTTTATATCTATTTTTGGTCTTGTATAAAGGAGATTATTAGACTAGATAGATAGAGGAGGATGTTTCTTATGCATTAGAATTCCTTCCAAGTTGACAAGTACATTTCTTATTCTATAATAATTGAATATTGATAGTTATTTTTTAAATTTTTTCTCTCATTTTTCATGATAAGACTATGTCATCTTAAGCTAACCCTTATCCTTTTTAGCTTTAATAATTTCTTCTATAGACCTTAATATGTAAGGGCAAGTTTAAGATAAATGTGTGTGTTGAAGGTTGTGATTATAGCTCAAGGTCAAGTGAGATTTTTAGAGGGAAATTAACTATTTATTTTTGTTTTAAGAAGGTTTGGATATTCAACACTCGACCATATGTTGGTTAATATGTGTTCGATCTAAAATGTTAAGGTTATCTAGCTCAATGTTCGAATCTCATTTTTCTAGTTAATGGCATCATCTAATATTTTGTATGGTTGACCTTCATTGTAGTGTAAGGTTTGTAAAACACTTTTAAAGGTAAATGCACACATCTTAGTGATGTATTTAAGGGTTTTGTGTTTTTTAGTATATTCAGTATTTCGTGTTGTAATTTTTGATATGGGTATTTATGTATGTACAATATTTTAGTGTTGTTTCAAGTTTAAGAATTTATGGAGTAAATATATGTTTTTAGTGTTGCATTTTAGGATCTAGGTGCGTATTACCGTAAACACATAAGGTTGAATGTTATATAGTGTAGTTTAGAACCATTTTTAATGTTATGCATAAGAATTAATGTTACAATTCAAGGTTTAGATGTTTTTGTCATCCTACTTATTTAAGGTTGGCTATAATGTTTATTCTCTTCATGGTTGTTTGTTATATTTCATAGATAAATTTCATTACAACTCGGGGTTGAGTGATTTATTAGAGGTAAATATATTATTTGGTCAACTTGTTAGGGTTTTCAACCTCTATATGAGGATGCCCCTTCTAATTTTTCTTATGCTTTCTTGTAAGACTTTTCACACATGTAGTTTTTTCACTCCTTAGATTTTGAACACGTCACTATAAAAGCATACATTAATCCAATGGTTGAAATATATTAAGATTCCACAAATTTAGTTTTGCCACAATGTCCATCAATCTAGATGTGGGTTTACCTCTACCCGAATAATATCAAGGAAAACATACCTTCGACATCGAAATTTGATGATTGATAATATAAATTATTCAATAAGTCAAGGAACTACATCTTCTCGTGTCACCCCTCCCATTGGGAAACAAGGACATCCCAAGTAGGAGCGGGTATTCCACCCCAACACTTAAACCTTCTATTTGATAAAATCATGTCCAAGTAAGTAGTATCTAATACAAAGCGTACATCTTCACATTATTAATGAAGTTGTGTATTTACAAATTCCCACGATATATATAAGAAGTTCAATAAACACTTATAACTCTTTTGGTATTCCCTAAATATCTTGGTAGAGTGCCTATATAATATCTCACAATTAACTTCATTGATCAACCTTCCAAATAGCCATCTTTATTCTTATATAGATAAGGATGTGAGGTTAGGTTTAGGTTTTGGAGAGTAAGTTATTTGTCTGACAATAATATCTTCTTAAAATAAGACTTTCTTATTATTATCCTAGAGATGTGCACAAGACACTAAATATAGTTAAGCTAAGTTAATTTGGTGTAATATTATTGCATATAGAATATCACATCAACACCTCTCTTTAGTTATAGCTTAGGAAGGGTTATACAAAACAACAAGACTTATAATCCTCTAAAATGGGTCCCGATAACTAGGTCTAATGATGAACCCATGTATAATGAAGTGTAACTAGAAAAATGGTCATTGTGAGGTTTCTCAAAAAAACTAATAGATCAACAAAAGTTTCTCAAGGTGTTGATATTTGCTAAAAGACATCTCAAGTAGTACAACACACAAGTAGTACATTTGAATGTTGAAAATATGTGCACTAGATTAGATAGAAACCGTCACCACCACTAAAGGTGGAAGTAAATGCTTGAAAAAGTGTAGAACTCAAAAGCGTATGATTGGAGCTTGGAGATCCACTTCTTGATCTCTAAAAATGATAGTTGTTAGGGATACCACCGGTTACACTATCTTATGTCAAAAATACAAAAGATTTCACCAAATGATTACCTTTAAACTAAAGAAAATGTCTATAATATATGTTGAATCAAGGGAAGGACAAAGAATTAACACATAACACCCACCAAATAAAAGCAATATCACACCAAATACCCTCTCCCTTGCCATAATGTTGAATTGGGTGTAAAAATATATGTATGAGTGGAGTGAACCCATTACTCGATCATTGAATCAACAAATATTGGGGATACTAGTTGGTGAGACTTTTTGCTTCAAAAATCCGAGAAAATATATGTATGAGTGGAGTGAACCCATTACTCGATCATTCAATCAACAAATATTGGGGATACCGGTTGGTTAGACTTTTCGTTTCAAAAATCGAGAAAAATATATGTATGAGTGAAATGAATCCACTACTTGATCGGTGAGTAACGAAAAATGCAAGGACTATTAGTCGATTAAAGTGTCTCGTGTCAAATTAAATATTAATTAAGAAACAATAACTTTGTCAAAATTTATCAATGAAAAACATAAAATAGAAAAGAACTAACAACCACTAAGTGCAATAAGTACATAAATACTTCTTTCAAGTTACAAATAAAATAGAGGCTACAAATCATAATTTTAAATAGGTTTAAATTAATATTATTAAAAACTAACAATCAAATTAATAAAAAAATACAAATTAAACATTCAACATCCCACTAAATTACATTTGAGTTGGCTTAATAGTGAAGAACTTGTATTCTTCAAAAGGACACCACGAATACAAATCTTGTTAGGGGTAGAGTATGTATGCCTTGTATTTGAATTGAGGCATAGTTACAAGTGGCAAGGTATGTTCACCTTGTATTTGAATTGAAGCAGAGTTAGGTACCTCCTACATACTAAGAATATGAGTTAGTACTATATGCTATTAGATGTTTGCGAGACCTAAAAACCTAAAAATTAGACCCCCGACATTGTAGACTATAAAACTAATTATTATTATTATTATTATTATTATTATTATTATAAAACCAAGGTACGAACCTCATGAGATACCAAATAATAAGGGATAAGCTCAACATCAAGCTCCAAATAAAATTAACCGAACAGACTAAATAATAAGAAATGAGGTCAAAATCATACAAATTTGACGGAATAGAAACCTCAAAATCCTTGATAAATAAGCCTTAAGAATTTTGTGCACCTAATTCCTTCAGCGTCATATTCAATTAAAAAAACTCATATTATTATTATTGCAAAGCATGTGTGCAGTAGCTAGTCTATGATAAATTTGATAAAAACACGTGGATAGAAGGCAAGTCTACAAGGTAAAGTCCAGTCAATAATGACGACGGAATCCACCGGGCCAAGCGGTACCGGTGGGAGGCAGGAAAACATTGTAAAATTAAGAGGCGTGACCGGCTACTGCCGGGAGTGGGACCCGCGGCCCCTCGAGTACTCGGCCAAATTTCTGGAACCCAGGAAAAACTGGAACCAGGTGGGGCTCCCGCTTGAGCGACCAGGGTTCGAATCCCCACGCTTCCATCTAAAGTGATATTTTTAAACCGCTTTCCAGTTTTACTGGGCCGACAATGTTTACTTTGTGCTTTACCTGTCAAATCAATCTGGAAAACACCATCCCTATTTTTGGCCTTTAATGCGCCGTGCAAAATATGGCAGTACAGAGAAAATTGTGTCAAACTAGGTATATGCTGTGACGCTGTCCTTTATTCCATCCGATGCTGTCAATTTTACTGAATTTTACGTTTTACTTACTTAGGGTTTGCCCTAGGTAGAATCGGAATTCCGATTGCTTCAAGTTAAAAATTGCAGTTTTCAATGCTCCTCCTTTCGAATTGACAGCGCTGGAATTGATTAAATATACCGTTCGGTCGTTGATCTTGTTGAATTTTTCAGCGGTGAACCGTGAACTAGAATATTTAGTCCCCTAAGTTCAGGTGATTAAACAAATTTAATCAAACTTTTAAATTAAAAATTGCAGTTTTCAAACCTCGTTCCTTTTCGATTTGACAGCGCTCAAGCACACGAGATGACATTTGCCGTAGAATATTTAGTCCCTTGACTTCCGGTAATTAAACAAATTTGATTTAACTTTCGGCGGAAGAGGGTCGTCAGGCCTTGGAAATGTCGACAGTTGATTTTCTTTTCAAGTACAAAGTTTTATACAGTGGCTGTTTTAACGTTGTTTAAACAAAGAATTATTCAGGTTCCTGTCTTATTACTAAGTGACGCTCCAATACGAGTAAATATCAGTAAAACTCAAGTCATAAATATTTTTCAAAAAAAAGAAAAAAAAATGTTTTAGAAGTGGTAGAAGAATACAAGTATCTTCACATGGATTTTTACAAACAATCAGTCGGTGTCGAGTGGATGAATGGTGGTGTAAAAGTGTTGTTTAGCCATCCACCAAGGTACAAATCTTAAGGGATACCAAAAAGGGGTGAGGCCAAGATCTTCCTCTAAGCAAATTTAGTGGAATAGATACCCCTTAGTCCTTGACACTAAACCAAATACGCACTTTGCAATGTCGATTGGTCAACCAACCAATGGGTTGTTTACCATTTTTTGGGGGTGATTTATCATTGGTTGGCCGACGAGTCATTGTTGCAAACGCGCGATGTTTATGCTAAGCAATCTCGAGACACCCTCAAAATTAGAGACATGGTTGAAACTAAACAATAAACAGATGAGTAAATGACACATTAACATGCAAAAGTGTCCAAACGTTGGTGAATAAATACAAAATTATGTGAGCAATTCATAATAGTCGCATCAACAAAGTAACTTGAGCGGAAGAAAGAATATTATATCAAGGGATTTAACATGCCCTGGGACCATGTACAAATGGCCTAATTGGGTTAGAATTCAAGAGGTAAACAAAAATGTCGATGGTTAATTAAGTACTAGTTCATATCATGTTAAGTAAGAAATCAGCAAGTGAACGTCGTCTAAAGAAACCATGTTAAGTGTGAAATCAACGAGTGAACGTCATCCAAAAAAGAGTGCAAAAAAGAACATGCATTTTTTTATAAGAAGAGCGCAAGGGAAACATAATCACATCACATCATGGAGTGTAGAGCTTATAATATCATCCAAATTAAGTATAAGAAATTTTAGAAGAATTTTAGAAGAATTTTATATTATAAATTTTGAAATTTTGTATACATTTAGAGATATAAGTTATATATGTGTTAATGTAGATTGACTCAAAATTATGCAGCTGAATTTATACATGATTTAATCTGATACAAAAACACCATTTATATAAAAGTTTTTATACTTTAATTGTTTAAATATTACGTTTGAAGGGTTGATTATCTTCTTAGCTAATGAGACTTCTCAGGTGTACTCTCATACCACCTATTTTTTGTATGATTAATTCTGTAATTTAATTCTTTATTACTAGAAACTTACTTTTCAATTAAAATTTTCAACAAAATTATATAATTTTATCACATAGAGAAATATATATTCCATCAAATTTATCTAAAACTTATCCAAATTCCTTATAAATAATTGACCATATTATCTCTGAATTAGAAAGGGTTAATGTGTCCCTTTCAATCCATTCCACAAATTGTTTTTTCAATAATGAATCTCTGATAGATAATCTTTGACTTACCCAGGGTTTGTGTGTCAGTTTCCATCCATTCAACCTAATTTAACCTTATTCCTTAATAATTAAGAAAGTAATGTAACTTCAAGCTTGATTAACTCTGTTATTTTTAAAAGGAATAATTCTTAATAGTTGATTTGTTCAATAATGAGTATAATGTGTTTATTTGGGATTTGTTGAATTATATAGAATGTTATGAGTAAGTATAGTTATTCTAGTTAAACAGTTACTATTAAAAAGAATCCAATCAGTCAAAATCACTTGGAAGACTCTCCCTATCAAATGTCTAAAAAAATTGTAATGTAATGAATAAACTTAACCCTTTGGATGCTTTAAAAGGTGTTAAATGTGTAAGTTTGGACAGGACCCTGATGGTTAGATATGAGTGAACACTGTTAAATTCCTGTAATTTACTGTGTGATGATAATTACTTGTGCGGATAAGAAGACTATTGGAATTTGGAATTTGGAATTTGGAAAGGGGTTAAAAACTTCAATATAAGGAGGGTTTGGAAGAGGTAAAGATCCGGCTTGTATTGTGAGTTTGAGTTTTCTTTTGGGTTAATATTCATTGTGGTTGGAGCTGTCTGGACTCTGCATGAAGTTTATTAAGCAGTAAAGAATAACCAGAGCCCTTTGTTCTTCACTACTTTGAATGTAGCTAAGTTTGGCAGTTAATCAGGTCTTGTCTGCAAGGTGAGTATTATTTCTAGGCCACTGTGTGTTTGAAGATTCTGTCCTGTTTGCAAGTGCATTTTTTTAATCAGGAGAAATACTGTGTAGAAGATCATTTGGGACCATCTATCATTTCTGCTTTCAGAAAAAAGCAAAATAGTGGTAGGAATTCAATAATTTTGAAGAAAAATAGTGGTAGGAATTCAATAATTTTGAAGTTCTATCAAGTTTCCACACACATTTCTCTACTGATTTTTGTTTCACAGTTTCATAGCTCAACCTCACCAGCTGAAAAACAAAAAGAAAACTTGGGTTTCCTGTTTTTTTGGTCTCCAGTTTTCCCTGTTTTGGACAGCAAGAGAAAGAGAGCATTATGGAGTCTTACCAGCAAACTTCTGCTAGATTTGCTTCCTCTTTTGTAGAGTCTCCACTTAGTGTCAATTCCAACAGAGCTAGGCTACCAGGTTATGGTAGCAATGAGTCCAGTTTTGGTACTATACAATTCCCAAATCCTGAAAATGGCAATGGAAATGGGAACCACAATTATGATGTTGGAGAGGAGGAGCAGAACCAAGCTTTTGTGGGCATTCTGGATATCTATGTACACCATGCAAGAGACATCCATAATATATGTATCTATGATAAGCAGGATGTGTATGCTAAGCTGTCTCTTACCAGCAATCCAGAGGGAACTTTGTCGACTCAAATAGCTAAGGGAGGAGGGAGGAATCCGGTTTTCAATGAGAGTTTGCAGCTCAAAATTAACAGTCATCCAGATACATCCCTGAAATGTGAGGTATGGATGCTTAGCCGGGCAAGGAATTACTTGGAAGACCAGTTGTTGGGTTTTGCCTTAGTTCCTCTGGCTACTGTTGTAGGTAAGGGAAAAGTGACTAAGGATTTTGCTATGTCTTCAACTGACCTTTTTCATTCTCTTGCTGGCATAGTTCAATTATCTCTCACTTACCATGGTTCAGTTCCCTCAAATTATCATAGCCAATCTAATTCTGATGCAAGCTTGGCATTATCTCCATCCTCCATAAGTTCAGAAGTAGATTTTCTGAGTTATGGAATGGAGAATCCTGAACCCACAAATTACAATGACATTGAGTTCCCTGACCTGCAAGTTGCTAGTGAAGATCATCAAATGGTTTCAGAATTTATCAAAATGGCCTCCGATGATCTGAAACCTGAGAATTCTTCAAAGAGGGATGTAATGCTAGCTGACCCAAATGAAAATGAATTCTCTGGAGCATCATTTTCTCATTTGGGTGCATTTCCCTCGGCAGGAGATGACTATGACATGGCACCAAACACCACTGTTGAGAAGTGTGCAGATTCTTCAACAACCATTGCCCATGCCAATAAGTCCTCTGATGACCAAACTGACCCAGATGCAGAGCATTCATCTTTCAATGTTGTAAGCTCCACTACAAGCAGCTCAAGTGAAGGCCACTGTCCTCATGGCTCCCTTATTCAGAAGGATGGCTCCAGTCCAGAACCCACCAGGTTTGATGGATTTGAAAATCCTTCCAGTGGAGCTTCTTTAAATGACAATGTTTCTTCCTTCAACAAGAAAACTTTGTCTTCTCAGGATTCATTCAAAGAAGGTGCAGCTTCTAACAGTCAGCCAAAGACTTCTGAAGAGGGGACAGGGATGACATATTCAGCTCCTCTTGTAAGTATAAATCTTGAGCCTGAACAGAGTGTGGTGCAGCAGCAGATAGTTGACATGTATATGAAGAGCATGCAGCAGTTCACAGAATCATTGGCGAAAATGAAGCTTCCAATGGACATTGAAAGCCAAGGGTCTGATGATTCTACTAAGTCTGGAATAGATCAGAAGAATGTGAAATCTGCGAGAAATGCAAGCTCCAAAGTGTTTTATGGCAGTGGAGCATTTTTCTGACCTGTGAAGATAATGCATCTCCATAACAAGAACCAAAATATGGTGAAGATACTTCTGGGTTCTGACATGGATGTCTGATAATACCCACCTTGTCAAAATAACTTCCAATTGTTTGTTTGCATAGGTGCTGCTAGATTTAGTTTACTTGCATTGCCTTTAACACCAAGAACTTAATTTATTGTGTTGTTATTACTGAAAGCAATTTTAACTTTCCTTTAATTCCATTAACTTTGAACTTTGGAGCGAGAACTAGAGTCACAATTTCCTTTTTACATCTATGATGCAATCAATTCTGGTTAGGGCTTCAGCAAAGTGGTTTACCCTTAGACTAAATGACTTGTTCAATATGTGGAAAAACAACTCGATGTTGTGGCCAAGTTGTTAGAGTTGGGTAATACATTAGGTGAGTTGTTTATTATATAGTACCACTGGTTGAGTTGGCCAACTATTTGTGTGCTGACCCCAATCAAAAAAGAAAAATCTTGTGTGGTACATGATGATGGGAACCAACCTTGATAATCTTTTCATAGGGGTATTAGCTCAATAAGAGATTTCATTGATAGCTATGTTACTATGTGAAGGCATTTAATTTTGGAGACATGATTAGTTAATTACTTATGTGCTAGCATATTTGTGTTTATTGAGCATTGGTCTATTTTAGGTTCTTATTGACACATTTTCCTTGTATTTTTCAACCTTTGACTTGTCTTTTGGCGTTTTCAAAACTTCTGACCGCATTCCCTTCTTATTGATTGCTTATTCTTCTCCACGTAGGCTCTTTTTGTTTCATTTCCTCTAGTTTCTTCTACTTATCTAGGTTTCTCTTTCTTATCCATTCTTCTTGTTGTTTTTGTGCATTTTGGCATTTCCAAAATGTGCGTAACTAGTCTTGTCAATTTTGTCCCTCCTATGGAAATGATATTTTATCTTATGGGCCCTTTTCACTTTTGAGTTGGGTGCCTTGAGCTTTTGGCCCGTGTTTGTCATCTTTTTCATTGGTTGTGTCTTCTTATTTGCCAATAAGGTCCAAATTTGAATTTAAGAAGTCTATAAATATAAAGGCATACAATTACAATTAGGGGCACAAGGAACATAAAGAATGATCACAACTAAATTGCATTGAAGTTGTAAGGAAATAATCATTCTATTTCTAAAGCACCCCTATACCAAAAGCAAATTTCAAGAATAGAGAGAAGTATACATATTATATAGTAGTTGTTTGGATGCATTGAAAAGATATGGGTGAGAGTAATTGTACTACACATGACTACTTGATGAATGCATTATATTTATGAGGGGGCACGTCTCCATGCTCATAGAGCGACCGCCTCCCCCAGGATGGGCAGACCCCATCCGAGCAGGGTAGTGCACGAGGCGCTATCCAGGGAGCCAGAGGGACTCTCGGTGAGGCAAACGGTTGGCCTCGCATGCATTGGGGTTGACGACCTCACATGCGTTGGCCTACAGAAGATCTGGGTGAGTTGGGTGAGTTAAGCGCGTAGGCATAAAATGGGTGACCTCCCGGGAAGTTCCCGGTGGCGCACCAATGCAACTCTTGAGGGCTAGGTAGTGAGAAAGAGTTGTGCATGGGGGATTGAAAGGACCATGTTGTGAGCCCAAGGATGTCTCAGAATCAAGGTTAGCTGAGGTGGGTTGGTGAGCAAAGTTGGTTGCACTTAGGAACAGTGCAGGGTGTCTTGGAGCGAAGAACTTACCCAATGTACGCGGAGCGAGTTGGGCAACTCATGAGAGCAATGCAGTGGCAGAGCGAGTTGGTTTGAGCATGAAGACCTTGCATGATAGAGGCCTTGCGTTGAGAGTGCAGCGCAAGCCTAATGAGCCAGATGAGCATGGCAGACATTAAGACCAACGTGGTGAACTCACACCCACACCAAGTGGAGCATGGAACACTTGGTGCACTTGGACATTCAGAGGATGGGGTGTTCAGGAGACCTTGGAGATATACTCTACCCTTGCGGAGTATGTCCATGCAGAGATGTGCATCGTGGATCAGCAGTGGGACTCCGAGTTAAGTGACAGTGGACTTGGGGAGACCTTTGAGGTGGCAACGTCCTTAGAAGCAGAGTTCATGTGGGAAACAACCAAGAGGCGTGATGGAGTGAGACTGGGATCCGGAGGTCGAAACAGAGGAGAAGTAACTCGGACGCGAGCGAGCCAAGTGTGGCGAGCTCCTCAACCTTGCAGAGGTTAAACAGCGCAGATGAGTTGAGTGCTCACATAGATGTATCGGAGGCGCAGTGGAAGCGTGGATGCGGAGTGGGTGCAGCAGTAGGCTGAGACTCATGGAAGTGGACAGAGGATGGTTCACACGGTGATGCGCGACATGGTGGGCTGAGTCAAGGACATCATGGATATAGTTGCAGTGTGGTGAGCTGACAACTAAGGCAGAAGACTTGAGTAGGAGTCAATGCGGTCTGGACGCGGACGGGTGTCTCAAAGAGTAGGCACGGTGATGTCAGTGGCCATGGCATCGGGGCGAGATCAGAGGTTGGATCGAGCCGAGGGAAGAAGAGTACCTCACCCGCATGTGATGTGGTCTACAAAGATGGCGAGCTTGTAGTGCTCCCCGCAGGGATCTTTGGTGTTGTGGACTTGGGTGATAGAACAGTCAGCAGGTCGGGGTGAGTAGAGGCTCACACCGGGAAGGACTCACGAGGAGGACTTCCCCGGTGCACGCGTAGGTGACCGGCGTGGCAACTCAGGCAGACTCATGGATGGATGACAGAAAGGTGCATGTGATGTTCCTTAGCGGCCTTGTGCAGAACAGTTGGATGTTCGATAGTGAGCCGGCGGCGGCGAGAGCTGGTTCAGTGATGAGTCGTGGAGGCATGAGTTGTGCATTCCCTCAGGTGAACTAAGAAGGCATATTAAGAGCTCCCGGCGGTTGTATGGGCAGCCGTGGTATTCGGCGAGTGGTCTTCTGGAGCAGTTGTATGGGCAGCTGTGAAAGGTGTTGGAAGGGTTCACTTGTGCATAAGTTGGAGATGCGTTGGGAATGGGTGGTGGATGAAGATGGATGAAGGCATAGTCTGGGACTGCTGGAGTAGCTTGATCCTCTAAGGTGAGTGAAAAAAGTAGTGTCTCAGTGCCACACGTTGGCTAGTGAAATCACTGTGTAGCTAGCCCCATGACAATATTAGCGTGGTGATTGTCAATTTGTTCTCTAGTTGAGGAGCTTGATAAATGCCGAGGAAGCTCGGTTTGATACAGAGCTTTCAACCCCAAAAGAAATTTTGCATTTCCCAAAAACATAGTGTGTTTGTCAACATGTTGTGGTGGTGAATTGTTGTGTAGTGTGGAGATGATATGAGAAGACCTAACACATCCCCAAAAGTCAATTACCACATAAAAGGTTAGTGTGTATGGTTTCAATCATTTGCCTAGGTCAGTAAGTGTATGTTATCTAAGGATGATCTATATAGAGACCCTCCTACAAAGTGAAAGTTAGGTTTATGTTCATAAATCTTAATTACTAATTGCATAAGATAATTAAAAACATCATAAATAATAAAATTGTCCTAAATCATTTAAAGAGATCATGCTATAAGATATGACATAGATTTATTAATGAAAATATACTTAGGGTTTTATGGTTGGAGAGATATCGATGTGCACCAAACTCGGACTATGATGTCGTGTGTTAAAACTAGGTATGAAGGTTGGGAAGAGTGTTATCAAACTACCTATTAAATCTAGAAAGTTGAAAGTGTGCATAGGGTAGGTTGATTTGCAAGAGGGTGAGTTTTGCGGTCAAACCCGTCAAGGGTGAATTGTTCTTTATTGTTTTGAGTTGAAATCTATTTCTAGGATTTGGTTCTCTTGTGTCTTTAGACCTATTTCCTATGTTTAGCTCCTCGCAATGACACTATTGTGATTGGATATTATCTCTCCTCACTTGTCAAACTAAGAAGGGTTTGGTCACGATTAACATTGGACTAACCTCACCACCACACCCCCATCGGCGCGATGAGTGATGCCCTACATACCAATACTATGAAGAGGGATCACACAACACATAGTTCACCCGATCCTTTTAAGAATGGAGGGTAATAAAGAATATAAGCAAGATGGAGTGCACAATACCCTCACACTTGGTGATTGACGGTTGGCTTAGTTGTAGCATGATTTTTTATCCAAGGAGCAATAGAGATGCATTCAAAATTCACATAACTTTATTGTAGTAGTAATCTAAGGATTAGTTGCTTTCAATGTTATTCTCATATCCTTCTCGAATGTTCCTTTAATATGGGATCATGTAGATACCCCTAATAGCTTAGGGTGGATATGTTTATAGAGGTTACTATTCAAATGTTTTCCCACGCAACCTACCCAAAGTAGCACCTAGGGCTAACCAAGCTAGCTTGTGCATTTGAAGATATGATTGTTGTAAGTACAATAGACAAGTTTGTAGCATGTGGAAAAATTATTCATCTAAACTTGTCATAGGCCCACAAAATTGTCCATGTTAGAGTTGGAATGGATTTTGAGACATGTGATGGCATATAGATATATTCTATAAAGTGTGTAGTGATTCTGGAGTGATAAGTTTGAGAATAGTTGAGTCTAGGGAAGAGTAGGAGGGTTTAAGTTTGTCAATAAATAGGAAAATATAACAAAGTCAAAATAATATTGCCAATTCATAGGACCATATTTTGGGTACTAAAATTGCTCCTTTTTTAATCTAGTATTGAAAAATGCTTCATTAAAAGTTAAAAACAAGTCAATGCATACCTCGCCTCCCAATCATGGGATGATATGAAACTAATGAATGTGTCCATATGCTTATCTAATTGAATATTGCAACCATGTGGAAAAGGCATGCATCAATGCTCAATAGTATGTAAAATCAACATGAAAATTTGAAATATGTAAATTGAAATAATCCATGGAATGACTAACGCCGATTGGTCATGTCAAACCATGCCCATAATTTGTTGTATGAAATGTGTGCAAAAGATCTTACATCCATGTTTAGTAGGTGTTGAAAAGTTGTAAATGATGTAATATCTCATGTGAGATCAACCTTGGGCCATCAAGCTTGAAGCTAGTGTATCGTCATTGAGATTCAAAACAATATTGAGCTACTTAAGGAGCTAGATCGGTCTTGATCTATGAAGAAACTAGATGAGTCTTGAGCCTTTGAAGGTGTTTGGTTTTTCCATAATCTCAATATAAATGTGACTTGGAGGCTAAAGTCCGTGTAAATGAACTTGTGCAAAGGCCATACAAAATGTGATATAAAGTGTATAATAACCATTAGTATAATTAAATTTGTAATGATGAACTTGTATCAAGTCTATATAAATGTAATATGAACTAAATGACCCTTTTAGATGAATTGAAGAACTTTTTTAGTTAAAGGTGGTTGTGGAAGAGGAGCCCCATTACAAATAAGAAGAGGGGTTGGGGAATAGGGTGAAGGAGGGTAGAAGGGCGGGGATACGTTGATTTTGGAAATTCCCTTTGAATATGTTGAGGTTGGTTGTTCATGCATGTAAGTTTGACTTGCATTTGGAGGAATTCATTTTTAGTAATGATTTTCATTGACTCATTTGATTGATGAGTTGTAAGATTAACTTAGTTGAATCTACATGAAGATTTATTTGATTGGTTTTGTTAGGTAAGTCGGTGTTCATACATTGATTTAAGGGATTTTATGGATTGGGTTGATCGGGTGGATTTGATTGGTTGGATTGAAGATGGAAACTAATGGTGAAACCTGTCATGGTTGAAGAAAAGGGAGGAAAGACATGTTTTGGCTTGTCCGTCAATTAAAATTAGATTCCATTGAGGATCGTAGTTTGATTAGTGTATTCATCCATGTATTTTGGATGCACTCAAGGGTTTATGTCACAAAAATCAAGTAATTTTTGGATTAATTATTTTATGGTGAGTGTGTAATCGACATATATGTTTTCTATTTGCTTAGCCTCTTACTTTTGGATAGGTTTGTTTAAGTAAGATTGAGTGAACCTTCTAATGTTGTAGGCATTATGCATAATTATTTTTGTATGTGTATCTACTTTATTATAATCCATATAGAAATGTCTCACCTTAAGTAGAGATTCCTTATCAATATTTTGGAAGCTATAGAGATTATTCATGTAGGAGAGTTTTAGAAAAGGAATTTGATTGGAGATGGAAGGATGAGATATTGAGTTGATATCGGAGGAGATAAAATAGGAAAATAATGTCATAATGAATCACTCCGTGGTGGAACAAAATTCATGCTAGATTCACCAAAATATATGTGGGTTAAGAAGGTCTATAGATTATATTCTTTCTCTTCTCAAAAATATAGAATAGGATATTGAAATAATACCATTTGAGGGGCTATGCATAAGAAAAAATATACTTGAAAAGTTTGCAAGAGTTATGGATCTAGAAAATAATAATCCACATTCTAAGGTGTAAGGTTCTAAAGCCTAAACATAAGATAGGGGATGGATTCTTACTAGTATCTTGATTATAAAGAGATAAATTAAATATAATGTACATAGAAAGATATCTAACCTAGGGTTGTAAGATACGAAGGTTATAAGAGATTGATAAATAATGTAAGCCAAGAGGTAGATGTAAGGAAAGGTTAAATAAAAGAATAATAAAACAAAAAAATAATATGCTACTCTATCCTAGTCTATATACATGATACATCAATCAATAAATCACATCATAACACAAACATAAAGAAAATGAAGGGTAGAGGTACTTACCTTTGTGCAAACTCCATTAATGCATTAAACCCCTAGGGTTAGTAGCACCTTATGAGATATTTGATGTGGCGGACCAAAAGATGGATAAAGAGAAGACTTTAGTAAAGTATAATTGTGGACTTCAAAAACTTAGTGAACCTTGTTGATGCAACTCCTATTCTTGAGTGTTTTATACCCAATGCTCCAAATTTAATCCTCTAAGTGTAATAAAAATTAACTCCTAAACCTTTAAGACATTAAGAGAAACATGGTGAGTAAAAGAAAACCGAGAGATGATAATGTGATGTGTCAAAAATCTATTAGAGGATTCCTATAAATAGGGGTGATAGTTAGTCATTAAAACTTCTTATAACCAATAATATAGGACATGGTTGATGCCACAACCATTTAAAAATAAAACTAGATGAAATCGACCATAGTACTCCTTTGTCCTTCACTTTTATATGAAATCCACCTTGAACACCTCTCTATGATGATGTGTTTTTTTATTAAGGGCAAATAGTTTTGAAGGGACTATACCTTGTATACAACCTATTTGTTAATAAAACCTATTTGTATGAAAAAACTAATCCAAATGTATTTATAATGAATATAATAGTGTAATGGATAGATGCCTCATTATGCATTAAACCCCTAGGGTTAGTAGCACCTTATGAGATATTTGATGTGGGGGACCTATTTGTATGAAAAACTGATCCAAATGTATTTATAATGAATATAATAGTGTAATGGATAGACGCCTCATTATGCGAATTTGGATAGCCATCCCATGCTTAGAAATAAATTTGAGTCAAATCTAAGACAATGAATACTTTTCATCCTTATCCAACAATTAATAACTTTGAAACAAATATTTACGTCTATCTTCGTTGTTGTATTCCATGGATGCAACCATTGACATAATGTTCACATTTATAATAAATTGATAAGAAAGAATTACAAAATCTCAAATCTATTTTTTCACTTGGAACATATCAAACTTTATGAAGAGTAGATGAGTAACTTGAAGCAAATGCTTTACATTAGAGCAAGATAGTTTCAAAATGGAAAAAGAAGAATATTGGGAAACAACCTACGAGTAGTTAGAAGAAAAAAACTTCCTTCATTTCCTTTGAGAGAAAGTTTGATGCCATAAGAAGAGAGTTTCAACTTCATCTACATTTTAAACAATCAAGCAGATGTATTAGACAGGATATATAAGTCTAAGGAGCTCTTGATTATGAAATAAAAAAATCTCTACTAATTAATTCCAACTAAATTTCTATATTTTAGGAATGATTTGAAGTCATTAACATATTTCCAATGTTTTGATAAATGAAATATCTCAATCTTGACTAGGGTTGAGGTAACCAATAAAGAATGAATACTAACGTTTGTCAACTGGTCTTGTAGTAAGGCAAAAATAATAAATGTAGTGATGAAGACAAATTTCCAAGCTTCAAAACCATAAATTGCATGCATAATCCACTTAGCATAAAGAACAACAATATGTTTGTGGATATAAACAATCTTTGTGTTGCACTTGTCTTGGTGGAATTGACAAACCTCCCAAGTAAATATGATAGAACCCTCAAGTTCTCTTAGCATTGGCCCACATGATATATATATATATATGAAACATTTCATAGAATACCTTATAAATCTCCCAAAATGAGGAATTATAATCATATGTAGTCTATACATCAATTTGGGATTTATGGGCATATTTGGGATTTATCAACCAAAGATAAGGATTGGTAGTCTATACATAAATTTTCTTCTTAACTTATTGCCATTATTCAAAAGGGGAGATTTTAATGATGAATGGAAATCGAATAAATGTGGACATGTCTCTCCTTTATTATTAATCCATTTCTATTGAAAGTTATATATCCAATCATGAAGTGGCATCATACTTTGTCAATAGATATCGGGTTTTGGACCATTACAGGGTTCAAGCTAGAGGTTTTACAATAGGTAATTGTACATGCCAAAAAACATCATTTCCTTTCATGTGCACTCAACACCTCATGATGGGATGGTACCTAGGACGAGGGATACAAATAGTATGATGATGCATGAGTTAGGGTGTAAGAATACAAGCAAATCGAAAGAAGATTCCTCTACCCGTGTTCTCGAGAGAGAAATATCTTCTCGTTAAGGGAAGTGAAACTTCTACAAACTTGATCGTGGTGGCTGGTATGGTCAAGTTTGGTAGTAATGCGAAGCCCTATATCTATGTCATGATTGGAAAAGGGAGGAATGTTGGGTTATGCTATTAAGGTAAAGCAATTGTTTGAAGAAGGTTGGACCTAATCTAGCAAGGTCGTGTGGAAGTGGGTGATGGAGGATGTTAGATGAGATAAGAGCACTAATATCACTAATGGGAATAACATTATAATGTGATGTCAAATGTGGTTTTTATCTTTCATGGATTCACCATCAATAATAACAAGTTGAGGGATGATCTATATCGAGGATGATGAGGAATGAAATATATCTTGTCTAAGATTATATAAGATATATTCCTATATTTTTGTTGTTTGAATAAGCGAGAAATGTGAGATAAGTGTCTAACTCTACCCAAAAAGGTCTAGATAGCTAGATTCATTCATAGTTAGAGGAGAAACAACTAATGTGTAGTGTTTTCTATAGTCTAGAGCAAAGCATGGTGAGACCCGTGTTCAAGGCTATGTTATGAAAGTCCTAGGATAGGATGGAGTCATGGAGGTGTATTATTGTTTGGTTTTATCAAAAGTATGTCCTATTTTCCTATGAATCAAAAAATTTCCTTAGCTTGTTTTTGTTGGTTTGTTGTGTGTGATGTTTGTTGCAATATTTTGGTTACTAGTTTGGAGGGATGTTTGGGTGTAAAAGATGTATGTTTTGATGTGTTTAACTCAGTCCAAAGTTTGTTTCCCATCTTGGTTTAAGTTGTTTTTTTATGATTTATTTGAACACAAATCAATCATGATAACAAGAATCGCAATAATTGCTGGAAATAAAAGTGCAAATACTAATTTTCAGGTTATATACAATGAGATATTAATATTTAATTATAGCTATTTTACTACTCTAATTGACAAATCTATGAATTGCTATGTTTTTGGTATTTTTGGGTTTATAAAATGTGATGATTATGAAAAATGAAAATAAATCTACGATAACAAATTAATTTTTTTTTGCTACATTAAACTTGTTGTAAGGCAAGAACTTATAACAACAGCTTAATCTCAAATGATTATTGTTCTCGTATCTAAATATTGTAAGTTGTTTGAGTGTAATGTCCTAAGATAGATGTTTATTTTCAAGATAAACACCTTGTAAGTTGAGATCTACAAATTAAGGTACGTTTAATCTATCCTAAAATTGAGTTTGATTTAACCTACAAGTGAATTTGAAACCAATCTAGTGACTTAAACTATGTTATTTGGGGGTTTTGTTTTTTCTAAAATAAAACACCTGAAGTTAAACTATCCTAAATTTTAAATGTGACAAATTATATTCCTACTCTAAAACTAGGTTCTAATCCTAGAGATGGGAGAATCCTGGTGCAAGGATATTTTACTCTATTAAACTACAATGCATGAATCCAATCAAAAAGATCTAATCTAACTTTTTTTTCCTTTTCCTTTTTATGGGGTTTTTAAAAATAACACGAAAGAAAGACATCTATATCTAAGCTAACGATGTAAATTAAAAAAATTGATTTATATCCAACCTATTTTTGTAATAAAAAAACTAACATGAACCTTGTGTGCTTATAACCTCAACAAACTACTCCATTTGAGCTCATTAAAATTCCTTTTGTAGTGATGTATTCAATCAGGAGAAGAGGAAGCTCGATGCACTTTGGAAGATGAAAAATAACCGATATGTGGCTGGTTTAAGGGGGAACAAAAGGTTGGTCCGAAGGCACATGTGTTCTCTTTTTAATAATACCAACAATACATAATCCTCGGGTGCTTGATACTGAAGCAATCTCCTTTGGGATTTTGGTTTCTCTCATGGATCAACAATATAGTAGTAGTATTGTTATCTAGAAAATATAGATTCTAAAATATGAGGGTAGAAAATGAGTGCTTAATTTTTCTTAATAGCAAGCCTCTAAGTGATCTCAACCTCAACTCTAGATCAAAAATCAAATATATGGCTTAGATTATATCCTTAGATGGTGAAGTCATGTTCGAGGGGGTAGGATTAATCAAATAGGTGTTAAAAAAGAGGTCAAATGCATACATGGTGAAAATAAGGATCAAAATTCATGAATGAGAAGTTTGAGTTTGAACTAGAGTTGTATAAGAGACAAAATCACTATTTCATATAGGTGGCGGGAGATGCAACAATTATTAGGTAGAACATAATTGTTGCGAGATAGTTACAAAACCATCACAACAGACAAAACTACAACAATGAGCGATTGAACAACAATAGAGGGGACGAATATGCCATGGTGTAACATCCTAGATGGAAAAATAAGTGCTAAAAGGAGAAGAAAATAAGAAAACAAGGTTTTGGGAAGGCTCGGTAAGGCCAAAAATATATGCAAAGGGGTCTGAAGGGTTAAAAGGGGGTTGGGAGGGGGTCTTGAGCATTTCAAAACATCTTTTCATGTTTTTGGAGATCCTCATCATCATCATTAGGTATTTTTACTATCACCATGTAAAATGGGGTGCATACAAATTGCCCCCTTAGGAGATCAACCCCTGTCATGGATTTGTTAGGGTGTGATGCTCGAGAAGTTAGCACCAAAATCAAGAAATCATTAAAAACTTACCTTACCTACATGTTTTACCTTGTAGTGCAATGAAGCCAATTGCGGTGCATTCTCTTGTAAGAAAAATAAAATGAAAACAAGTGCAATAGTTTGAAACAAGGTAGAAATAGTTACATAATTAAAATCAAATGAGAGGACATACCTTTTGAGTAAGGTTGGAAAAACTACCTTTCCCATCCATGCACATGTGACCTACAAACTATCTCAAGACAACACTATACAACAATAAAATATAGTGAGAAATGAATATTAGAGTAACTTTAAAACCTTCATGAGATTTAGAATAATATATGACACGTGAAAGAACTAAAAATAGTAAATTTTTCAAATTTTGGCCAAAATTAACCCTTCAGTATACTACAATATTTGTAAATTTAGATATCATTTACACAAGGGAGAATATAAAATTTTAAGCTCTAGATCAATGCTAACCATCGACGAATGGAGAAAGACACCGGGATGGTGAGAACAATAAGATGACGATAACACCAAAGTGGTAATGAGTGGGGAATGAGGACAAGTGAGATCTACACCGTTTTTATATTTTGGAGGGAAATGTTTGTTTTCCCTTATCTACTATTCGGGGGTGTCACTTTTCATGAAATTAGTGTAGAATTGTATGTAAAAGGAAAGGTTAGGAATGCGTAAAAATTTTGATTTTTCCAAGGGTTTACATAGTTTTAGTTGATTTTGAAATTTTTGGGTGTGATGGGATGGAACCGCCGATCGCGGGATGAAATAACTAGTATGTGCAGACTAGGGCTTATGTAACCACCACGGTGGGTATGTAACTATCATGGAGGGGTTGAAAACACTTGTGGAAAATGCCCAACAACCACCTACAAAAAGTAGTGGTTGTGTAAAAAATAGTTAGAAAGTTAATTTTTTTGTTCGAAAGTAATTTTTGTTTTGTTGCATTATAACTTCCATTTTCTATTGTTTTAGGTGTTTTGGAGTGTGGATATGTCGATGGAGTATATTTTGAGAATTTGACTAGTTATAGGTTATGATCGCCAACCGACTTTGAAGGAAACTATTTTATTGGCTAATTTAGGGCTCTTGAAGTTTGTTTTGATCCATTGGTTGCTCCGCGAGAAAGATCCTAAGTGACTTTCTTACTTACTTAGGCACCGGCCAAACACCTTTTGGTTTTCATTAGTGGAAATAGAGTGGACTATTATCACTCTAGATGATGTGTAGAGGATAACATGTCTCTTGATCATAGGGAGAGAGGCTACAATTTCATCTACTACAAGGGTGGATCATACCTTAGATTGGGCCAACTATTTTGGTGATTCTCAGCACTCGAAGGTGGTGCCATGCAAGGGGTTAGTCCGGAAGTGGTTTAGAATTCTCATATTTTGAACTTCGTAAGGTGATCATTAACATCTTGTTTTCCCAAGTAGTTGAGGACATGAGAATGAACACTCTTCTCTAATCCAAGCTCCCATCATAACAAAGAATGAGGATCATGGCCACAACTAAACTTGGGCCTAGGATATGTTATCCTACACCTATAGGGATTTAGATAGAGAGACGAGGTTGGGTGATTAGGCATTGATCTACTAGACAATAGTTACGAGTTGGGTATATGAGAGGTTCAAACCATATGTTAGGATAGTTCCACCTGAAGAGACGATATCACATCATTAGGGAACATGGCCCCATTTAGATATTCTCCTAGGGAAGTTGTGACTTTGACATACTTGAACCTAATTGTAGATTCATACTTGGCGGTGCAAAAATATTGTCCCGAAGAGGGAATTTCATTAATGGTATATTCCTTCGAGGGAAAATTCAATGAAAGAGTGGGATATGTTGAGGTCCATCTAGTCAACATGGTGACACAAAAGTTTGGGTAGTCATGTTGGAAACACAATCACCGAGAGGGCCGGGTGAATCGGTGAACAATAAAAATTTCATTCACTTAACATTCATATCAATCAACCATTCAATTCAAATTAACCATTAAGCATGTATTCCTAAGAAACATAACCATTAGATGATAGAATGAGAACAAACATACACAAAAACAACAAATATATGTGGGAAACCATTTAGGGGAAGAAAATCCACTAAAACAAAGCTTTATTATTGAAATAATAATGTTTAGGTTAGCAAAACCCTGACAAGGAGCACCAACCCTAAAAGGAGAACCAACCCATAGATGAATTAGCACCAACTAAAGCCACCTAGTTTTTTTGTAACCTCTAAAAATTTGCACCAAAACTGATGATGACACTATGAAGCTCTTTTTCCTTCTATCTTCTCCAAATCTGCTCTCTAGGCTAACTCGTTCAAGCATTTCTTCACCAAGTTGATTAGGTATAATAACATATCTATCCAAAAATATCCCGCACTCTATAACATCATAACATATTCTCTTCCATCTCTTGATGGTCACACATGCCTCCTTCACCTCTTTAATCAGCCCTCTAGCTCGCACTTTCTCATACCATATCTCTCTATCACAAATAGACCTTACAATTTTCTTTTATAAATGACTTATGCTCATAACTCACCTAGGTCGACCATCCTATTAAAAATAAACTTAATAAAACTTAACAACATCCTAAAAAAATCATACAAATGACCATATAGGTCAGCAATAGCTTCTTCACACTCAAATCCTTCATTAGGACATAAGAAGCCCTAAAGAACCCAAATTTCTCTCTCGCCAAAATCAAGATCACCTAAGCCTACATGGCCATCACCAAACCTCAAGGACCACTTAGATGTTTTCTAAGCCCACTCCACGCCTCCTACAAGCTTGATCATTCTACAACACTATCTCTTATTGTAGACACCTGTAGTTTGATCAAAGCACTATTATCTCTAATATTGCACTAACTATTCTCTTCCTCGCAAATTGATGACACATCGTCAGTTAGATCTATCTAACTCCCCTTTTACGACACTCTTTTGGTCTTATTCCTCTTATAAGTCAATTAAATAGGCTATTATAGCCTCTTCTTGGCTAGAATCCTCTTCTTCACCGCCTCTATTAGCTTCTGGACTATCAATCCATTTCATTGGATTGATTAGGCCTTTCAAAACCCTCCCAAAACCCTAATTTCTCTCTAAACAAGATTAATTAGTCTAACCTAGGTTAATTACCCTAAAACATGATCAACCTCTTCTAAACTTAGTCAAATCTTGCTTTGACTTGCTAATTAACATGTTGACTCCCTTTTAGTCCCACATGCACCAAAAAGCCTTCCATTTCCCAAATGGAAAACTATAAATAGCCCACTACCCCCTCTCATTTTCAAGAACACTTCTTCCCTCTAACATAAACTATAGTATTATTGCTAGGATTAGGAGTTTTATTTCATCTTATTGAGCTATCTTGCTTTGTCTTTTGCATTTCACCACACAACATGGAGTAAATGGGAAGAACCATTGGCCTTGAAGCCATTAATGGTGAGATCCCATTCTCTTAAAGCATAAATTAATTTCTTAGATCCTTATTAGGCTCATTTAATTAAGCTTTCAAGAATAGAGGTTAATTACATTTGCTAAGTTTGCTTGTTTTCTTTAAACTAATGCATGTAAAGTAGGAATCCTTGTTTATTTCTTAACTGATGGTCCATTGATCGGTTTTGCACAAATCTTTGGGGTTCTTGAGTGTTCTTACCCCATTCCATAGCTTTTGCAACCTTTCTTTGAACATACTTATCATGAAACCCTCTTCAAAACAAGGACAACCAAGATACCCCCAAACTAGTCTTCAAGGATGAAGCCAAACCAACATCAAATCACCTCAAACATGAAAGTGTGATTATCAATGGAAATATCATGAACTAATTATCATCACTTAATGCTCAAGACACCACCACTTAGATTTGTAGAAGCCCATTAACACCTTTGCACCCAGATTAACTAAAACTACCAAAAACCGCCTCAAAACTAGTCATGCAAGAATGAATTCAATAGCCCTCCTAAGGGATTAACCATGATTGAAAACCACTCCAAACATGTATAATATATTACCAAATTCTTTAAACACAACTTTAGTCAATAGGTCTAGTGCATAACTTGGGAGGAAACAAAACATCTTCATAAACTTACATTTTTGTGGGGTCCACACATAGCCATGACACCTAAATTACACTTGGAGAAACCTGAGAGAGTCCTCTACAACCTCTAATCATCATAAAATCCAATCCAATCCATTCTAGGCCACTATGATCAATTTATTCTCCATCACTTTTGACTTAGGGTTTAAGAAGGGTTTAGAAGTTGTTTACCTTCTTAACAATTTTTCATAACTCTCTGTCCCTCAATGCAAAAACTAATTCCTGGAATGTCATCTTAGTACCCTTCCCCAAATACCATGAATAGTATGGACAACCATGAAAATTTTACACATGCTAAAGAGAACAAGAAAGTCCAATTCTAGCTCAAATTCTCACTTCTAAGAACTCGATAAGGGAAAAAACACCATATCTTGCAAAGTCTTGCAATATATGACCCAAAACTTGGACAACACCTCAAGAAAAACCTTCCCCACCTTCCACAATACTCACCTTTCCATTTCCATGCTGAAATATATCCAACCTATCTTATTAGGTCACCTAGGGCTTGAAAATAGGTATTGGGCATACCTAAAGCATGAAGTATCCCTTTACATGAACTATAAGACAATTATGAGTGTCTCTACAACTCATCTACATCCTTCCCATTCTCTCACCAAGCTCAAACACCTCATACATACTTGTACTCCATCATGACATACATCATCCTTCTGACTAGGCCTCCAAACCAAATATCTTGAACATGCTTGCACCAACCATATTGACCTCTCATGACTTCATAATTCTTTCACACCTACAAGAGCCTTAAACAAACATCATGACATCACTATAAGATCCATATACCTCTGTAATACTCCTACACTACTCAAGACACCATGCTACACTAGGTAACTCAACTAACCAAGCAACAATAAAGGACACTACCAATCAACCTTCATATCCCTTACCTCATTTGGCATCAATGATAATTAAAACATCAATGAAAACAATAATTTCATCACACTTTGACATCAATGATAACAAAATGCCAACAATCTCCCCATTTTTCACTAATGACAAACCCATTGATGAAAAACACAAATAGCTCATTCTCCTATTGGCATGTGGTCCTATATGTGTTGTCATTGATGCAAAACCACATTAATGAAAAATTGGATGATGGATTATTGATAGATGATGATGTTTATGATGTTTCCTATGGTTCGAGATGTGTACATGATGCTACAAGGAGATTCAATGTAGATTGATTACTCTTGCAAGCCCATTCATGTGCCTAGGTGATGTTGCATGATGGTATGAGCTTCTTGGATTCTTGAGAAGAATTTTGGAATGATGTATAGAAGGTTTAGAGTTTTTTGAACTCACATCAATGGCATGGTGTAGATATAGGTGTTTGGCCATGATTTAGGTGCTCATTTGGAGCAGGTATGGATGATATGGGGTATGAGGATGAGATTTGGAGGTATATGAGCTCATGGATACATATGTTCAGGTGTATTATGGTATAATAGGTTTTTCTGAGTAATGTTTAGTGATTACATGACAAGTTATAGAATTCTTTTAGTTGACCCTAGCTTCTATAGTGTGAAACCCTAAGGGGCGGCTATGCAAGTCTCAGTGTCTAGAGAGTTTGAGGTATGGTGATGTCATTATGAAGATTTGATATGTTATTTTGATGTGTCATGGTGATCTGATCAAAATTATAGGTTGTTAGGATGTGAAGTTTGCAAAATATGTCGAATTTTGTGAGACAAGGTTAAGAACAAGCCCATTTCACTTGAATTTGATCTTCTGATGCTCACCATGAATTGTGTGATTTTCATGGGACCTTGTGGCTTTCAATATTTTTTATAAATTTATTGTATAAGGTTTCACAACAATAATGAGGTCATTTGATTGTTAGGTTTTTATGAACAAATGTTAATAAGGCAAACAACTTTATATGAGTGTGAAACCCTAGCTTAAAAGTGGTGTGAAATAAGTTCTTCCTAAGTGGAAATTTTTTCTTCCTAGTGAATTAATGATGATTGGAACATATAGAGGAATCCTTCATATTTCCATAAAGGTATGGTAGAGGTCATAGTGATGAGTGGGTCCCACTCAAACAATTTAGTTTGTAAAGAAGAGTGTTCGGGATAAGGTTTTCAAAAGGAGTTGCATGCTAAATTGACATTGTGGAATTTATGTGAGTTTATATTGATTTAAAAAGAGGTTTTAGGACATTTTTATGTAGGTACATGGTCAAATGAGCTTCATTCAGGTTGACTAGTCAAAGGGTAGTTTTGAGGCCATAAAAGTAGTGTTCAGTAAAGTGAGCATAATTGGAGCTACAAGTAGACTTTGAAGATAATTTAAGTTGTTCTAGAAAGAGTATTCAGATATATTTCCATTTATATAAGGATTAAATATTTATGAGAAGTTTTGATATGGTTTCTAGGTCAGCTATTGGACAAGAATGATTTTTCCAGTGCAGACGAGGACATGATTAACTGGATGTTTTGAGTTGATTGAAGCATGATATGAATTATGTGATGCTTTATATCACCTATAATGTGAAGAGGGATTAATTTTTCATCCAATTAATTAATTTATATGTCTTGATTTTTCCTAGAATTTTTTTTATCAGCTGATCTTTGAAAAACAACGTTTTGGGCGGAGTTTATTTGGTGAAGTCAAAAGTGATTGTGGTTTTAGCAGGTGAGTGTTTCAAGAATTATAACTTGATTAGAAATTTTATAAAGGTTATGGAATTTACATAAAGTGTCTACATGTCCTAGTTTGATTTTTTTGAAGTGATTTGGTGGCATAATGAAGTTTCAAGGTCTTGAAGGGTGTAGGAAACAACAATTTTGAGATGAACAAAGAGTATTGGGCCCATTAAATGAAATAATTTGATTGGTTGAGATAAATTAAGACCATTTATGAATTTTAAATGTTATTTTAATCATGTGTAATTATTTATGGGTCATGAATAAGTATGGTTTTGATGTTAGGGAATTTTTATCTTTGTGCCCATGGGGATTTGAGTCATTTTTGGAGCATGTAATGAGGTTTTTAGCTAGACCGACCTACTTGGGTCACTTATGACTATTATGATTTGAATTTGGTTTTTTTCATGATGCATGGATTGATCCAAAGGAGGGAAATATTTTTATTTTGAATTTGAAATAAAGAGGAGCTTATAAAAGCATTGTTTTGGGTGCTTTTTGGAGCTAGTTGAGTGTGTGTGCAAGAAGTGCGACATAGACATGTGATTTCGTAGGTTAATGAGAATGAATTGAGATCATATAAAGTGTTTTTCAAGTTGAGGAAGATAAAAAAGTATGTGTGTAAGTGTTTGAAGGTTTCATAAGTGAAGGAAGAGCTAGTTTGTGAATGTTTAGACACTTAGGGTTTGTATGAGGGTTTGAAGAAGTGCAAGATGAACCAAGTGGTCTTCATCAGTTGTGATAGAAAAAATAAGAGATCATATCATCATAAGGTGGTTGAGTGGGTTCTTGATCATCTTGGGGGGTTGTAGCTTCCGTGTGGAGTTGGTGCTTCACAAAATTAGGGGTTGGTGCTCCTTGTAGGGTTGTAGCTCTACTAAACTAGGGGTTAATGCTCTTTGTGGGGTTGGAGCCTCACCAAATTTTGAAACATATCAATATTATATTGTTTTCAGTGGGTTTTCTTCACCTTGATGGTTTCCCATGTATAACTTGTGTTTTATGTTGATATCTTGCTTATGGTTTCTTGCACTTGTAATGATTGGTTGCATGCACATATATGTGGTTAGTTAAATGTTTGAAATTATTTAACTATGAAAATATGAAATATGAAATTAAGTTTTATAAGTATTGATCCACCCCCCTAGTCCATTTTTCTTCTGACAATTAGTATTAGAGCGGGTCATTTTGGAGAAGTTTAACCACTTGAAAGGAGATCATCTAAAGCATGATTATGGAGTATTCTAAAGAGAAAGCTGGTGTGTTTCCATTGATAAGTATGAGGGATTAATTGAATCCATTAGGGTTTGATATATGGTATGACATATATGGGGTTTGTTCATCTTATTTGTAAAAAAATGAAGTTTGTGGTATTGCTCAAACTACTTTTCATAGTCAAGATGAGAATCTAATTTGGTATATTGACAATGGTTGTTCAAGCTCATATGACAGGTGACAAGAGTAAGTTCTTAACTCTAAAGAAAAATGCTTCAAGGTCTGTGAGATTTGGAGACAATTCTACCATAAACATTTTAGGAAGAGGTACTTTGAGCTTAGACAATGGAAAAACTATCACCAAGGATGTCTTATATGTCTAACTCTTAAAACATAATCTACTCAAGTGTGATTCAAATGGTTAAGCAAGGGTATGTTCTTACCTTTGATTTGAAAGGTTTTAAGATAAGGAAAGGAGAATCGTGTAATATTTTTTTACAGAGGTAAAAATAATTGATGGTAGCATGTTTATTCTTAAAGAAATCAACAAAGAAAAATGTCTTATAAGAAAGATGAATGATTTTTGGTTATGGAATAGGAGGTTAGGTCATGTGAAATTTGATAATCTTATCAAAATCATCTCTAACAACTATGTAAGGAACATGCCTAAACTCAACAAACCAGAAGATACATTGTGCAAGGCATGTTTGCATGGAAATAAAACTAGAAGAGATTCAATACTAATGAACATGATTCTACCACAAGTCCACTTCAGCTGATTCATACTGATCTATGTGGGCCTATGAGAACTGAAACTACTTCAAGTGATTACTACTTCATGTCTATTATTGATTATTTCACTAGATTTGCTTGGGTTACATGTTTGAAAAAAAATCGGTGCATTGGATGTTTTCAAATCCTTCAAATATCTCATTGAAAATGGAAAAACAAAATGTATTAGATCTGATAATGAAGGATATTTTTGGTCTTATTCGTTTGATGAGTTTTGTAGCGTTTATGGAATTAAGAGACAATTTTCAGTTTCTAGAACTCCTCAACAAAACAAAGTTGTTGAAATAAAGAATATATTTGTTCAAGATACAAAAAGGACCATTATTAATGAGTCTAAATTACCATATGGTTATTAGAAAGGAGCAATTTTTATTGTTGTTTATATTCTTAATAGGTGTCAGCTAAGGGTGAATAGTGACAAGACTCCTTATGAGATATGGAAAGGAAGACCAACCAATGTGGAGCATTTTAGAGTATTTGGGTGTAGATGCTTCATCAAGAGGATTGAATACAATCTATGTAAGTTTGATTCTAGATTTGATGAAGGTATATTTTTGGGTTATTCATCAAGAAACATAGCTTACATTTTCTATAACAAGAGATTGAAGTCTATTGTTGAAAGTGCTAGTGTAAAGTTTGATGAATCTTATCCTATGAGATATTTTTCTAAGGAAAGTGAAACACTTCATGAGGATAATTCTAAGGAAGAATATGATGATGTTGTTCAAGAAAACAAGGAAGAGGATGATGAGGAAGAAAGGAAAGATACCAAGTCTCCTTCTAGGAAGATTAGGAGAAATCATCCTAAAAATCAGATTTTGGGGAAGAAAGATGTTTGAGTCACTACAAGAAGGAAATTGGTAAGTCTTCAAAATCAAGAGAATTCAAATTTTCCTTCAAAACTTGAACCTAATAATGTAGTAGAAGTTAGAAAAGATGAATGTTGGGTTAAGGCTATGAATGAAGAGTTAGATCAGATTGAAAATAACAAAACTTGGGAACTTGTACCTAGACCAAAAGGTAAGAATGTAATTGGATCTAAATGGGTGTTTAGAAACAAAAAAATGAGAATGGAGAATTCATAAGAAATAAATAAATATTGGTTTGTAAGGGATATGCTCAAGTTGAGGGAATTGAATTTGATGAAACATTTTCTCCTGTAGCTAGAATGGAAGAAATCAGATTGTTCTTAGCATATGTAGGTTTCAAAGGGTTTAAAGTTTATCAAATGGATGTAAAATATTCCTTCTTGAATGGATATCTCAATGAGGAATTTTATATGGAGCAGCATGATGGTTTTTCATTGATTGATAAAATTGATTATGTGTGTAAATTGAATAAGGCTCTTTATGGCTTAAAACAAGCCCCTAGAGCTTGGTATGAAAGACTTGATAAATACTTGATTGAGAAAGGTTTCAAGAAAGGTGTAGCTGATAGAAAATTTTATATCAAAAGTGAAGGAGATAATTTATTTATTATTGTAGTCTATGTGGATGATATTATATTTGGTGGAGGTACGTGATCAAATGAATCACAACTTTTTGAAGCTATGAAGAAAGAGTTTGAGATTTCTATGTTAGGAGAGCTCTCCTTCTTCCTTGGACTTCAAGTAAGTCAATATGATAAAGGTATATTCATCTCTCAATCCAAGTATATCAAGGAAATTATTAAGAAGTTTCAAATGGATGATTGCAGACATGTTGGTACTCCTATGATTACATGATGCAAACTTTACAAGGAAGATGATACTCTCAAGGTAAATCAATCTTATCATAGATCCATGATTGGTAGCCTACGTTATGTTACTACTTTAAGACGTGATATTGTGTAAGCTATTAGTTTATTTGGAATATTTCAAGAGGTTCCTAAAGGGTCACATGTACAAGCAATGAAAATAATATTAGATATCTTAAAGGTACTACTGAGTTTGGTTTGTGGTATCCAAGAAGTGAAAAATTTGAATTGAAGGCTTATTTTGATGTTGATTGGGTAGGTAGTATGGATGATAGGAAGAGTACTAGTGGTGGTGCATATTTTGTTGGAGAATTTCTTGTTTCTTGGTCAAGTAAGAAACAAAATCTTATGGCACTCTCAACATGTGAAGTTGAGTATGTTTTTGTTTCCCATTGTTTCTCTCAAGTTGTGTGGATGAGGTAGACCTTGGAAGACTATAAGATCAAGAGTGATGGACCTACACCTATTTTGTGTGATAGTACTAGTGCAATCAGTGTGTCAAAGAATCCATTTTTGCATTCCAAAACAAATTAAATTCCTATTAAGTATCATTATTTAAGAGATCTCATGAGAAAAGGTTGCATCAAGTTGGAGCATGCATCTAAAAAAGGAGGAAGTGGCTGATATACTGAAAAAAATCTTCCAAATCCTACCTTTAAGTACTTAAGAAGTATTTGGGAATGATCTCAACTCCGATAAATCTTGATTGATCAAAAATGTGTATTACGGAGTAAGAAATGTGATACATTTGCTCCAAGAAAGTTGGTAACTATTGTGTGTTTATGAGATGTCTTTGTTTTCATATAAGAGTTTTGTGTTACATCATGTGTATAAGATCAATTGTGTGTCACTTGTGGTTGGTAATGAATGTATTTTCTTTTGAGTCATCTTAAGATGTGTAATCAAAGTCTATGTGGACATATTGAGCTTGAATGAACATGTGTTTGTGGTCTGTGATGTCCCTTGATGACTGTATTATGTCTTATGAAGTTTCATGAGTGGTGAAGCAAGTATTAAGCATAACTATGTGTCCATGTTGTGTGAAGTGTCTCAGTCATTCATTCATCTTCTCAAAGGTATAGGTTTGTCACTATAAGTGGTATGAGAGTGATTTCTGGTCTCTTTGTGTCATTGAGTCATATGTCATGAGTTCCAAGAGGTGGATATGGGTTTTGAATGTGTTTAAAGGTGACTTTATGACATCATGTATAATTTTTGACCATTGAAGCTTCAAAGAGAAGTTATGTGTAGAGACTCAAGGGTGTGTGAAGAAAAATCAAGAAGATTTATGTGAGCGGTATAGATTGAATGTGGTGTTTGAAGGTCAAGATGAAGGATTTAAGGGCTAAGTGTTTGTACAAATCATATAAACATGGAGGGACACATGATTCAAAAGGTATGAAGTCATAAAAATGTTTAGATTCATGGATATTTTTGACAAGATTACAAATTGACAAAGACTAGTACTAAAAGACCTATTTATGAAATGAGTATATTGTAAATTGGGTTTGTTGAGCTTAAGAACATAGTACAAGAGATTATGGTATAGATAATATGTCAAAAAGGGTTTCCAAATCAGGTATGAATTCTGTATGAAGATGAGTTCTTTGAAAATTAGGAGCACTCTTCAATGTATCCAGTGGCTAGAAGATCGTGATAAAGTGCATTTGATGATGAAATGAAGGGTTGATGTCTACAGGAGCATCTACATGATTGATGAAAAATTTACCTCATTATTGATGAACCAAAGTCTCAAGAGGCAGGTAATATTCATATGTAAAGTTATATATATGGTCCATCTCGGGTGTGAGAGATGTTTGTTTTGTTCATAGTCATGTTTTGAGCTAGTATTGGCTTGCTACATGTATATGAGGCGAGTATACACTTTCCCAAATATGAAATATTTTTTGCAACATATTTTTGATGTGTTTGAACCTAAGGATTAGATTTATGCATGAAGAAAGACTATATGAGCCCTCATGTTGTAATAAGGTTTATCTAAATCTTTGTAAGCTTGCTTAGATTCATTTGTTTATCTTTGAACAAGATTGATAGCTACAAGTACGGTGTATATGAAGGGAATAATATGGTGGCATTCACATGTGTATTATTCTTGTGTGAGTCAATTTTGATTTGATAAGGTACTCCTGAGTTGATCTTGTGGTATCTTAAGGAAGATGTCAAATGGTTGTATGGCAAAATTGGTCTCAGTGCTCTTAGCTAAAAGTAACCTCCTATAAGTAAGAGTATTGACATTTTGCATTATTGATGACTCTTAGATCTTGAAAATATTATATATGCATGAATTAAGGTGGTGTGATTCCTTGAAGTCATAAAAAAAAGGGTTGGAAAGGTGATTTTGTTACTTCTTGAGTAATACTAGTTAGCCACAGTGTACAATCTATGCAAGAGACAGAGTATCACTATTTTACGAGGCATGTAGGTGCCTAATAAAGTGTGTGGTAGTATATGAGAAAGGTTAGAATTTTTTTAATTGCTTCTTAAGATTTGTTCAAGTTGGTTTGGTGTGGAGAAGTGAGTCTCATGGCTTAATTTGATCTTGTTGGATCAAAACCACAAATTTGATGCTACTAAAGCTACAAAGAATAAGAAGAAAATGCTTCAACAGTGAATTTGTGTGTATGAGCTATTCGTATGTAGGAAAGCTTTAGAGTATGCTTCTAGATGGTGACATAGATTTATCAAGTCATTTAAGGTATGTATTGGGTATCTACTTCATGAATTGACAAATTTTGTTCCCTAAATGCATGTTGTCGAGTCAAAAATGACTTTTCATGACCGAGAAAGTTGTTTAGGACCTAACAAAAGAGGTCAAGATGATTTCTAGCCATGATAGGATGGTGAGTCACTCAAATTTGTGCTTTTGAGCTAGAAATGGAGGTCTTAAGTCTAGGGGAGCTATGGTCTGCATTGTCAAGGTGTGTATGAGGTTCTAGCACTTGTCAAAATTGGTTCTAAATGCACTAAGAAGACTGTTTAGGGCTCTTAGTATTGAGTATGGTATGAAGAGAAAGCAAGTGCATTGTAAAGCTAATATTTTTCCTAGATAAGTTGGTTTGTAGTCAAGAAAAATGGTATGATGGTTTTAAATGCTTAGTTTTTGAGATTTTTGGCATGTTCAAGGTGTGAATAGCTTAGATGATGGTTTGCTACATTTGACTCATAAAAGCTAAAACATGGTTGAGGTGAAAAATGCTCATTTTTGCATGCCTATAAGGTTGAATATGGTGTTATTGGATCAAAGAAAGGTTTATTTATGTTTTCATTAAGATTTAATTATGTTTTCATAAGGTGTAAATGCTTATCCCATGGGGGCATGGTGATTGGATGCTTAAAATGAAGACAAAAATAGGGTTGAGTGAAAATTTCAAGGTCTTGGGCTTGAATGAGATTATATGTTGATGTTTCTAGCCAAATAATGATGTTATGAATCTTTGGGAGATGAATATTATACAGGTACAATATGCTTTTTTCATTAATGTAAAAAGGGGAGAAGTTCATGTAGTTTTTCATCAATGAAAAAGGGGAGATTGTTAGCATATGGTCCTATAGGTGTTGTAATTGATGAAAAACCACATTATTTAAAAATTGGATGATGGATTAGGGTTAGATGGTTTTGTTTATGATGTTTCCTTTATGGGTCAAATGTGTACATGATGTTATAAGGAGATTCATGTGGATTGTTTTCTCTTGCAAGCCCATTCACGTGCATAAGTGATGTTGCATGATAGTATGAGATTTTTGGATGCTTGAGAAGCATATTGACATGATGGATATAATGTTTGGAGAGTGTTTGGCCACTCACATCATTGGCATGATGTAGATACAAGTGATTTTCCATGATTCGGTGCTCATTTGGAGCAAGTATAAATGTTAGGGGGTATGAGGATGAGCTTTGGAGCTATATGAGCTCATGGATGCATTTATTCAGGTGTATTATGGTATACCAGGTATTTTTGAGTCATTTTGAGTGATTTCATGATGAGTTATAGCATTCTTTCAGTTGACCCTAGCTTCTATAGTGTGAAACCCTAAGGGGTAGCTATGAAAGTCTCAGTTTCTAGAGAGTTTGAGGTATGGTGAATACATTATGATTATTTGAGATGTTATTTTGATGTGTCATGGTGATTTGAGAAAAAATTAGGTTTTTAGGATGTTAATTTTGCAAGATATGTTAGTTTTTGTGAGATAGGGTTAAGAACATGGACATTTACAAACTTGAATTTGATCTTTTGATGCACACCCTGAATTATTTACTTTGCATGGGAACTTGTGGATTTCAGGGATTTTTATAAATTGATTCTATAATGTTTCACAAAAATAATTAGGTCTTATCATTGACATTTTTTATGAACGAATGTTAAAAAAAAACTTTTATGAGTATGAAACCCTAATTTGAAAGCGGTATGAACGAATTACTTCCCAAGTGGCAGTTTTGATTCCTAGTGAATGAATGGTGATTGGAACATGTAGATTTATCCTTCATATTTACATAAAGGTATGGTAGAGGTCATGGTGATGAGTGGGCCCCACTCAAACAGGTCAGTTTCTGAAGAAGAGTGTTTTGGGACAAGGTTGTCCAAAGGACTTGCATGTTAAATTGACATTGTGGAATTTATGTGAGTTTATACTGATGTATAAATATGTTTTAGGATATTTTCATACAGGTACATGGTCCAATGAGCTCTATTTAGGTTTCTTGGTCAAAGGGTAGTTTTGAGGCCATAAAAGTAGTGTTCAAGAAAGTGAGCATAAATGGAACTACAAGTGGAGTTTGAAGATAAGTTAAGTTGTCTTAGAAAGAGGATCTAGATATATTTATAGTGATATGAGACTTGAATTATGATGAGGAATTTTTATATGGTTTCTTGGTCAGTGTTTTGGACAAGAAGGCTTTTTCTTAGTGCAGGACAAGACATGATCTGTTGGATGTTTTGAGTTGATTGAAGCATGAGATGAATTATGTGATGCTTTCTATAACTTGGAATGTGAAGAGGGATGAAATTTCCTCCAATAAACACATTTATAGGTCTTTATTATTCTTGTAAAAAAATTTATCAACTGATATTTGAAAACAACTTTTTGGGTAGGTTGATTTGGTGAAGACAAAAGTGATTGTGGTTTGAACAAGTGAGTGTTTCAAGACTTATAACTTGATTATAAGTGTTATAAAGGTTCTATAATTTCAATAAATTTGTTACATGTCATGGTTTGGATGTTTTCAATTTATTTTGTGGTATAATGAAGTTTCCAGGGTCCTGAAGGGTGTAGGAAACAATAGTTTTGAGATGAACAAAGAGTATTGGGCCCATTAAATGAAATAATTTGATTGGTTGAGATAAATTGTGACCATGTATGAATGTTAAATTTTATTTTAATAATGTGTAATGATTTATGGGTCATGAATAAGTATGGTTTTGATGTTAGGGATTTTTTATCTTTGTGCCCATGGGGATTTGAGTCATTTTTGGAGCATGTAATGAGGTTTTTAGCTAGGCCAACCTACTTGGGTCACTTTTGACTATTATGATTTGAATTTGGGGTGTTTTCATGATGCATGGGTTGAGAAAAAGGATGGAAAAATTTTGATTTTTAATTTGAAATGAAGAGGAACTTATAAAAGCATTATTTTGGGTACTTTTTGGAGCTAGTTGAGTGTGTGCAAGAAGTATGTGTTACAATTTTAGGATTATCATCATCAAGTATGTGTGCAAGTGTGAAAGTGTTTGAAGGTTTGATAAGTGAAGGAAGATATAGTTTGTGAATTTTTGGACACCTAGGGTTTGTATGAGGGTTTGAAGAAGTGTGAGTGAACCAAGTGGTATCCATCGGTTGTTGACAGCAAAGCAAATCGGAGATCGATCATCATAAGGTGGTTCATCATATTGGGTAGTTGTAGTCTATTTTGGAGTTATAACTTCACAAAATTATGGGTTAGTGCTCCTTGTAGGGTTGTAGCTCTACTAAACTAGGAGTTGGTGCTCCTTTTGGGGTTAGATCCTCACTAAAATTTGAAACAAATCAATATAAGATTATGTTTGAGTGGGTTTTCATCCCCCTCAAACTTTCCCACTTATACCTTTTGTTTGTATTGATATTTTGCTTATGTTTTCTTGCACTTGTAATGATTGATTATATGCACACATATATGGATGGTTGAATGTTTGAAATGATTTGAATACAAAAATGTGAAATATGAAATCAATTTTTGTAAGGACCGATTCACCCCCTCTTAGTCCATTTTTCTTATAACATCTCCTTCTTAGGTACTTCACATGTCATCAACTCATTCTTCCCCCTTAGACTTATGAAAAATATACATAAATGCAACTTCTTCCGACAACACAATAGGCATACCTCTTGGTTGGAAACATAAACCAAAACAAGCAAGGTCCATTTGACCTCTTCATAGCTATTTTAATTCTTTTAGAGCATAAGAAAAACATGGCTCCCCCTATGGAGATGCATAAACTTCTTAAGATAACTCAAGACCATAAGCTACTTACCTCACCTTATGCCTAAAACCAATGGAGCAACTTCAACTACAACTATAAAACCAAGAAACACTCCTTTTCTTACCTTTCAATATCCAAAGCAACACAACTAGCTCTGTCACTAATTTCTTCATGTTTCATGACCTGTGTACCAATTTACTTACTTCCTTGAGCTAAGAATCACACCTTAATGAATCTCCCTAACTTTTAGGGATCTCAAACATGATAGCTAGGTACCAAGAAAATCATCTTACCTTGTCCTTTTTGTGCAATGATACCAATATTCTCAAACTAGAGTTGAGATAACCTTATTTGGTTGTATATCTCCCTACAAGCCTTCATAAACCTTCTAAATTCTAAAATATTCATAACAATGCTTAAAGAAATAATATAAACCTCAAGAAACCAATTAGAATGTCAAAACACAAAATTATCCCCTATTACCCACTTGATGGATCTTCACATGAGCTACATACCTGATTGAATCCCCTTGAGTCCTTAGCATCTCAAATACAACACAATATCAAAGAAAATATCCTTATCTTTCCAATTTCTCTTCTCTACAAGCTCTACCATGAAAAATCTTTGTCAAATTTTTTTCAAGCTCTTATTCTTTATCATAAGCTAACAAACATACCAATAGCCCTTTTATGTCTTCATGTTACTCATATAGGCTCGATGACATATTGTTCTTATAGACCAATCATTGTACTTCTTTTATTCAAACTCCAAAGAACCATACTAATCAGCCAAATAATCCTTCATGCACATTTTCTATATGCACCTTTGATTTAGACACTTATAGGCATCATATAACTAAATAAGGTCACTATCCATAAAATTGAGCACATCATACTCATAAAATTCAAAGACCCTTCTTAAAGCACATTAAAAACACAAACATACCTTCTTGAAGCACTCTACCTAGATTGTATCCCTACAACTAGCTTCTCAAGACTGCTTGTGATCCCACATACACCAATATGTTGATGCTTCAACCATATAACACACTCAAGACTCTCTCCCTATAAAGACCTCAAAGGACAAACCTAAGAACAATCAACGCAACACATGTTGTCATGATCTCATCTTTTCTTGATTTGAACAATAATTCTCATCCGATACAAACCAACATAGGTATCAAAACACCATATGATGTATGTAAAATTGTCTACCATTTCTTGTTAAGTATTAAAATTTTCTTAAGAACTCTGCGACAAGTGGACTAAACCAAAACAAGTCACCAAACATACCTCGATATTATTTATTTGGTCATCAACATGAGCAACATGCCTCACTACTTCAAACCGACTACCGTCAAGCTCCTTTTTCATGATATAGACCTATGATAGCCCTTAAATCATAGACTTAATCCCGATCAAGCTCATTTACACGCTTCAAATCTATATAACAACACAACAAGCCTTCATATTCCTTCTAGAAGCCCATAATCACTTTACTATCCTATGTACCTTCTTGGACCCAAATTCGAGACCTTCAAACTCGTATCTTTACTCTATATTTCCCATATGTTACAATAATACTCGATAACATACTCATGCTTATAACATACTTACATAATTGCAACTATACTCACAAAGTAACATACTTTCATGACTGTGATGTAACCTGTTCAAGTCACCACACACTCAATTTGAATATCTCAACATGAAGCACCCTATTTACAATAGAAAAAGACATCAATCATAACTTGTAAGCATCTTCAAAAATATTGATACTTGAACTTCAAGAATCCAACATGAGCTACATGCCTCCATATATGTAATCTTGTTATACAACTCTATGATTGTACCAACAACACATGTTTATTGCATCTAGTCAAGCTCCCCTAACTATATTCTTCTTATAATTGATGAATGCCTCTAATAATCTTAGTAGAGATATAACAAACAATAAGGATCTTATAAAAAATGTGAGGAGATTCCATGACCTCCTTAGCATCTATGACTTGTCTTCTTCAAACTTCTTCTTATCAACAATTTTTTGTGCATTCATAACTTTCTCCAACATATGATTGATGCTTAGATGGACTACCTTGGTTCATTCGTAGTTCTCATACCTTATTCTTCCTTCTCTTCTCTACTCTAGGAGCCTAAAACTTCTTGTTTTTCCTTAAGGGACCATGAAAACAAAATTTTGCAATATGACCAACATGATTAAAATTATAGCAAACAACTTCACTCTTACCTCTTGGCATTTGGTATGGACTAAAATTCCTTTGATGATTCCATGAGTTCTCAAACTTGGATGAGATTATTCCACATTCCTTTGCTCTATGAAAAATTAATTACAAGCATAACAATAGCCATTAAAATACTTCTCATACCTCATTTCATTAGGTTGTTTGATATGGTTTTATATTTTGTTGACCATGCTAACATCCTCCTTACTTTGACCAAAGCATCTTCTTGATTTCTTGTTAGTGCAGAATCACAACACCCCCAAATGGCCCAGGTGTGAAGTGGGGCATTTGATGTGATTGCACAACATGGGACCATATCTCAAGCTGTGGGACTTGCAAAACTTGAGATGGACCTCTCGGAGAAAGCTAGTTCTTGCTTCCTAATCTACTTGCCACAAGCTACTCTAGTGTAGGTAGAACATAATCTATCCTAATATAACCATTCCAAGGGGATAGAGAGAGAGAGGGTGAAAGAGCCTACACTAAGCGGTGATACACCAGAAAAGGAAGTGGTTGAATCACAGATCCGACTGCTTGAAGTGGAGAGAGGTGAGCAGAGGGGAGGGTGGACAAGATGCACCACAGACTAGAGATAGATTTCACACAGAGCACCACTTCGAAAACCATTAAGCACACGGCTCCCGAACTCCGCAACAAAAATCAAAGCATGCACAATATACCCTACGAAAATGAGAGGTAAGAAGAGATAACAAAATAAGCCAAGGATGGACAGATGCATCACGAAATAGATTTTATTGCTCCAAAATGTTACATAGTACATCATCAGTGGGCAAGAGGCAAGAAAACGCCATTACAGAGCCATGGAAGGAGGCTTAGACTCTGCATTCTACCCTAAGGAAGAAAGAGAGAGGGGGAAAGAGGAGAAACAATGACCAACCTCTTGAATATGCCCCTTCATTACAATATATAGGAAGAATAGGAGAGAGAGGAGGGAAGAATTCGAATCCTACTTCAACCACCTTGAGATATGCATTGAATCTTGCTTTGAAATCTCAACTACCACCAATCAATGCCTCTTGCAAATCCACCCAAAATATGTCGAGTCTATCCTTCCCTATGTCTATTTTGTGTGTCGAAGAAGGAGAACAACGGATCAAATCATCAAATCCGAGTTGAAGAAATTAGATTCTGCATTAACAGTTTGGAAAACGTTTTCCTAATTTTCACCTACCAAAGCCTACTAAGAATGATATTTTATGTTTCCATGGTGTAGAGGGTGTCGAGACATTTCCAAAAAGTCTTCTCCCGCCTAAATCTGAGTTTCCAATCAAAAGATATGGCCATTTGAAGTTCCTCGGGTCGGGCACTTAATATTTAAAGAGTCTGTCCATATAGGGTCCACGTGGTAGCCTCACGCATCTTGGAGATATGGCTCCTTCCTTATGCTCTTAAAACTACACCGGACTGACATGTGGTGGCTTCCATGAGCTCTTTGGGCTCCTTTCTATTTTTCCTGAGTCCCTTTGCTTGGCGGGCCAAAAGTCTGACCCTGGACACGTGGAGGCTTGGCACTTGTTTGGAAACCCAACCCATTTTTACCTTTGAATGTGCGTTGTGCTGACACTTGGTTCCTTCTGTTGGCCTACCTATGCTTTGACTATTCAACTCCTGACTCTGTCCCTTTTTTGGACTTGGGACACGTGGAAGGTCTACGCTCATTTGGAAACCCACTCAGGATTTTACCTTTGAAGGAGCGTCGGGTTGACACGTGGAAGCCTCCGCAGGCTCTTGGACTTTTAAATGGCCACTCCCACTTTCTCGGGCCCCTAAACACATGGTGAGCTAGCGCTCATTTGGGGATCACCTTTTGGGCCATGCCTTTGAATGTGCGCCATCGAGACACGTGGCACCTTCCGCTACACCCTTATACTTAGTCAATTTTGGGCCTGTTCCATCCCACTTTTTAATTTGGACTATGTGGCGAGACCGCACTCATTTGGGCCTCCACTCTTTGGATTTATCCTTGAAGTAGTATCATTTGGACACTTGGCACCTTCCACTGAGTCGAAGACTTTTCAATGGCTAGTGAAAATTTTGGGCTCTAGACACGTGGAGGCTTGGCACTTGTTTGAGTCTCCCTTTTGGATTCAATCTTTGAGGTGTTGTCATCACCAATCCGGCACTATGATAATTCTTCACCGGGAACTCCTCGTGCTATGATTATTTACTAATGCATAGCCTTTAGTTTGGTGGATGTAATCTGGAAACACAAAAACAAACATAACACAAGAATACCATAGACTATGATAAAAAGGAATGATGATAAATCTGAAATATCAGAGTAAATTATAATATTAGCATGAAATTGTTACAATCTCACCCATGAGGTACTTCAAGTGTTATTGACTTCACTTGCATTCCACCAATACTATGGGAGAAACTTCACAATTACACCTCTTAATGGCTTCTTCAACACACCTTTAAACTGATGGCTTCCTTTACACACTTACTCATACAATATTTCTCACTACTTCCTTCTATGCTAAATGAGGGGGGTGGCCTCTTTATTTATAGACTTCTAGGCTTATCCATCTTATCTCTAAGATAGGATAAGAAATCCACTCTGACGAATCATATTCCATACCTTAACTCTTATCTGTACATGTAAGCTTATCTTTTAAGATAAGATAAACCTTATCATTTCACATGGGTTCCACATTTTTAGACTTTTTACAAATAAAATATACAAAATATTTATGACCTCACTCCTTGTCCTTATTACCAATATAATATTTCTAATTCCTAATCATGTAGACCCTACTTCTCTACTTACCCCAACTTTGACATTTTAACATTCTTTGGACCACTTACGATAGCTATTTACTTTTTACCACAACATTCCTATTATACTTTTGACTATTGCCATACTATATATTATTGGCGGCATAGATCTGTAGTAGCGCCGTTATCTTCTATCAGACGCTACTACTAATTATACTTAACAACATCCTATTCCTAATACATACATTAATGAAATAGAAATTACGGAGGAGAATTTTAGTGTCGACATCTTCCCCCTTCCTAGCTTCTACTCCATCCTCGGAGTAGACTATTTTGGTGCTTGGAAAATCTTCAACTTGTCATGGTTGACCCATTTCGTAATGGGAGTGCCATCCAATTCCTCCAGTCAGTACGTACCATTTTCATGCACAGCTGCTATTTTGTAGGGCCCCATCCATTTTGGAATAAATTTTCTCTGTCTTCTTTTTTTGTATCTGGAATCATATACTAGAACCAAGTCATTCACATGAAATGGAGACCACCGGATCTTTTGATCAAAGTATTCCTTCTACTTCATTTTCTTCTTATAGCTTGTATCCTTAGCTATTTCCCTCATTTCCTCTAGCAAATGAAGATGTACCAACCTTTCTTTTACTGAATCACTTTCATCCATTCTTTCATTTTTCATTACTCTAACCGTGGGAATATCAAACTCAATAGGAAGAACTGGATCAATGCCATAAGCCAACTGAAATGGGGAGTATCCTGTTGCTGACTTTGATGTTGCCCTATATGCCCACAATGTTGCATGAATCCTTTTATCCCATTTATGTACCTGCAAGGCTGCATCTTTTGCTAGAATTTGACACAACACAAAATTTGTTTGTTCCACCTGTCCATTTGTGCTTGGCTTGTATGTTGTTGCCTTCGTGTGCTTAATAGAAAATTTATTGACTAGGGCTTCTACCACCTCATTAATGAAGTGGCTTCCTTGATCTATTACAATTTCTAATGGACAACCAAATCTGGTGACAATGCGTTCATATATGAACCTTGCCACTTCATCCATGGAAACTATTTTCAATGGCCTAGCTTCAACCCACTTGGTTAAATAATCTGTGGCAACTACGATATACTTATTTTGGCGTGAGGTAGTTGGAAGTGGACCTACAATCTCTATTCCCCACTTTTCAAAGGGACCAAGTGGAAGAATAGGGCATAATGGAGTTGATGAAGTCTTACGGTTACCATGTGTTTGACAAATATCACATGTCTTACAATAATTATAACAATCTTTAAAAAGAGTGGGGCAAAGTGATAACTGCATCCAAAATCCTTCTTCCCGTAAGTTGTCCAGAGAAGTGCCCTCCACATGTACCATTGTGGAATTATTCTAGCAGTTCCTTCCCTTGATCACGTCCAATCGCCCTCTTCAGATCTTGTCCATCAGTCCTATTCGAAATAATACTCCATGCGAGAATAGAATATGGATGACTGGCTTGAGTAATCTTTCTCTTAGTCTTTGCATTGGCACCATCAGAAACTTGAATTCATTCGAGATAATTTCAAATATCTATGTATTCACTAGGGATTGTGTCAAGGATAACAATGCCGCATCGGGAAAATCATCATCATCACAAGATGATCCTAAATCATCATAGGCTCGAAGAGTGCATCCTGCATTGACATGCTTCTTTCCTGGTCTATCTATAATATCAAATTCAAATTCTTGTAGCAAAATTATCCATCTTGATATCCTCCCTGATGGGTTAGGCTTATTTACAATATATTTTAGAGCCTCGATGATCATTACAACTAGATATTTTTTCCCTAGCAAGTAATTCCTAAACTTCTTTACAGAAAAAATGATAGCCAGAGCCTCTTTTTGATTCATGTATAATTTACCTCAGCATTGCTCATTTGTCTACTCCCAAAGTAAATTGGATGTTCATTCCCATTTTCATCCTTTTGGCTCAAAGTACTTCCTAGTGCTGCATCTGAGGCATCAGTGTACACAATGAATGGCTTGCTCCAATCTGGATTCTTTAAAATAGGTGAAGACACCAGGGCTTCCTTCAGTTGTCCAAAAGCTTCATGCGCCTTATTTCCTAGTTCATAAGTAACATCCTTCTTCAAGAACTGGGTTAGTGGCTGTGTAATCTTTGAGAAATTCTTGATGAACCTTCTATAGTACCCCACATGGCCTAAAAATGATCTCAACTTACTTCTATTCATAGGAAATGGTAACTCTTTGATTTTTGAAACTTTATCAGGATCAGTACCAATACCATCTCTGGATACAACATGCCCTAACAAAACACCTTTAGAACATCCAAAGACACACTTTGTAGGGTTTAGTGAGGCTTTTGCTTCATCTAACCTTTGAAATGCTATCTCCATTTGGTGCAGGTGGTCCAACTTGCTCCCATAGATGCAAAAATCATCCAGAAATACTCTGATGAAGGTCCTAATGTAGGGTTCGAACACCCTATTCATCAAACTTATTTGGAATGTTTTGGAGCATTACACAACCCAAAAGGCATAACTCTATAAGCAAACGTTCCCCAAGGAGTGGTGAACGTGGTCTTTAGCTGATCTTTCTCTGCTATACAAACTTGGTTGTAGCCGCTATATCCATCAGCAAAACTATAGCACTCTGGCCGCCTACTTCGTCTAAGATCTGATCCGAAAATGGAAGAGGGTAATGATTCTTCTTTGTTGCCTTATTGAGCTTCCCTGTAATCAACACAAATGCGTAGCTTCCCATTCTTTTTATTGAGATCACAATGGGAGAAACCCATTCGACTTCTCCACAACAAATATGAATCCTGCATCAAACAACTTATCTATTTCTTATTTTACTGATCTTGAAAAATTAGGATTCATTCTATATGGCATTTGCTTTATAGGCTTAGCACTATCTATCTACCACTCAATAGAATGTTCTACCCAACTTACTTGTGAGTTCCTTGTAATAAAAAGTGAATATGTGTATGTACCTTTGAAGGAGCTGGAGGAAGGATTCCTTCTCACTCTTCATCACAAAGATCACCAATCTTTATTTGTTGGAGACGATCATCAACTTCTTCTTCGATAATTTTATGGGGTCATGAGTTGGTGTGACTGGAAGGATATCCATGATCGAAACATCAACCTCACTTTCTTCATCTTCAGTGTCCACTTCACTGGTACTAGAGTAATTAGAGGATGTCCAATCATCAGTTTCATCACTTGAATCCACAGGTTCTGCTTTATGATGTCGAGGGATCATGTTTATCTTCACCCTCTCTCTACCACGTCCAAGTGTCATGAAACCTTCATTCCAGTAGTTTCTTGCATGAACTCTCCTTAGCCATGGTCTTCCCAGCAACATTGGGTACGCAACAGTACCATTTTTCATCACCTGAAAGTCTACCACACATACAACACCCATAATAGATATTGCCACATTTGAAACTACACCTTTTGGTTTAGTTTTTCCCTTATTTAATGACCTTAACATAAGTGTTGAAGGGCGATCAATTTTTAAACCCAACATATTCATTACAGACTCGGTCATTACATTAACTGCAACACCTCCATCAACTAAGACATCATGAATTGAAATACCATTACATAATACCTCAGCTTGTGGAGCATAGGGATCTGCCTCTACCTCCAAAACAGGGACCTCAACCTCCTTCCTTCGTCGAGCATTGAGTCCACTTCGCAGCTCCCGCCTCTTCTCAGAAGACATAGCCAAGAGTTGACCATATGTAATATTTGCAGGCCTTTTGGACAGATCTTCCAAGATGGAGTATGGTCCTTGCCCCTGTGAAATCAGAAAATCCTGCACACCCAACTTTCTTCTCCTATGTTTCTTACTAGTTTCTCCTTTCATCTTCTTAGGATCATTTCCATCTTGATTATCTTTTTCTTTCTTTCTTTTTGTTACAAACACATCTACTTCATTATTTCTGCTCTTATCTACTACATCAAAAGAATTCACAGGTGTTTTTCCTTTATCATTATCTCCTTTACCAGATGTAGAAGCTCTATCTAGACAATTATACTTATAATGACCCTTTTATAACAACCATAACATACAACTTTAGAAATATTTCTTTTTGGACCTTTATCTCCTCCCCGAGAACTAAATTATTTTCCTTGAAGAAGATAATAGTTAAGCGACCCATCTTTTGAGCAGATCTTCATACTCGGTAGATGTACTAGGAGAAATATTTGTACTCACCGGGAGTGGTTGTGGATTTTGGAGCAAAGGTCTTTGGTGTAGGTTCTACTTTAGCAACAATTTCTTTGGGCTCCTCTTCCATGCTTTCTTCTTGCCTTCTTGCAATCTCCTTTGCTTGTTCAATGGTAGTTAGCAGTCATACTTCACTCGTTGTCTCGATCTCTGGTTTCATCCCAAGAATGAAGTGCTTACATAGAAGATTATCCACGCCATTCATCAACCCATCCGCTAATCCTTCCTTCCGGATCCGGGAGTTGAGCTTTCTCCTTAGCTCTAGAACACAAGCATGATAATCCCTTATCTTCTCCTTCTCTCCTTGGGTTAGCTTTTGATATCGATCATGAGATCTACATATCTCTGTTGTTCACCAAATTCTTCAAGAAAACTTTCAGTTAATAAATCCCATGAATTTTTCACATTTTCACCTAGTGTTTCAAACCACCTAAGTGTTGAACCATCCAAAAAGGTAGGAAAAAATTCAATCCATTGTTCCCTTCTTATAAGGCCATTACAAATACAAGATCGTTTAAACTCTTGAATGAAAGAGGAAGCATCTTCATTAGATTGGGCTAAAAAAATAGGAATCTTCCCCATTTTCAAAAGTAACCACCATAAAATACCAACCCACAAGTACAATCAACAAGACTTATGTGGTCAAATAGGACACGATAGACGAGACAAGAGGGCGGTTGGACGTGATCAAGGGAAGGAACTACTAGAATAATTCCACAATGGTACATGTGGAGGGCACTTCTCTGGACAACTTACAACAAGAAGGATCTTGGATGCAGGTTATCACTGGCCCACTCTTTTTAAAGATTGTTATAATTATTGTAAGACATGTGATATTTGTCAAACACATCAGAACCGTAAGACTTCATCAGCTCCATTATGCCCTATTCTTCCACTTGGTCCCTTTGAAAAGTGGGGAATAGACATTATAGGTCCACTTCCAACTACCTCACGCCAAAATAAGTATATTGTAGTTGCCATGATTATTTAACCAAGTGGGTTGAAGCTAGGCCATGAAAATGACTTTTCCATGGATGAAGTGGCAAGGTTCATATATGAACGCATTATCACTAGATTTGGTTGTCCATTAGAAATTGTAACAAATCAAGGAAGCCACTTCATTAATGAGGTGGTACAAGCCCTAGTCAATAAGTTTTATATTAAGCACGTTGGAAGGCAACAACATACAAGCCAAGCACAAATGGATAGGTGGAATGAACAAATTTTATGTTGTGTCAAATTCTAGCAAAAGATGCAGCCTTGCAGGTACATAAATGGGATAAAAGGATTCATGCAGCATTGTGGGCATATAGGGCAACATCAAAGTCAGCAACAGGATACTCCCCATTTCAGTTGGCTTATGGCATTGATCCAGTTCTTCCTATTGAGTTTGATATTCCCATGGTCAGAGTAATGAAAAATGAAAGAATGGATGAAAGTGATTCAGTAAAAGAAAGGTTGGTACATATTCATTTGCTAGAGGAAATGAGGGAAATAGCTAAGGATACAAGCTATAAGAAGAAAATGAAGCAGAAGGAATACTTTGATCAAAAGATCCGGTGGTCTCCATTTCATGTGAATGACTTGGTTCTAGTATATGATTCCAGATACAAAAAAAGAAGATAGAGAAAATTTATTCCAAAATGGATGGGGCCCTACAAAATAATAGATGTGCATGAAAATGGTATGTACCGACTAGAGGAATTGGATGGCACTCCCATTACGAAATGGGTCAACCACGACAAGTTGAAGATTTTCCAAGCACCTGAATAGTCTACTCTCGAGGATGGAGTAGAAGCTAGGAAGGGGGAAGATGTCGACACTAAAATTTTCCTCCGTAATTTCTATTTCATTAATGTATGTATTAGGAATAGGATGTTGTTAAGTATAATTAGTAGTAGCGTCCGATAGAAGATAACGCAGCATCGCCGATCGACACCGCCAATAATGTATAGTACGACAATAGTCAAAAGTATAATAGGAATGTTGTGGTAAAAAGTAAATAATTGTCGTAAGTGGTCCAGTAATGTTAAAATGTCAAAGTTGGGGTAAGTAGAGAAGTAGGGTCTACATGATTAGGAATTAGAAATGTTATATTGGTATTAAGGATAAGGAGTGAGGTCATAAATATTTTGTATATTTTATTTGTAAAAAGTCTAAAAATGTGGAACCCATGTGAAATGATAAAGTTTATCTTATCTTAAAAGATAAGCTTACATGTACAGATAAGAGTTAAGGTATGGAATATGATTCGTCAGAGTGGATTTCTTATCCTATCTTAGAGATAAGATGGATAAGCCTAGAAGTCTATAAATAAAGAGGCCACCCCCCTCATTTAGCATAGAAGGAAGTAGTGAGAAATATTGTATGAGTAAGTGTGTAAAGGAAGCCATCAGTTTAAAGGTGTGTTGAAGAAACCATTAAGAGGTGTAATTGTGAAGTTTCTCCCATAGTATTGGTGGAAAGCAAGTGAAGTCAATAACACTTGAAGTACCTCATGGGTGAGATTGTAACAATTTCATGCTAATATTATAATTTACTCTGATATTTCAGATTTATCATCATTCCTTTTTATCATAGTCTATGGTATTCTTGTGTTATGTTTGTTTTTGTGTTTCGCAGATTATATCCACCAAACTAAAGGTTGTGCATTAGTAAATAATCATAAAGACGAGGAGTTCCCAGCCAAGAATTATCATAGTGTTGGATTGGTGATGACATAAAGGAAAATCACCTGTGAATTCTTTTGATGTAGTAGATAAGAGCAGAAATAATGAAGTAGATGTGTTTGTAAGAATAAAAAGAAAGAAAGAAAAAGATAATCAAGATGGAAATGATCCTAAGAAGATGAAAGGAGAAACTAGTAAGAAACATAGGAGAAGAAAGTTGGGTGTGCAGGATTTTCTGATTTCACAGGGGCAAGGACCATACTCCATCTTGGAAGATCTATCCAAAAGGCTTGCAAATATTACATATGGTCAACTCTTGGCTATGTCTTCTGAGAAGAGGCGGGAGCTGCGAAGTGGACTTAATGCTCGACAAAGGAAGGAGGTTGAGGTCCCTATTTTGGAGGCAGAGGCGGATCCCTATGCTCCACAAGCTGAGGTATTATGTAATGGTATTTCAATTCATGATGTCTTAGTTGATGGAGGTGCTGCAGTTAATGTAATGACCGAGTCTGTAATGAATATGTTGGGTTTAAAAATTGATCGCCCTTCAACACTTATGTTAAGGTCATTAAATAAGGAAAAACTAAACCAGAAGGTGTAGTTTCAAATGTGGCAATATCTATTATGGGTGTTATATGTGTGGTAGACTTTCAGGTGATGAAAAATGGTACTGTTGTGTACCCAATGTTGCTAGGAAGACCATGGCTAAGGAGAGTTCATGCAAGAAACTACTGGAATGAAGGTTTCATGACACTTGGATGTGGTAGAGAGAGGGTGAAGATAAACATGATCCCTCGACATCATAAAGCAGAACCTGTGGATTCAAGTGATGAAACTGATGATTGGACATCCTCTAATTACTCTAGTACCAGTGAAGTGGACACTAAAGATGAAGAAAGTGAGGTTGATGTTTCAGTCATGGATATCCTTCCAGTCACACTAACTCATGACCCCATAAAATTATCTGAAGAAGAAGTTGATGATCGTCTCCAACAAATAAAGATTGGTGATGCTATGATGGAGAGTGAGAAGGAATCCTACCTCCAGCTCTTTCGAAGGTACATACACATATTCACTTTTGATTACAAGGAACTCCGTCAAGTAAGTTGGGTAGAACATTCTATTGAGCTGGTAGATGGTGCTAAGCCCATAAAGCAAATGCCATATAAAATGAATCCTAATTTTTCCAAGACCAGTAAAAGAAGAAATAGATAAGTTCTTGATGCAAGATTCATATTTGCAACGGAACCGGATGACCCGGGTTCAAATCCGGCAACATAACCAAAATGTCATCACCAATCCGGTATTATGATAATTCTTCACGGGAGTGGTTGTGGATTCTGGACCGAAGGTGCTTTGGTGTAGGCTCTACTTTAGTAACAATTTCTTTGGGCTCCTCTTCCATGCTTTCTTCTTGCCTTCTTGCAATCTCCTTTGCTTGTTCAATGGTAGCTGGGTGGTCATACTTCACTCGTTGTCTGATCTCTGGCTTCATCCCAAGAATGAAGTGCTTACATAGGAGATTATCCACGCCATTCATCAACCCATCCGCTAATCCTTCCTTCCGGATCTGGGCATCGAGCTTCCTCCTTAGCTCTAGAACACGAGCATGATAATCCCTTATCTTCTCCTTCTCTCCTTGGGATAGCTTTGTGATCTCGATCATGAGATCTGTATATTTCTGTTGTTCACCAAATTCTTCAAGAAAACTTTCAGTTAATAAATCCCATGAATTTTTCACATTTTCACCTAGTGTTTCAAACCACCTAAGTGTTGAACCATCCAAAAAGGTAGGAAAAAATTCAGTCCATTGTTCCCTTCTTATAAGGCCATTACAAATAAAAGATCATTTAAACTCTTGAATGAAAAGAGGAAGCATCTTCATTAGATTGGGTTGAAAAACAGAATCTTCCCCATTTTCAAAAGTAACCACCGTAAAATACCAACCCACAAGTACAATCAACAAGACTTATGTGCACAAATAATTGGAATCACTGTAATAGAAAGTGACTTTACACCTTTCTACAGTAAAATAGAAATGACCACGGTAACTATGGTAAAACTTGACTTATCGTGTAAAACCGACTTTACCGTGGTAAACACTATTCACAAAGTAAAAGTGAAGTTACTGTGGTAAATACTATTCACAGTAAAAAGTGACTTTACTGTGATAAATACTATTCACAGCAAAAATGACTTTACCATGGTAACTACTATTCACGGCAAAAATGACTTTACCATGGTAACTACTATGCACAGTAAAAATAAGGTTACCCTCCAATTGATTTTTGACTAAGTGGGAATATCTCTCCAGAAAATCCACCAACGAGGAATGGTCCCGACAACGGAACCAAAATGTCATCACCAATCCGGCACTATGATAATTCTTCACCGGGAACTCCTCGTGCTATGATTATTTACTAATGCACAGCCTTTAGTTTGGTGGATGTAATCTAGAAACACAAAAACAAACATAACACAAGAATACCATAGACTATGATAAAAAGGAATGATGATAAATCTGAAATATCAGAGTAAATTATAATATTAGCATGAAATTGTTACAATCTCACCCATGAGGTACTTCAAGTGTTATTGACTTCACTTGCATTCCACTAATACTATGGGAGAAACTTCACAATTACACCTCTTAATGGCTTCTTCAACACACCTTTAAACTGATGGCTTCCTTTACACACTTACTCATACAATATTTCTCACTACTTCCTTCTATCCTAAATAAGGGTGGTGGCCTCTTTATTTACAGACTTCTAGGCTTATCCATCTTATCTCTAAGATAGGATAAGAAATCCACTCTGACGAATCATATTCCATACCTTAACTCTTATCTGTACATGTAAGCTTATCTTTTAAGATAAGATAAACCTTATCATTTCATATGGGTTCCACATTTTTAGACTTTTTACAAATAAAATATACAAAATATTTATGACCTCACTCCTTGTCCTTATTACCAATATAATATTTCTAATTCCTAATCATGTAGACCCTACTTCTCTACTTACCCCAACTTTGACATTTTAATATTCTTTGGACCACTTAGGACAACTATTTACTTTTTACCACAACATTCCTATTATACTTTTGACTATTTCGTACTATACATTATTGGCGGCGTCGTACTGGCAGCACCGTTATCTTCTATCAGACGCTACTACTAATTATACTTAACAACATCCTATTCCTAATACATACATTAATGAAATAGAAATTACGGAGGAAAATTTTAGTGTCGATAGTGCACCATTTGGACACTTGGTAGTGTCCTTTGTATCCTCCATACTTTGTCATTTTTGGTGCTTGTTCTGAATCATTTGCAGAGCCCGAAGACTTGAGCCTTCGTTGTTTATTTTCCTTTGAGCCTCTGGCTTCTTTGACATTGTTTTCTTCTTTCCCGATCATGCTTCTCCATACTAGACCCTTCATGTAACCTATTCATTGGATTTGAAGCATGGGTTCATTCGACGAGACTGTTTCTTGAATTTATTCCTGCTTGGGGTCATGTTTGATCAATTTTGCTTGGGGAAAAATTGGGATAACAATTACCACTTCACCTTTTAGGTCTTCCTTAAATCCTAGACCTTTCCTATCACTTGCATCTTTTTTATTATCCAAAAGATCATCTAGGTCCTTGGAAATATTCTCAAACTTCTAAAATGATCTTACCTTGCTTGTATCTTTAGTCACTTCTTCCTTTAGAGACTAAATTTATCTCTCATACCATAGGCACTCTTCCTTCGTAGCCTTTAGATTTGTGAAGTTACTGATCACCATTTGAGTTTCTAACTCATGGATGTCAATCAAATGTCTCTTCAAAAGTTGAATATTTTCTTTATAGTCTTTAACTTGTGCATTAAATTTCTTATTCTTCTTCTCTGCATGCTTCAAATCTTCTTGGATACACATCAACTCAATTTCAAGGTTAGCTCCTAACTCTTCTTCATTTGAATCCTCACAAGAACCTCCATATATGGAAGTTTCTATTTTAAGTATCCTAGATCCTTTTCCCATAAACATGGTTTCATTGCCAACATCATCATTATCAAAGTCAAAATCAAAATCACAAGATTCACTACTTACCTCTGATGACCTATAATCCTCTTTTAATAAAATATTCTTTTGGACTTCTTTCTCTTGTCTTCAAAATTTATGAATGTCTTCTTACTCTTATCAAACCTATGGGACTTCTTATCATCATCATGATCTTCATCATGCTCTTCACTCTTATGCTTGTGAGGACACTTGTTTACAAAATGTCCAATCTCACCATAGTTGAAACACTTGAATGGAAACTTACCCTTATACTTTCCTAAACATGTCTTCAACTTCCTATCAAATGTAAAAATCAACTAAGCATCATCAATATAAGATATGTCATCATCCAAGATATTCTTACCTATTGAATTCTTTTCATATTTGAATTTTTCTTCCTTCTTAGAAGGTTTATTAACACATTTCCTCATCTCATAAGTAGTCAAGATACCATGGAGTTCATCCATAAGCAGAGTACTCAGATCCTTGGCTTCTTCTATAGATGATACTTTAGGATCAAATTTAGGAGTGAGAGATCTCATCACCTTTTGTACCACCAAATCTTATTTCACTTCTTCTCCTAAACCTCTAATGGTATTGACCACTTGATTTACTCGAGAAGATATGCAACAATGGTTTCTTATTCCTTCATCTTCAAAATTTCAAATTGATTCCTATAGGTCTGGATCTTTTCCAACTTCACCTTAGAGTCACCTTCATAGATAAATTATAGCTTATCCCACATAGCCTTAGTAGTAGCACATTGCATTACCTTGAAAAACTCTTATTCAACCAATCCACACAAAATAACATTCATAGCTTTAGAGTTATCATTACTAGCCTTCTTACATGTTGCATTAGTTGGAGGGTTTTGAGGAATGGTGTACCCATCTACAACTAACTGCCATATATCACATCCCAAGGACATAATACGTGTTATCATCCTAATATTCCAAAAATAATAATTTATCCCATCAAACATGGGAGTTTTTCTAGTAGAGAAACCACTTTTTGACTCTTCATATCCGTGGTTCAAAGGATCACCTCAAGCTTATTAATCTTGTTTTAGAGGACTTGCTCTAATACCAATTTTTGGGACCACAATCACTAAGTGGGTGGGGGTGAATCAATGAGAAATAAAAACTTTCATTCACTTAACATTCATATCCATCAACCATTCAATTCAACTTAACCATTAAGCATGTATTCCTACAAAACATAACCATTAGATGAGAAAATTAGAACACGTACACACAAACACCATACATAAGTGGGAAACCATAAAGGGGAAGAAAACCCACTAAAACAAATTTTATGATATAAATTAATCAAGTTTATTTGAGTACCAACCCCTAGGTTTAGTGAGGCACCAACCCCACAAGGAGCACTACCCCCTAGATTTAGTAGAGCACCGACCCTAAAAGGAACACCGACCCATAGATGAATTAACACCAACTAAATCCACCTGATTTTTTTTTCACCTTTAAAATTTTGCACCAACAAATGATGATGACACTATAAATCTCTTTTTCCTTCTATCTTCTCCAAATCAACTCTCTAGGCTAACTCGTTCAAGCACTTCTTCACCAAGTTGATTAGGTATAATGACATATATATCCAACGGTATCCCACACTCTATAAAATCATAAAATATTATCTTCCCTCTCTTGATGGTCACACATACCTCCTTCACCTCTTCAATCATCCCTCTAGATAACAGTTTCTCAAACCCTCTCTCTCTATTAAAAATATACCTTAGAACTTGATTTTATACATGAATCATGAATATAACTCACATAGGTCGGCAATAGCTTCTTCACACTCAAATCCTTCATTAGGACATAATAAGCCCTAAAGCACCCAAATTGCCCTCTCACCAAAATAAGCATCACATGGGCCTACATGGCCATCACCAAACCTCAAGGACCACTTATACATTTTTTTAATCCCACTCCATTCCTCCTACAATCTTGATCAGCTTTGCCGTTATCTCTCATCATGAAACCCTCTTGAGCACAAGGAAACCAAGATACCCACAAACTAGTCTTCAAGGATGCAACCAAACCAACATCAAATCACCTCAACCGTGGCATCGTGATATATAAATGGAAATTTCATGACATAAGGGTAATCACCTAATGCTCAAGACACCACCACTTGACCTGTAGAAGCCTAGAAACACCTCTACAACCAGATCACCTAAAACTACAAAAACCGTCCCAAAACCCGGTGATGCAAGAATGACTTCAAAGGAGCTTCTAAGGGATAAAAATGATCTAAAACAACTCCAAACATGTATAGTATATTCCCAAATTACTCAAAAACGAATTTAGTCCATAGGTCTAGTGCACAACCTAGGATAAAACAAAACATCTTTAGAAAATTACATTTTTCTCTAAGGTCCACACATAACCATGAAACCTAAATTACACTTGGAGAATCTCAAGATATTTCTCTACAACCTCCAATCATCATAAAATACAATCTAATCCAATCCATTTTGTGTCACTATGATCAATTTATTCTTTGTCACTTTTGACCAAGGGCTTAAGAAGTGTTTAGAAGCTATTTACCTTCTTAACGATTGTTCATAAAGCTTTAGCCCTCGATCAACAAAATAATTCCTATAATATCATCTTAGGAAAATTACCCAACTACCATGAAGATATTGGATCACCATGTAGAGTTTACACGTGCCAATGAGCACAAGAAATTCCAATTCAAGATAAAATTCTCACTTCCAAGAACTCGGTAAGGGCAAAAACACCATATCTTGCAAATTATTGCAATCTATTACCTGAAACTTGGACCACACCTCAATAAAAACCTGTTTCACCTTCAAAAATACTCACCTTTCCATTTCCATGCTGAAATATAACCAACATATCTTATTATGTCACCTAGGGCTTGAGAATAAATCTAGTGCAAATCTAGAAAACATGACTTAGCCCTATACCTATACTCTTAGAAACTTGTGAGTATCTCTACAATTCATCTACATGCTTCCCATTATCTCACCAAGCTCAACCAGACCATACATAGCTATACCCCATCATGACATACCTCATCCTGCTGACTAGGCCTTGAAACATAATATCTTGAACATGCTTCGCACCAACCATATTGACCTCTTCATGACTTCACCATTATTGCACACCTACAAGATAATTCAAAACACATCATTACAACATCCATATACCACTACAATACTCCTACATTTCTCAAAACACCATGTCACACTAGGAAACTCAACTGACAAGCAATAATAAAGGACACTATCAATCAACCTTCATGTCCATTACCTATTTTAACATCTATGATACTTCAGACATCAATGAAAACACTAATTTCATCACACTTTGAAATTAATGAAAACAAAATACCAACAAGTCACTAGTCACTACACTCCCGGATATACCAATCATGTGATGTGGCGCATGCAAGTGACAATGTGCTTGGATTGACATATTAGATTGGAATCCCTTGACACTACGAGTCCACATTTTTATGGATGTAGGTGGAGTAGCTCCATCCTATAGGAGTCATGAAAGAAGGATATGTTCACCCATCCCTAATGTATAAGCACTATCCTCACACATTTTTATTTCCTAGGGTGTATGATTTAAGAGCACCCAAATTAATATATAATATTGCATCAACCAAAAACAAACAAACTATGTTTTTTTGTATATTTATTTTGTTTGGGGAATCAAAAAGTAATTTATAGAGGTGTGATATTATTTTTATTCCATTCAAAATTTCATATTTTGGTGAAATTTTGGATCATATAGGAAGCACATAAAAGGTGAAATAGTATTTTTTGATCATAAAAATTAAAGAAAATTTGTTATGCATCACAACACATTTGTGTTATGCATATATTTAAAAGAGAACCTCATGAGATGGCACATAAACTTGTATGTTTGCAACAATAATACACATGTTGTGGATATTTGGCGTTAGCCAAAGAATCATCTAACATGTGTGCAACACCAAAATACTTCATGACTAAGATTTTGGTTATAACTATTTTTCTTTACATGTCAAGCACCTACCTACGAAACCATGATATCAATAAATCTTCTAAATATGAGAATGCCTTAAAATAATTGTGTGTAGACATCTAGTGCAAGAGTAATCAAGGACATGAGCGCAATGGAGAAATACATTGTTTAAAACAACATAGAGATTAAAAATGGGAACCGAAAGTGATTCATATAACTTGTTATTGTGTTCATTGAGACAATTTGTAGTGCATTGACTTGTGCTATGTTATGGTTCCTTGGGGCCTTACTCCTCATTTTATCCTTGCAAAAAATTTAATGTTTGTTTGGGTAGAATGCAATAAAGATAAATATTGTAAGTAATAGTGGATCACGTGGTAATATAAACACACTTTTACACTTGGGAAAGGAATTAGATAATATTAAGAGGTGGTAGTCTACGGGGTGAGTTGTGAAAGTGGGACCAATATATATCTATGTATATGTCTTAGGTGATACTATAGGGTTAAGTCTCATACTTAGTGTGGGTTGTGTGTGTGAGAAAGATAATATCATTATTATAAACCAGTAGTGGTTTTGTAATATTATCTGTAATGTAATTTTTTGTTGATTAAAATAAGTTCGTAAATTTGTGTAAATTTACAACGTAAGTTAACTTATATCTAGGCTACACAATCTTAAGCATATCTTCATGAAACCTCTAACTATGATTGTAGCATATTGATGTTTGAGTTATAAAGAAGAGAAGGAAATTTGAAAAACCTCACACATGATTGCACACATATGAAACATGTTTTTACTGAGAAAATACACTAGCGAAGGCATAAACAGTCGGTATATTTTTCGTGGATAATATAATTCATGATACTTTCCAAAGTGGAAGCTATAATTACCAATACAAACCAAAGGCCCCTTTGAGCATGATTTCATCCACATCCTTAGGATATTGTCCTAGGTGATCCAAATATAGCTCAAATTTCTTGAGTTCCTTTTGTATGTTGTACATGGCTTTCTTTGAATCTCACACATACTCTCACTCTCATGAATAATGTAATTGCGATAAGTATTTAATCATTTTTTCCTTTCTCACCCAATCAATAAATTCCTAGTCAATAAAAAATACTTTGGAATTGATTATTATACGATGTTGTATATTAATTTATATTGAATAATCACATTAGTTTTATTTTACGTTTTTTACATTTAGTATAATATAGTTAAATCTTGTTGCATAAAATCAATGGGCACAAATTCCCTTTGCACTCGAAAGTATGAATTTTTGGCCCCCCGTGGAAATTATTCAACAAGTGGGAAATGTGTTATATATTTTTCCATGATTTTCACTCATCTAAATTATATATTTTTAATGGGGGAGCCAACTTCTTGGAGGAATGGAGATAGCTTTGGGCTAGAGGCTACAAGAGGTTGTTAGGACATCCCATAAGGGGTTTGAGGAAAAAACCCTTGACAAATGTTTTGGGACTATATATGTGGTTTTGAGTGGATTTAGAACATGTTTTGTATAGCCTATGGTTTTGGTACTCATTGTATTGTAATACCACTTTAACTATTTCCTTTTGATGTGCATGCTTATACTTGTACATTGATTAAGGTAATGCATGAAGTTGAAGTAAATCATTATCTTGTAAATGATTGAGTTGATATAATAGGAAAAATTTTGGTGTTTTTACCAAAAAGGTTTCCCCATATTTAATTTTATATTTTATGTAATCTTATGTGTATAGCATTTTTATTATTAAATTTTATATTTAAAATTATATTAATATTACTTGTACTTTATAAGTTTATTGTTTCATTTTGTTTTCCATCCAATTACCTAAATAATTTGTAGTGTATACAAGGAAAAGCCTCCATGCATCGCTCTCATTAGTTGTATGTATCCTCCTTTGTCGTGCCTACCTCTATATGAATCCCACCACCGAACACCTCTCTATGATGATATGTTAATAGAACCTACTTGTATGAAAACATTAATCCAAATGTATTTATAATGAATCCAAAATGTAATGGATAGAGGCAACATTATGCAAACTTGGATAGCCATCCCATGCTTAGAAATAAATTTGTAGTCAAATCCAAGCCAATTAGGAATTTTTGTCCTCATCCAATAATTAATAAATTTGAAACAAATATTTACCTCTCTACTCACCGTTGTATTCCATGGATGCAACCATTGGCATAATGTTCACATTTAGAATACATCAAGAAATTACTAAAAATCTTAAATATATTTTTTCACTTGGAAGATATCAAACTTTATGAAGGGCGGTGAGTAACTTCAAGGAAATATTTTATATTAGAGAAAGATAGTTTCAAATGGAAAAAATAAGATTTTGAAACACCCTACAAGGAGTTAGAAGAAAAAAATCCTTAATTTCTTTCGAGAGCAATTTGGATTCCATAAGAAGAGGAGGTTTCAACTTCATCTTCTTTTTAAACAATTGAGGGGATGTATTAGACACATATTATAAGTTTGAGGAGCTCTTGATCGTGCAATAAAAACAATGCTCTACTACTTAATTCCAACTTAAATTTCTATCTTTGAGGAATGGTTTGGTGTCCTTCAAATTTATCCAAATGTTGTGAGAAATAAAAGATCTCAATCTTTACTAGGTCGACGTAACCAATATAGAATGAATACAAATGTGAGAAATAAAATATCTAAATCTTTACTAGGTCGACGTAACCAATATAGAATGAGTACAAATGTTCCTCCAAGTGGTATTGTAGTAAGGTGATCTATAACAAATGTAGTTATGAAGAAAATTATTCAAGATTCAAAACCATCAATTTCATGCATAATCCACTTCTAGCATAAAGAGAAACATTATGTTTTTGCACGTCAATAATCTCTATGTTTCCCTTGTCTTGGTGGAATTAACGAATCTCCCAAGTAACTATGATGAAATCCTTAAGTTCTCTTAGCATCAGCCTACATGAATTATTTAATAAAAAGGTTTGAAATATTGCATAGAATTCTTCAAAAATATCCCAAAAGGAGGCATTATAACCATATGTAGCCTTGAGAATCTTGGCGCATATTTGGGATTTCTCAACCTAAGATAAACATTGGTAATATATAGATCAATTTTCTTCTCGGTGAATTGTCATGATTCAAAATGGGATCTTTCAATGATGATTGGTAATATAATAAATTCAGACATGTATCTCATTTGTTATTAATCTATCTCTATTAAAAGTTCTAGATCTAATCAAAAAGTGGCAACATACTTTGTCAATAGCATATCATATTTTTGACCTTTGCAAGTTCAAACTAGAGGTTTTGCAATATGTAATCTGTACATGCCAAAAACATCATTTCCTTTCATATGCACTTGAATCATCATAAGTCTAAGCCAAGGAAATCAACGTAGAATATGATGGGATGGTATTAGATGAGGGCTACAAATAGTGTGAGGATGGTATGAGTTGAGGTGTAATAATAAAAGAAATTTGAAAGGATATTCCTCTACCTTTTTCTTAAGAGAATAATATATTCTCATTGAGGGTAGTGAAATTCTATGGACTTGATCATGGTGGATAGTAATATCAAGGATGATAGTAATGTGGAGCCTTATATTTATGTCCCAATTAGTGAGGGAGGAATATTAGGTTGTGCTAATTAGGTAGAGTAGTTGTTTTAAGAAGGTTGGACCTTATCCGGAAAGGTCATATGGTAAGGAGTGATGAAGGATGCTAGAAAAGCTAATAGCACTCAAATCCCTTATGGGAATAACTTTCTAATTCGATGTCAAATGTGGTTGTTATTTTGTTTGGATCCATCATCAAGAATAACAATCTAAGGGATTATCTATGCCATACAATACCTATTATCTCGAGATCAAATAAGATATCTTCCTAGATGTTTTGTCATTAAAACAGGGAAGAAATGTGAGATAAGTTTCCAAATCTACCAGAAATTTCTGGCTATCTAGATTCATTCATAGTTAGAGGAGAAATAACTATTGTGTAGTGTTTGGTATGGTTTATAGAAAAGCACAAAGTGAGAGATTGTGTTCAAGGCTATGATATGAAAGTATTAGATATTATTATGTAGTTTTATCAAAAGTATGTCCTTCTATCCCTGTTGATCAATAAACTTCTTTGTCTTCTTTTTGTTTTTTTGCTATGTGTGATGTTTTTTGTAAGATTTTTGTTTTTGGTTTTGAGCCTAAACTTTGTATGTTTTGAAGTGTTTAACTTAGTCTAAAGGTTTTTGTATACACCTAATTTTTCACTTTTTATCTTTCATACTTGTTACTAACTATTTCTTTGTGCAGATAAGGGTCACTGATAGATCTATTTCATGAGTGGGTTCCTTAAGGATCATGACAGGAATGGGGTATGATTATTCACGTAATCACTATGGGTTTGAGAGAATACACAAAGATATCATCACTACATGGTCCCATCCTTAGTTTTCCTTTCACTAGTTATATGTGTTCCTTTATGTCTCATACACACTACACATCCAAAATTTACTTGCATCTCACCAATTGACACCTTGTTCATCCATTTGTTCAATCTATGACACCTATTTTCACTTTGCATGACAAATTATCATCCATGGCCTACACCATTTCCTATGGACAATGGTGATAGTGTTATTTTTTTACTTAGCCCATGTCATCGCCCATGGGTGATGGTGTCATATATATACTCACCACATCTTGACATTTATGAAGGAAGGAAGTTATAATCCTAAGAACTGCCATTTTCTCTACTCTCTTGCTCAAACTTCACATTTTCTCACTCAGCTCTTGGTTCATCTTACACTTGACTTAGATTAAAAACTTTTCTTCTTTGTTGGATTGTTTTCACTACTATGCCATCTATAGTGAGTCTATGAAAATAATGGTGTTCATGTTATCCACCTAATAGTGATTCTCTCTCGATGTGTTACTTCTCGAGAGAAATAGATGCATCAGTGACCACCCCATGGGTAAGTTATCTAACTATTTTTTCATTTTGTATAGATTAGTTCATTTCCATTCCCCATTGTTCTATGTTAGCTTAGTGTTATATGTACATTGATGCTAGTTAACATAGTTCTCTTATTTGATCATCTCCTTAGCTTTCCTTTATCTACATTTTATTTGCATTGTTCATGTTTACCTTGTTTGTCATCGAGCTATACCTTTTCTCACCATTTACCAATATCACATAAGGGTACTCTCCTCTATCTTTACTGCAAGCCTTGGAAACCCTAGGTTGAACTAGTGTAGGGATTAATGCACTATAGATATGCAACCTTAGTTCTCATTATATTCCCTTTAAATCTATTCACTCTATATCAGTTCATGTGTGTACCTTATTTTTGCCTCAATACCCTTGTAGAATGGAAGACTTAGGAGTGCCAGTTATTGAGATATATTAGTGGCCCACCATACATTTCTGGTGAACCCAATGTGAATCCTACAGACCTCATGATCGAGCATAGCTCATTAAAATAATCCATCACCAACTTTGATCTCATTATAAACCTCCAAAAATCAGAAACACCCCAAAAATCAGTTTACACAGACACCATTTCCTAGGGGTGATCTTTTCTATTTTATGATACTTTAAAATTCCATCGGCCCCTATACAAACCTATTTGCATGGTTGATCCCTTCTATTTTTCCAAATTTCTTTCCAGACATTTATTGGCCCCTATGTAAACTTTTCTTCACAACTAATTATGTCTGCAAGATCAATTTAATAATTGTCTCTTAGTAGTATCATCACTCTATATTGGATTATATGGGCCAGGTTCTTTTGATTCTATTGTTCGGACATTTCCCAAATCCTATCATCTTGAATTTGAATTCCCTTTTTGCATGAATTATTATGTCATAATACCACATAGAAAGAATCCTTCTACTCATCGGAATGGCCCATGTGAGGATGAAGAAGAGGAAATCCAAAATGATGATAATTTTTAATCATCCTCCGATATTTAGAAGTTTCTCTTTCAGTTTCCCTAATAAAAAAATGAATCAAATGAAATGCTTGTCAAGTGTCTTTCTGATTTTTCTCTAACCAACTTGACAATAAGGTAGAAAAAGGGAAGGGTCCTATAGTAGGTTCATCATAATATATTTTTAATTCTTACACTACCAATATTTAGTCAATCTTCCTACAATGGGATATTAGAGCACCACGCCCCCTCCTTTTCCAAATGGGCCTAATGGGTTTCCCATAACCCAACCCATATCCAAAAAAAAAGTTCTTAAGAGTAGTCCAACAGAGCCTCTATCACCTTATATTGCTAACATGGATATTGGTGGAATTACTCCTTCTATTTCCTATGACAAGTCTATTCATCCTGCCCTTCACATCAAGGACTTTGGTAACATTTACAAGGAATGAATAAAAAATAATTCATATTCTTCCACAAAATTCCTAGCTGAGACTCTCACAGGATATGCTTTGGATTGGTATCATACTTTACCTCCTAACTCCAAGGTTGAGCTATAGCCCTTAGTCATGAAGTTGGTAAACAAATTTCAATATCATGATCTACCTAAGAACAATATCAATGCTTTCATTAATTTCCAATAATATGAAAATGAATCAATGCAAGCTTTCATCAGCATTCGAAGAGCCTATCCAAATGAGTAGAGCATAATATGCCTAATGATAGCCTCTTCTATATTTTCTTACGAGCTTTTAAACATCAGCTTCAATACAAGGTGAGGTAATTTTCTCTCACTTCCCTAGAAGAATCCTTTGAAAAAGAAAAATGGAAATATTATCTCATAAGGGATTTAGAGAAATCTCTTCCTAAGACAAAAACTAGTAAAAACCCAAATTCTCCATGTTTGAAGAGCAAGAATACAACATGACAATGGATTATTTGATACTCTTCCTCTCAGCTGCTTCTTTAAATAGGAATATTTTCAATATTAATCAACAACATAATCTTAGAAACAAGTTTCAGCCTAACTATCATCAATAATTGAAAAAGGAAGAGTTGAAACATCACCTACCTAAGCCATTTACCGCGATCTTATATCCTTCTCAACGTGTTCCTCATTAGCATGATGAAATTAATTTTTGTTGGTGGCATGTTAATTGGGGGCACTCTCATGAAAGTTATTGTGAATTACAAATGGCTTACATCAACTCTTTCTTAGGTCCCCAATTTGACTATGCTAGCATCACTCAAGATATTTTTACCAAAGCGTTCAAAGTCCATGATGAAGCTCAATAAAAATATCGTCACAAAGATATCAATTAAGCTAACGAGAAGCTACAAATCGTCTCTAATCCCATGTGTAATTAAAATTTTGTTGAGGGTTATAAGAAATAAGAAAATGCTACAATTAATGTAGTTAACACAGACTATCTTCCTAAAAATATTGTTGCAATTAATGATGTAAAGTGTGTCATAGATTATGTAGAACACAAATATCCTCTAGTATTCCAGCCTTGGAATCACAGGGTTATATATCCTACTATACCTCTAAACCAAAGCTTCCAAAAGAAAATATATATATCTCCTAGATGTCATTGGCCCTGTGTGGAAATATTTCTACAGGGCAGATGGTGTATATATTTTTTCTCTAGCCATATACACCATCGGCCCTGTGTGAATCAAAAATGCGGGGCCGATAACATAAGAACTCGAGAAAACAAATATCATAAGTATCCTTATTCACTCCTACGTATTCGAGATCTCTTTATGAGGATTCCCAACACTCTCATCCTACTACATAGTCTAGTCATGATGAGTGGGATTCTCTTCAAGAAATATCCCAATTTTTTTCCAAGTCCCCTTCTTAGAAGTCATGCGTACGTCTCCTCGCCACCATGAGTGTCTCATGACAACGTTGTTCAATATGAACATTCCATTTCCTTCATGTTTGGGGCAGAATATTGCATTACATGAATCAAAGGAAAGAATTCATCACAAATTTGAGGAGCTCTAAATTCATAGGAATCTTACCATGTATGCTCACTCTTGCATTCATTTTCCTATAGCCTTCATAATCTCGAATGATCTCTTGCTTTGCAAATATGATCCACCTCTCTTCTTTTCATCTCCGATGGGTCACAATACAGATCAAGTGTGATCTCTTTGACAAAGGATCCGATGCATGTTTGGCCTCATTAGAATTTATTAAGGCTCTTGGTTACTCCATCATGAACCACTTGTCAAGGATACGATCACCGACAGATGCCTCTTATGGGGTGTATTTGGTTACCCATCATCATTCCCCTAGGACTATACATGTTAAAGTCATGGTATTAAATTTTCCTCTATATTATAATATCCTCCTAGTGATGCCTTGCACTCATCATATGCACACTAACACTTCTTTCGCATGTGCGTGTGTCAAGTTTTCTCACCAAGGACCTATTTATAAGATTCAAGGAGACACTAATCCCTAGAACTATGATATGTTCTAATAAAAAGGGACATACAAGCTCCCAATGATGAATAAATTATCTCATATTCCCTTTTAAGAGTATCAACACTTTAATTACCCTATATATTCTCTTGGCGGAAATACCATTCATCCCCAATTAGTGGAGCTTGCGCCTCCCAATCTCTTAGATTCAGATAACGATGAGCCCAATGAGGTCACACTTAGAATAAATAATTACAATATTCCTAATCTTATCATATCCCAATTACCTCCTTCCTTTCGCAACCTCATTCTCGTCACGAGAGAGCTTTCAGTTTCCACAATCATCTCATATACACCGCAACCCCCACTAGAGCATGTGGTCCGACTAGAGACCATAGTGTTGGCATGTGGATACTGAGTTTTCATTGATTTCAAATGAATATTAATGAAAAAATATATTGTAGGAGATCTAGAGGGATATTTGAGTGATTCAAACAAGTAATAATAGGTTAGAAGCTTGAGAACACCGAGTAAACACTGACTTCTTGAGGATCCAATGACTATCGAGTCTTATAGGTGATGTAATATCCTAGCTGTATGATGTCATAGAAATTTTAGTAGGTATTTGATATGTAAACATGGTTATAATGATGAGCACGGGGTCATATGAGTTGAACTTGTCGACTAGCTCGGATCGGGATGTTTAACCCTAAGCCTAAGTAGCAAAGTGACTGGAAAGGTGGAGTGAAGGCTTAAGGCTGATGGTAAATCATGGTAGAGGCATAAAACACATAATATGACATGTTTAATGGGTTGTAATGTGAATAACATGATGAGCTACAATGTAAACAAGCCAAATTTGGCCTAAGTCAACCACATAACATAAAGGTATGAAATAAAACAAGCTATGTCAAGGTAATTCATGCATGATAAGTTTGTAGGGAAATTTCTAAGAGTCATAATATAAATCTATAGGTCATAATTCAACATCCGAGAGGCATGATTTAGTTCATTGATAGTATTGCCTTTCAAGAAAAACAAGTTTAGTATGCAAAAATAAGATGGGATTAGAATTTTTAGAGTGAAATAGGAAAAAATAAATACTGGAGATCATGTAGGAGGTAGTGATGAATGTTTGGACCAATTTGAGGACCTGAGGAAGATTTTTGTGCAATACATTCCAATTTTACCAAAACTAGGTTAAGTAAGGTATGCTAAAATAACACTCGACTTCTTAGCATTCAAGATAAATTGTGGAGCCTCCTTTAGATAAATCATAAGAGACATTTTTTAATAGCATAGATAAAAAAATTTACAAAAATTATGAGGAAAAATGGATGATAAATAAGAAACTTTTATTCGTTTTTGTTGAGCTAACCTAAACCTTCCTAAAACCTAGTTTAGATCAAGTATGGATAAAAATGCTTAGTTAGGCACTCAAATGCAACTTTTTCTTATTTATTAAATTTAGAATGTAAATAATTCATCAGATCATATTTCCATTGTGGTTTGAGCTTTTGAATCATGGTGGACCCCACAACAAAACAAGTTTTTTGTGAAGATTTTAGTGTGAGACAAAATTTATAAAGGAACCTATGCTCAAATTTTTGGAGAAGGATGATGGGGATGTATTTTTTATGTTCAAGAAGTTATATAAGTTTTTAATTTATAAAAATTTTATGTTACAGGTGTCTTTGTGCTCCTACCGTTTGAGAATGCTATGAAGAGAAACTAAACATGAAGGTACGAGAGTATACATGATAAATTTGTAATATCGGGTGATTGTTTTTTTCACTCAAAAACATAAAGGGATCTCATATGAGCTATGAAAGTGCTTGGTTGGGCTTGATGAAGTGATTTCATGTGTATAATCTAGTGGTGTAAAACCTACTTCTTGAGCTAGTGAAGAAGCTTGTTGTTACATGTGAGTAGATGGAGTTTTGTTCAAACAAAGTATACTTTTGAATGCTTGTACAAGTTTCTTATGATGTCCTTGAAATTATAAAAGTTTTATTGAGCTTGGAGATCACTTTGAAGGTGTTTAAACATAAGAAGTTGAAGACTGGTTTTAAGCTCCCAGAACATAGTTAGACCAGTTTGAGAAATGAAGTTGGTTGAGTGACTTCTCCCTTGATTTAGTGAAAGAAATGAGTATTTCTAGAAAAAAATACTTCAATAGTTTTATGTTGATGTATGATAGGTTATTGGATGACAAGGTTTAGTGCTCCAAAAAATCAAATCTTGAAGACAATTTTTGTGTGCATGAAAACTCAAGTATACCTTGATCAAATCAAGTATCATATGGCATGAATGAAGAAAGTTCTGGTTTCTCCAAGCCTTGAAGGTAGTCTAGAGATAAAATTCAACTCTCCCAAATCCTTTATTTATCTTGAATTTGAACAAATCAATGATAAATGAGCATGTACCATGACTGTAATTTTTAGTACCTCCATGACCAAGTTTGAAGCTCTATGAAGTGTGAAAGAGAAATGACAAGTTAGGAAATATGTGAAGGGGTTATGGAGAACATGAAGAGTTTTGTAACATAGTTTCATGCTTAGGAAACTTGTTAATTTTTGTAAGAGAGAAAGAAGACAAAGGGAACTCACCAAAGAGGAAGAAGACAAAAATAATGACATGGTAGTTACAAAAGAATATGTCAGATGTCGATCTGAATGTAAGAATATTATCATCAGTTTTGTAGTGAGTTAAGGATTTATTTTGTGATAAAAATTAAGGTAACCTCATCCATTTCAAGTTTTTAATTTATGCACATGTAACAACATGTAATCAGGTGTAATCATTGCTAGAAATCAGTTTGTGTGAGGTCATTTTCCCCTTCCTAATTTTATTTGCCAAGTGAATTTGAAGTGTTCTTAGTGTAAGGTGAAGTTTAAGAGACTCTCAAGATGTCTGATTTGATGTGTTTTAATATCGAAAAGTGTGGATGTAGTTTGTTATTATTTCATATGTCATTGAAGGTACAATAAGGAGAGTAAAATCAAAGGATGTATCAAATTCACTAAGGACTAAAATTATACAGTAGTAGTGGACATGAAAGAGTTGATGTTTTAGAGGAATATATTATATAGGAAGCAAGAGAAAATGTGCATGATCAAGGATTTGTGATATAGAGTTTGCAGCAAATGAAGGAAAGTGAAAAGAGAAGTATTTGAGATGAAGTGATCATAATCAGTTGTGGGAGACAACACAAAAATTTGATCAAAATATTGTGAAGAAGACTAAGTGGATGCTCGAGTTGAAGCTTCCTTGTAAGTGGCAGCTTACAAAAGATCAAGTTGAAGCTTGGTTGAATTGTTGGGAGTTGAATCTTCCATGCAATTTGAAGCTTGCTAAAGTTCAAACTTGTTAGTTTAACTAAATTTTAGAGTTACAACTCCAAGTTGAGTGGATGCTCAACATGAAATCAATGTAACATTTACAAGACATTCTTGTCCAAACTAGTTCTTTGATTTTAGTGGATTTTTCTCCCTTGAAGGGTTTCCCACATTAAATCTTGTCTCTCTATGTGTGTTCTTATGTTTATGATGTGTGAATGATTTTTGTTTTCATCATAACTAAGATAAGGAAATTGAATTGTATGTCGAAATTAAACAACCACTGATTCGTCTGGGCCCTCAGTGATTAGAATTCCCAACAATTGGTATTAAAGAGAGGTTATCTTCAATCAAGTATAATAGTTTGGAGGTGGTCCTCTTGAAACACAAACATGGTTGTAGAAATATTCTCTGGAAGCAGCTCAAGAGATAAGTATCTTAGTGAAGATGAAATGTCAGATGAAGATGAGGCTAAAGTGAATCTTGAAGCAGAATTGATAAGTGCCCTAGAGGAATTGAAACACCAAAGGAAAAAGAACCAAAATTGAAGATAATGGTGAAATAATATGAAGATAAAATCAAGCTTCTTGAGGAAGGCAGAAGCAGAAATATTAATATGGAATCAAATAACTTGAAGCACAATTGGAGTTGATCTCAACATCTCAAATACAAAGAGGAAGAGTATCTCAAAGTCAATACAAAACTGAAATCTCAAGTTGATAAAGTGATAAAATCTCTTAATTTCAAATAAGACACTTGCATGAGACATGAAGAAGAACTAATATCCTTAAGAACTGAACTAGAAGAAGCAAAAGAAAGATTGAAGATGTATGGAAAGATGGAAAAGAGCTCTAAAGCTTTGAATGGAATGTTGGATAGACAAAAAGCCGCAGGTGACAAGACTAGATTAGGTTTCGAGAGAAGAACCTATGAAGAAGCATGAAGATGACAAGGCTAGTCCAAGAAAACTAAAAAACATGAGGATGATCAAGATGATAAATTCAAGAAGGCCTAAATAAATTAGGCAACCAACTACATCCAAGTATGAAAGAACCTATAATGGGTATTGTTTCTCTTATCACAACTTTGGACATAGAGATAAGGAATGCAAGACGTAAGTCACGAATGACCATCCATGGAGGGATAACATAGATGAGAGAACAAGGAATGGAGTGTACTTCAACTTTGAAGAGAAAGGTCACATATCTCAGTACTACCTTGAAGAACTAGATAATCATTTTTGGAGAACAGAAGACTCAAGAGGTATGAATAAGATAGTTTTCTGTAAATATAATAGAATTGGATATGTGTCTAGAAAGGGTTATGGCCATGAGAGTGCTAAGTATGGTTGGGATCCTAGTCCATACTAATATGGAAGAAATAATTAAGTTAGGTGTTTCAATTGTCATAAACTTGGACACTTTGCAAAGCAATGTTATCAAAATCAACCTCCTAGGCATAACAAACAAAACTTAAGCGAGTAAAAGGAAGGTTAAAAAAGTATACAGTGAAAACCAATCCTAAGAGTGTGTCAGAGAAATTCATGGAAGAGACCAACTCAAGAAATACATTAGAAAGTGGTGATCAGATTGAGAAAGTTGAGAGCAAGCCAAGTGTCAATCACAATGTACATCCACTCATAGTCGGAGAAGACAAGTAAATGAAATCCATGATATGTGTATGAAAAATTTTCAATCAGGAGATGAAAAATTAAGATATGGAATTAGCACATCTAACAGTACATCCAAGAAGATGGATAAGGCTTCAAGGGAAAGAAAAGAAAGGATAAAGTCATCATGTTGCTTTAATGACTACCTACTATTTTACGACATGACCTACAAGAATGGTGTGCCTTCTCTAGGATTCTATAAGGCATATACTACTTTGAAGAAGCATTCGTTTCTTTGAAGTAGAGTCATCATTAGTAGGATTATATTAGACACCTCTCATGTTGCAAAAGTGTATGGAGTCAAAGGTATGTTTTCCTATGTTTCTCTCATTATATCTTTGTGTATTTTCTGTCTACATGAGGTACTTGGAGATTTCTCTTCATGTACAAACAATTGAATTTTAAGATTGCAATCACAAGGTCTATGTTAGCATAAAATTTGATGAAAGTTTCTTTAAGATCATGCATTGATATAGGGTAAGGTATTCCTTATATCAAACCTCTAAGTCCTATTCAAGTGAGTAAAAATTGTCTATGATGTCTCATCTCATTATTCAAGAAAAGTGTGTTTAGTCTTAAATAAGTATGTTCCCTAAGAAGAGTATGTATGGTTATTATGATTGCAAAGAGTCATTCCTTATAGTATGTATGGAGGTCCTCGGAACAAAGTCGGATGCCTTATGATCACTCCAAAGTTGTAAAAGACTATTCTCAACATGTCCTATTCAAGGTTTACATAATGGTTCCTATCATTCATCAACCATTCAAAGTACAAAGTGTTCTATGATGATTATTATGCTCTATCATGAATGATAATGCAGTCATGGAGTTGTTCATGGGATGTCAAGTAGGAAAAAGGTGTGTTGAATTCAACTAATTCTTATGTACTATCGGTCATAAATTTATCCGAGTGTGAGTGTGGAAGAGACCTTGAAATGATACCCTGTCAAAAAGACTTAAGCTTATAATTTGAACAAAGAAATTATCCAAATATGTTTCAGGCACTATCATCTAGCCACATGAACCTTGAAAATTCATAGTCGGATGTCTTGTGATCAATCCAAAGTTGTCAAAGATTTTCTCAATCCATCCTATTCACATTTTGCATAATGGTTCATATCATTCATCAAGCATTCAAATTACAAAGTGTTCTATGATGAATATGATGCTTTGTCTTGAATGATAATGAGGTCATGGATTCATTCATGGAATTTCAAGTAGTAAAAAGGTGTGTTGAATTCAATTAATGTTTATGTAATCTCAGCCTTAAATTTCTCTAAGTGTGAGTGTGGAAGAGACCTTGAAATGATACCATGTCAAGAAGACTTGAGCTTATAAGTTCAACAAAGAAACTATCTAGATCCTAAGATTTTCAAATTTTACAAAGAGATCATGGATTGACATTTAAGTCTAAGAAAGTGTTGGAAGTTTGTACACTACGTAGTAGATATGCCAGTGGTAGTTATATGAGTAAACACTATTTATAAATCAAGTTTGGATCATCAAGAGTTAGTAAGGTCAATTATGAGGAAAATATTGAAATGAAGCCTTGTCATGTTAATCCAAGAACTTCAAGAAGTTACATGAAGTAAAAATAAGGTTATGATTTCATCCTTATTCAAGGAATTACAAAGATAATCATGTGTGTTGTTAATAAGAGGCGTTGTTTACTATTAATCCATTCCCTTCAAATAAAAATGACATAGAGATCTAATAAAGTGTAGCATGGTTCAAGACTTGAAAGGTATCTCAGAGTAGCAAGAATTGAATATGAAGAATGTAAGATCTTGAATAGATTCTCCATGATAATCTAGAAGCTGTTGAACCATCGATACACCTCACAATGTAAGAGAATACTTAAATTGAATTGTAAACCAATGAAAGCTTGATAAACTCTATTCCAAAGTGGCAACACATGGGTAAGTTGGAAATGTTAGCACTAGTAACCAAAATATAGATATTAGATAGTAATAATTTCATGTGGAGAAGGTCAAAAAGAATGTAGACACAAAATCACGCACTTTGGGGAATTATCTAGTCCTCATTACATACTACTATTCATGTGATTCCAAAGTAAGAAAGCATTAATCAATCCATGTCTTTGGCCACCTTTCTTTACTTTCTGTTGTTTCTTTGGTTTTGCACCCTTACTTGCTCGGTCTACCTTTTTACACTTCGGTAATTTTCATCCTAGACACCATCACCCTTTGCCATAATGCCGGTGTTAGGTGCCCTCATCCCCTTTGGGTACCCATGTCCCCTTTGTACTTTACTCACACTTTTTGTCTCAATTCTAACCATCCGATCATCTTATCTTTTTCATAGTCAGAATTTTCAAGGTTAATTATGAAATTCAACAAAGGGAATCATATAAATATAAAGTTATGTGATCATAATAAAGGACCAAGCACTAAACATTAGCTATCACCACCTAAGGTAGCATCCATCAAGCATCTAAGAGATCCATTGAATCTATCTACAACCATCCAAAGGAACATCAAGGATTGGTTATTTTACATACACTTCATAGGAGGAAAGTTCATTCTATTCCATGCACACATCTACTACATTTCCTTACCTCTAGCTTATTTGCTCGTTATCAAGTGTGACACGCACAAGAGCCACCTAGGGAAAAATTCTACACACACACATACATAGAACTCCATAGGACATGAGATGTAGTGCAACGATCACTTGTAAGTTCACCATTGTGATAGATTAGGATAGTACAACCCCTCATTTTGCATCTTTCTTTTTTAGGATTTGATGTCTATTTGAGGGTTTTACATTTTCATTATTCATTGCAGGTTTTCACCGACCTCAATGATCTTGGTGTGACTTTAGAGTGAACAAAGGAAAAATAAGAGAACAATTAGGAACCATTTAGAGGAGGTTTCGGAGCTTTTCTATAGACCCATGTGCCAAGAAATATGTCTAGGGTGCCCATGTCCTTCTCCGGGCTTCTCGGTCCAAACTTATTCTTTGAAATATGCATTTTCGAGCTCCAGTACCATGTTCGGTGCTTCATATTTTCTAGATTTCCATCTTTATGCATCTTTCAGATATTTGTGAATTAGGTAAGGCTTCTCACCCTCTCTTTACACTTAGGGTTTTCACTTTATTTCTTAGTTTTCTTGTCTTAATTTTTGTACGTAATTGTTGTATTTATTTACTAGTGCAATAACATCATATTGGGCATATAAATTCATTTTTAGCTTAATCATTTTGGTGAAACCCTCACTCAACTCCACCTTCTCCTTAGGGATTTTCTACTCTCACTACTATGGCTCAATATTATGGTGAATTCAGTAAATCCAATCTCAAAGACCTTAATGATCATATTGCTAAGCATCTACAAGACCTAGATTTGCTTTTATTCACTTCTCATGAAGAGGCCACCAATCTCACGAGATATTAACACTTTTCCACCATCCCCACTTCCATTACCACTCAACCTCATGCATCCACTCTCCCACCCATTTCTACAATTCATGTTTCTATTCATACTCCCATTAACAACTTCAATCCACCTCTTGTTTCACAAACGCGGTAGGTTTCCTCCACTTTGGCACTCAAGATTTAGTATTTATTTATCAATACCTTCAAGCAAAAATCCATCAATTGCAACAAGCTACTTCTTGTGCGTCTCCATCTTTGGATTCCACTTTATTACTTCACACTCCATTCACACCCGCCATTTCGCATACTCACTTCCTCCTAAATTTTTCACCCCCAAGCTTCCCATTTTTAATGGGCATGGTGACCCATAAGAGCATCTCCGAGAATTCCATGTGGCTTGTCTAGATTTTGTGGATGATCACATTCTTTTAGCTAATATTTTTCCTTGCAGTCTTCACAATTATGCTGTGTTGGTTCTATGACCTACCTATCCACTTGGTAACATCTTTCACACATCTAGCCAATTCTTTTCTTACTCATTTTTCTATCAATATCGGGTCTAAGATCTCACACGCGTAACTTGCATAACTAAAGGCAATAATCTAATGAACATTTAGTGGATTATTTCTTGTGATACAAGAACAACCTAGATAAGATGTCTAATATGCTTATGGACTCAAAAATTCAAGATTTATTCATTCGAGTTTATTTTTACCTCTCTATGGGAGTGTTCTCTTTGAGACATCTTTGTTGTTTGATGAACTATGTCACACTTTTAAGCTACATGAAACTAAAATATTATCTATAGGAAAACTTAAATATCATGAGAAAGTTTCCTCCTTGACACACTTTCAAAGTACTTCAACTATTAAACTAACCAAAAAACTCTGCGCGTTAAGGTCACTTTTGTAAATGTTGACTACAACACCAAGTAACTTCAATGGAAACTTCCTATGCATACATTTACAACGTTGACTATTGCTCCATAACTTATATTATAACAACTTCTTGAGAGAAATCTTATTACGATTCCTCCTTTGCTTGATTTATATCCCTCTCATCCAAAAGGTCTAAATTACAATGAGAAATTTTTCTACGAATATCATTAATGTGTTGGAAATTATACAAATAGGTGTTTCAAACTTCGCAATATCATCCAAGATCTTATCAATGACAATAAACTTGAGCTTCTAGATCTTATAACTTCTACACAAGTTAATGAAAATCATAAGCTCAAAATATTCAATAATCCAAATCCAAAACATGACAAGAAAGAGATTGATTCCTTGGCTAACCATACATATCGCGCAGTTCCTCCTCTTATATCAAGGTCTCTAGATTTCCTAGTTGCTCATGCTGAAATCTATCCACCAATCATCTTTTTCCCCGATCATGATTATTATCTTTGCATTCTCTTCGATCACTTACACAATAATGCTTCTATCAGGTCCATCCTGTCATTAACACCAAAGTTGATCCATCAACTCCTATAAGCAAGTTTTCTATTCCACTTCTTGTTTCCATTGGCTATCCACTCTCACAAATTTCATATCTAATGGATAACTCATACGAGGTATTCCGACTTCACGTTACTATTGGTCCTTTAACCATGATTGTACCCTTCCTTGTAGCAAAAATATTGAAGGGTGTGACATGATCTTAGGTCTCAATTGGATTTGCAGGTCTCATTCTATTATCTCCATGAATCACTTGTGTTTAAAGTTCATTCACAACAATCAAGTCATCTCTATCAATGGTGTGCCTCCATCCACTCCATGGTTGCAACCTCCTCTTAAGGTTGCCATTGCATCACCTAGTCCATCTAGTTCCCCATGGCCTATTGAACCTAAAGCACAATCCACTCCTAGCTTGCTTGTTCATACACGACCTACATGGTCTCACCGCTCTATTAGTCCAAGTACATTAATCTAGTTCCGTCACCAAAACAACTCCTATATCTAGGAACACTTCACCACCACATTTTACTCCACATAGGTGTCCATCACCTCTATGCTATACTTCACATAGGTCTCCATCACCTCCCCATTTTATTACACATAAGTTCCCACCATATACTCATCGGTTGCATGCATATAGACTTCATTCACCTAAAAGTTTCTATCTCATATACCACCACTCTTAGAGCATGGTCAAACACCTTCATGGCCACATGCATCGGGTAGAATACCTTCATCATTTACTTTTATCAAATAACTCATTCATCAACACACACTTTCGTGGAATTATGCTTATTTCTCGCCCCTAACATCAACATGTGCCTTATACTTACATCATTTAACACCTATATTTTAGCATATACATCTTCACACACACTCATGTTTTCATTATCCGATGACACACTCTTGTGCTTTGGTTCACACTTGATTGTTGAGGGAATCCTATATACATGAACCTCACACACACTACACTTCATCTTACACATACACACTACACATCATATTCTAGCATATACTTCTTACACATGTTCATCACTACACGATCAACATACTTATGACTTATTCAACACCCTAACAATACATAGTGCTCACACCTACTCATCAAAACCAACTCAACACAGCAACAAGCTACATGCCTCTCTCACCATATAACATCACACATTCAACACAATGCAACCAATATATCATCACTTTATTCTTACGGACAATCAACACATCACTTTATACATTCAACAAATCTATCACCATACCTATGTCACATTACACATTGCACTACACATGACACCTTGCACTTGACACAATTTTCACATATTTTCATCACTATACAATCCACATGCTTGCATCACACTCTTTTTAGTGCATGCCCAACAAGACATATTACACACTCCATATATTTACAGTAATCCCCTCTTTCTAGCTATCAACAACATACCGCACTATCACAATAGTCTCAACATGTAACACAATCCACAACTTCACAAAATCTTACACAAGCGACACATTAACGACATCCTTCTCTCATACGCAACCAACACATACAAATTACAACACAATACATATATCCCTCACACAACCAATATGACACACTACCCTATGATGCACTCTACTTACATGGTCCATACTTTATCGATGAGGGTATCCATCTCAAATAGACCTTATCGGACTCGCATGTTTAATCATACAACCACTCATGCACTTACACACTTAGACTCTACATGTTGCACTTTGATGATCACATATTTCCATTATACACAACTCAAACCATTTCCTAATGATGCACTCTCATTTACGATTCATTCTTGACTATTGAGGGGGCACAAACAAATGAACCTCATTGCATACATACATCCACTAAGGGTGCACGATGCCTCTATCATTCACACCGCATTCCATTCCATCTCATCCACAACATCTTTGCATATCTTGGTTACATTTACTCATGCTTTTACATGTTCATCTTATTACAATTGAGAGATAGATATCTTGTATTCCATTATCTTTATCATATATACATGTGTTCACTTACCTTTCTATTTGTGATCACTGTTTCTATAGATCTATACACGCAGCATGGATTTTGTGCATTACTTATTACCAGTCTCATAGAGGCTCTGGGGCATCCACATTCGTACATTACACGTGTTATTGTTTATTTTTTCATAGCACACTACTTCATCATATTATACCCCCTTTGACATAATTTTTATCTTTCTAACATGCTAAAATGTGTGTCATGTCCAACATTGGTATGCGGGTGTACTTGCTTCCATGGTTTTTTGTTACATTGTTTGTCATTGCTTGCTCTTTATATGCTCTTGTTTACGGGATTTTACCTTTTTCTTATGTGTAAATTTTTCTACTTATAGCCATCTCGGCCTTGATTGTCTTGCGACATCATGAGTTGTGTCCCATGTTTGTAACCCACTTTTCGTGGTCTATATTGTCTTCTTGTGTGTTTACATTATCTTCTTATTTCTTAGCTTACACATTATATGTACTTGTCTTCTACATGTGTGTTTGTATTTTATTGTACTAACACTTGTCTCCTAGCCACTTTTTGCATGTGCCTTGTTTTCTACTAAGCACATTCCCTCCCCGCAACACACATTTTTAGCACAATGGTCGATCTTCTTTTGGTTGCATACTCCTTCAATGATATCACACGCACCCCAAATAAGGGGGCATCATTTAGGTAAATTAGTCACCGCATACAACGTTATACACAAAACAACACAGATCTTGGATACAACATAGTTGTTAGTTTTGGACAGAGGATTAGAACCATAATTGGGTCATTAGCACAATGATGCCTTTCCTATATTTTTGTAACTAGGGGATTTTACAGCGATTGTTATTTCAGCATAGTCTACGAAACTCCACACAATGGATTTTACAGGTTATACAATACTTAGCAATTAAATTTGTACACATCATCTGCAGTGGTGTTCCATATTTTGGGAAGCAATCAAAGGTTAGAGAATAACACTAGACCTTTCTCCCTACACTACTTTTGTCATGGCATAGGATCGCCAAAAAACCAACATTTAGTGCACTCAACAATTCCAAGAAGTAGTCAAAGGTTGGAGAATGACATTAGACCTTTATCCCTACACTACATCTACCGTGGCATGAGATCACCCTAAAAAATTGCCCTTCATCGATATCTTCAGGATCCTTTCTACACTCTTTTCCTCATCAGGGATTAAGTGCACATGTTTCTTTTCCATATTTTCAGCATTTTTTACATACTTCTTTACATACATTTTACACATATTTATGCATATTTGACTACTTGTTTTTTCTTCTCTTTTTCCAGTCCGTGTGTATGGGAAGCAGTAGTCAACATCATCACAACACATACAACAACATCGCCATCGACAATAGGTACATCGTGATATCTAAACATGCGCTTCCACCCTAGGTTTATTTTCATCATCACTTTTTTCGCTTCCTCATCCATGCTTCATACTCTTATCACTCCATTCTTGTCTTTTCCTTTGGCATGCTCTTTCTACATCAATCTACATGGTTATCAGGTATGCATCTCTATCTACTTTATGTTATTGATATTTCCACTCACCAACATAAAGTGGGGGAAAATGTAGACATAAAATCACACACTTTAGGTCATTATATAGTTATAAGTACAAACTAATATTCATGTGATTCCTAAGTAATAAAATTAATAATTAACCGATGTCTTTGGCACCCTTTATTTACTTTATTGTTGCTTTCACACCCTTACTTGATCATTCTTCCTTTTACACTTCACCAATTTTCATCCGGACACGAGCGCCCATATAGGACAGCAACGCGTCGGGTGCCCTCGTTCCTTTGGGCGCCCATGTCCCCTTTGTGCTTTACTCACACTTTTTGGGTCATTTCTATCCATTTAAGCATCTTATTTTTTTCATTGTCGGCGTTTTGGGGTTAGTTAAGAAATTTAAGCAAAGGAATCATATAAATATAAAGTTATGTGATCATAATAAAGGACCAAGCACTAAGCATTAGCTATCACCACCTAAGGTTGCATCCATCAAGCATCTAAGAGCTCCATTACATCCATATAACACCATCCAAGGGACATCAAGGAGGAAAGTTCATTCTATTCCATGCACACATCTACTACGTTTCTTTCCATATAGCTTGTTTGCTCACTATCAAGTGTGACATACACAAGAGCCACCTAGGGCACGATTCCACACACACACACACATAGAACTACATTGGGTCTGAGATGTAGTACAATGCTCAGTCATAAGTTCACCATTGTGACAGATTGAGGACAATCCAACCCCTCATTTTGTATCTTTATATTTTTAGGATTTGATGTCTATTTGAGGGTTTTGCAGGTTCATTCTTCATTGCAGGTTTCTAATGACCTTGAAAATCTTGGTGTGACCTCAGAGAAACCAAAGGCGAACACAAGTGAAAAACTAGTCACCATTCGGACAAGGTTTCTAGATGTTTTCCACAAACCCAGGTGCCTAGAAATAAGTCTAGGGTGCTCGTAAGCACCCTTGTCCCTCTAGCAGTGCCCAGGTCTAGCTTATTATTCCAAGTTTGCATTTTTCTAAGCTCGATATGACAATCTGTGCTTTGTATTTTCCATCTTTCTAGCTTTTTTCATCTTTCAAATCTCTCTAAATCAGCTAATGCTTCTCACCATCTCTTTGCACTTAGGGTTTTTGCTTTATCGCTTAGTTTTCTTGGCTTAATTTATGTACTTAATTTTTGTATTTATTTTGATGCAATAACATCAGATTAGTCATATAAATTAACTTTTAGCTTAATCATAGACTTTAGGTACAATTCTCGGAGCTTGAAACGAATTCATGTTCACTTTATTGTGATTTATCTTCTCTCAGGTTCACTCAAAAACCCTCTTAGGGTTTAACAAGAGTTTCATACTTGGTGGATTTACTAATGGATTTTGGAGATGAAACTTGATAAATATTATATTGGAACATCCCTTGCATATAATTTTTGGATTTAGGACCTAATTCAATCTATATCTCTTCCAATTCCTGACAGTACCCTTAGATGGTTGTAGGTGTGTAAAGGAGACCTAATTTGTCACTACATCGGTATGATTGGAAGATTTTTGTGAAGGATTCCCTAATGAATTTTTTCACGGTGATAAATAGCCCAAATGGGTATCTCAAATAGTGGCTTTCTTGTTAAATAAGTCATCTCTTCATAAGTTATGTAAAACTTTATCTCTAGACAAGGCTAGTTAAGTAAATTTGAACTAGATAATAAAAATGGTGATTGAAAAGAAGGTGAAAGATTCAAATCAATGAAATTTATTATACACCTTGGGGATATAAAGGATTATTGAAGATGTATCTAATTTTTTCAGACATACATTGTCTTCTCCATTCATGAAACAAGAAAGACAAAGTCCTTTAAAGAACTAAAATGGTAATTTTTGAGTAGAGTTGAAGGCGTGAGCAGAGATTATTATTTTATGTACCTTCTTGATTGATTACATAAACGGCATGAACATTGTAAGAATAAGAAATGTTTTGATCGGGACATTAAGGTGAAAAAGGTAAAACCTGTCAAGTTGAGGATTGATTGGCATATCCATAAGCTTCTTCATGTCAAGTCTAGGTAGAGTTATAGCGATGGTCCGAATAAAAATTGTAAAAGTGGTGGCATTCATATAAGAATGAATCCATGATATAACCATGTTGGATTAATCATAAACTTTGTATATTTAAAAGTATTTAACAAGGGTGGTAGGTTTTCCAAGTTGAAGCATTATCTTAAGATGGTATGGAAAGCATAAGTTCTAGGTGATGAGTATACCCTACCCTTTATCGAAGAAGATAAGAAATCTTACAAGGATGAATATCAAGTTCCCTATAAGGTCTCCCATCCATCATGGAGATGTCACAAACATCATAATACATAAGGAGAATAATGTTAAGTTTTAAAAACTATGAATTTTGTACAGACCGAGAGCATATGCAAGGTATGAAGTTGTATATTCATCTTTGAGAAAATAATGATAAGTCAAGGGTACAAAATCTATGATGTGCTCTTTACATAAGGATGCATGGTAACATAATGTCAAGAATAAGATAGTATGTTCATAATTCTATGATAAGACAAGGATATTAATGGTGCTTAAAGTTTTGAAGATGCATCTTAAAGACACAGAATAAGGACCTACAGATATGGAAAGACCTCTCTATGTATGAAAAGCTATATGCGTTAGTCAAGGTGATGGTTTGGTGATAAGGAGGATTGAGTGGAAGGACCAATTTGAGTAAACATTGCATTATTCTAAGACACATAAAATGGTTAGAGGCCCAAGATAACATGCTACAAAATTGTGTACATCACTCAAGAACAAGGAGAGTTGTCTCTAACATTCTATAAAGTGATTTAGATGAAAAGAGAAAAGATGAAGAACCTTGAGATGATAGAAATTCATCTAATTCAGAGATAGTGATAGCTAAAAATATTGTAGGGTTAGTAAGCATAAATAATGAATTGATTCAGGATAATGAAGACTAATTGAAGTCTTAATAGAGTATAGTACAAATCAATGACAATGTACTACAGTTTTGAAAATTCCACTTGGAGCAAAGAAGAGTTAAGATTGATCATTGTTTTAATGGTCTAAGTTTCAATTAGGTGAGATAAGCGAGGTTGGAAAGTATTTTGACAAGAGGAGAAAGTATTGTATGTTAGTGTAGGTTATTATTTATCCTTTTATTTATTTATCAAGATAATTATTACACTTGTGTTAGCCCTATACTTGTTGGGTTAGCTTGCTTAGGTGTACTAGTTGTGTGGAGTTAGCTTAACTACTAGTATCAATTAGTGGGAGTTCTTCACCACTGATTTAGGTAGTAGTTGCACTTCCCTCCTCCTATATGTACATCTTTCTTGTTGAATAATTCAAGTCATTCTATTGTAATGTATTGAGCATTATGGATTATGATGGATTTCCATATATGGTATTTTAGCTCTTTTTTTTTGCAAATCTAATGTGGTGTGCTATTATCATCTGAGATCACGGCTTGGAACAATATTCTTATCATTCCTTTCATGGTATCAGAGTGATAGATGATGTAGACATCCATCTTCTCTGCGGCGGGGGAGCTATTCTAGTGGATCCCAATGTTAGTTTGTCAATGTTCGAGTAGTTGATTTTAAAAACTCATACAGATCTATGGTTTCACTCTACCCATTTTGCAGTATGGGAGGGTGTGGTGTTTATATTACTTCTTTGGGTTTCGTGTCCTTACCTTGTTACCTTATCTTTTCTTAGATCGTGGCACTCCTATTTATTTAGATCTCATATCCGCCTTATTTCCTTGGTTGTTCTTGGATTGTGGCACACCTATTTGTAGTAATTGATCAAATTATGTTTGGTGTTTGTTTTTCACTTTTGACATCACTCCATTAACAGTCTCCTTGCATGGAGCTATTCTGGTGAAGCCCAGTGTCAGGTTTTTTTTAGTTCTATGATCGAGCAGTGGATTCAGACCACAAAGTGCACACCACACTTCTTCAGCATTGTACGAGTTTTTAGAGCCGACCTTCTGAGGATATCTTACAGCAGGATTTTTCTCTCTACTTTGTTATTACTAGTTTTGGGTACCTTGCGGTGTCCATTTTCCCAATTGTTGTACGTGGGTACCTCATCAGGCCTTGTTGCTGGGACCCACTTTATTTTCCACCCACCTAAGCTATTCTTATGGGAGGTTGTTAGTGTAGGTTATTATTTATCCTTTTATTTATTTATCAAGATAATTCTTACACTTGTGTTAGCCCTACACTTGTTGGGTTAGCTTGTTTAGGTGTACTAGTTGTGTGGAGTTAGCTTACTAGTCTTATGAAGTTAACTTAACTACCAGTATCAGTTAGTGGGAGTTATTCACCACTTATTTAGGTAGTAGTTGCACTTCCCTCCTCCTATATGTACATCTTTCTTATTGAATAATTCAAGTCATTCTATTATAATGTATCGAGTATTATGGATTATGATGGATTTCCATATATGGTATTTTAGCTCTTTTGCTTTGTAAATCTAATGTGGTATGATATTATCATCTGAGATCATGGATTAGAACAATATTCTTATCATTCCTTTCATTGTAACCATGAAAATCACTAGACCAAGCTAACAATTAAAAACACTAAAAAAATAACTTCATGACAGAGCTAGATAGATTGGCTCACCTATATGATAGAAGAACAAGGTATGAAACTCCTTTAGTGGCATAGAAAATAAAATATGGATGGTATAAACCTTGAGGGAGAAATAATGAGGTGTATTATGTAGTATATAAGGTGTTATAACATGTCAAAGATTAGTAAAAATGCACTCAAATCTCAACTTGGGAAACTAAGTCCTAAAGATCATGTGAAACTCATACATGGTAGAATGAAGCTTAGATAGGAGTCGAAATAGAGGTAGAAATATTTGTAAATGATAAATCTAATCCTCACTCAAATTATAGACAGTTGGCATGTGAATTTCACATGAATGCATCTTCGCATGGGGAGGAATAGTGAATTTGATGCATATTGAAGACCAAAATAGGGATAAGGAAGAAAGATACAAGAGAAAGAGAGAGAAATCTTAATGATGGATTTGGTTAATTTTTCAAACCAAAATAGAGGTCAAACAAGCTAATGCAGGAGGAGGCCATGAATACATATAGGTAATTTATCATTAATTTAAAAAGGGGGAGAAGAATAAGGAGGTTTTTCTGTCACAATGATAGAGGGGGAGATTATTGGCATGAGGATTATGAGTTTTGATTGATTTCAAAGGAATAGTAATGGAAAAAATAAGGATGTAGGAGATCTAGAGGGAGCTTGGAGTGAGTAAAACAAGGCGAGAATAGGTCAAAGGCTTGAGAACACATTATTAAACACTGAATTCTTGAGGAGCTAGTGACTATCGGAGGCTTAGAGGTGGTGTAATATCATGCCTTGATTATGTCATATCTATTTTATTAGGTATGTGATGTGGAAACATGGTTAGAATGATGAACACATCGCACATGAGTTGAACTTGTCGGACTAGCTCAATTTAGGAGGCTTAACCCTTAGGCCTAGTTACCAAAGTGACCTTGAAAGGTAAAGTGAAGGCTTGAGGCTTATAGTGAATCATGATAGATTCATAAAACACATAATAATACATGTTTAAGGGGATACAAGGTGAATAACATGACATTCATGAGGAGCTACATTGCAAACTATCCCTGAGGTTGGCCTAATTCAAGCACCTAAAATGAAGGTATGAAGAAAAAAGTTATTGCAAGATAATAGAGGCATGAGTAGTGTGTAGGGACATTTTCAATATTCCTAATATAAAGTTATAGGTCATAATTCAACTCTTGAGAGGCATGGTTAGAGTCATTAATAGGATTGCCCTTTAGGAAAAACACATTTAGCATGCCCAAATAAGATGGGATTGGGAGTTTCAGAGTGAAACGAGGACAAAGTGACCATTGGATATCAGGGAGGAGATGTTCATGAACGTTTTTACCAAATTTTATTACCCGAGGAAGATTTTTGTTGAAAAATTTGCAATTTTACCAAAACCAGGTTAAGTAAGGTATGTTAAAATAACACTTTGACTTCTTAGCATTCAAGATAAATTGTGGAGCCTCCTTCAAATAAATCATAAGAGAAATTTTTAATAGAATAGAGATAAAAATATTTTGTAAAAATTTTAAGGCCAAATGGATGAGAAATAAGAAAGTTCTATTCATTTTTGTTGAGCTAACTTAAACCCTCCTAAAACCCATCATAGATTAGTATGGAGAAAAATGTTTGGTTAGGTGCTCAAATGGAACTATTTTTCTTGTTTATGAACTTGAGCATGTAGATAATTCATCAAATCATATTTCCATGGTGGTTTTAGATATTGACTCGTGTTGGAACCCATAAGAAAATAAGAATTTTGTGAAGATTTCAATGCACAAACAAAATTTATAAAGGAACCCAAGTTCAATTTTTGTGAAGGAAACCAAACATGAAGGTACAAGAATATACATGATAAATTTGCAAAATAAGGTGATTATTTTTCATCCTGAATAGTATGAAGGGATCCCATATGAGCTATGAGAGTGTTTGCATGGATTGATGAAGTGATTCCATGTATATGATCTAGTGGTGCAAAATTGACTTCTTGAGTTAGTGAAGAAGCTTGTTGTTACATGTGAGTAGATGGAGTTTTGTTCAAACAAAGTATACTTTTAAATGTGTATATAATTTTTGTATGATGTCCTTGAATTTCTCAAATCATTAGTTGAGATTGAAGAGCACTTTGAAGTTGTTTAAAAATAAGAAGTTGAAAACTTGTTTTTAACCTCCCGCAACACAGTCATACCAATTTGAGAAATGATGTTGGTTGAGTTCTTTCTCCCTTGATCAAGAGAATGAAACAAGTATTTATAGAAAGAAGACTTCAAGATATTTTTGTTGATGTATGATAGGTGGTTGGATGACAAGGTTTAGTTCTCCAAACAATCAAATCTTGAAGAAAGTTTTTTTGCATGAAAACTCAAGTATACCTTGATCAAATCAAGTATCATATGGCATAAATGAAGAAAGTGATAGTTTCTCTAAGACTTGAGGGTAGTCTAGAGATAAATTTCAACTCTCCCAAATATTTTTTGGATCTTGAACCCACAAAAATTAATTATAAATGAGCATGCGCCATGAATTCAATTTTAGTACCTCCATGACCAAGTTTGAATCTATGTGAAGTGTGAAAGAGAAATGTCGAGTTAAGAAGGATGTGAAGGGGTTATAGAGCACATGAAGAGTCTTGTAACATCCTTTTATGTTTGGGACACTTGTTCATTTGTGTAAGAGAGCATGAATACCAAGGGAAATCGCCAAAGAGGAAGAAGACAAAAATAAGTACATGGTAGTTACTAAAAAAAATATGTCGATTTGAGTGTAAGAAGATTCTCATCGTTTTACAATGAGTTAAGGAATTTTTTTATAAAAATTAAGATAACCACATCCATATCAGGTTGTGTAAGTTATTCACATGTGTGACATGTAATCAGGTGTAATCATTGCTAGAAATCAGTTTGTGTAAGGTCATCTTCCCTTCCTAATTCAAGTTTCCAAGTGAAGTTGAAGTGTTCATGGGCATGATGTTTCTGACTATAGATCCTATCAATTCCTCATGAAGAAGCTTGAAGCTAAGGTCAAACATGACCAAAATATAAAGGCTACACAACCTTGCACTTTAGCTCCTTTATTTTTCTCTCATCATGGGTATTACATGCACACCGAGCATTGATTGTTGGCATCTGCGTGTGAGTGTCCCATCCTCGAAAATTCTTCCTGAATCTGGAAGTGTAGAGTTTATTCATCTCATAACAGACCATATTCCCCTAGACTGACTAGATCATAACCTAGTTACATACCACCACCTTTCTACAATCCTTGTCCTTCCATGAATGAAATTTGGCATGACATTCTCACCCACCTAAAGGACTACATTGATTACCCCTTATTCACCATGAGATCCGAAGTTCATTGGCAAGTCGCTATTACATAGCATGCCATAGAGGACCTCATGAATTGTGCTAGAATTCACATCTTACATCAATTTGATGACATCACCACTAATACATTATGATCTTTTGCCCCTCATGGCTAGTTATCTACAAGTACATTGATTACATATTATTTTCCTTCTTTGGCTTGAACCCTTGCCATCGCTTGGGCTCTTGGCCCCTAGTTATGTTTGTACATGCTACCTTCTACCTTTACTTGGGTTATCGATCCCCATTAGTTTTTTCACACAATTCCTCATATCTCGTTACATCCTTTCTTGGGATATTTTCCCCACTTAGATATATCATCGTGTACCTCTGGTTTCTCCTACCATTGGAATGCCTCAACCCCGATTCCAACTATTTTGGCTTTGATTCACCCTATTCTTTCCTATTGGATCACTGTGATATTTTAGGCATCCTTTCTTAGGCCTATGGCCTTATTTGGATAGATTTATCTAATCACACCATGAAATCCTATGATTGGATGCCTTAGCCTTGTTCCACCTCTTGACTTCTTCACATTGTGTGGGTTGGGATATCCTATCGATCCCCTTCCCACAAAACTTACCTATCTAATCCCATTATCATTAATCCTAAGTAACATGGGTATATTTAAATACATACATGTAAAAATTAGGAAAATGATGAGAAAATCAAGAAAAAAACAAACATCCAACATCCAATATATATTGAATCAATTTTTATACATCGAAAAAATCATATAAAATCAATACATGGCTCTAGCCCATCTATAATTTGGCTCAAGCACCCTCACCCCTTGTGGGGCCTTTGGGTCTTTGGATACTTTGGGCTAATGGGGTTGTGCTAGTATCTTTGGTTGTGTTGGCTAGGAACTCTACGTTACATCGGGCTCTGGAAGGATCTCCTGCACTCTCGTCGAGTTGTGTCTCCAAGGTAGTAATCCTCTTCATTGCTCTTTGGGCATCCGATAGATGAGCTGCCTACTCCTAAACCAAGGCCGCTATGCCTATAAAATAATATGCAACATAACATCTATGATTTCAGTAGCTACCAATGCTTATGTATCCAAATATCTTTATGGTGTCTAGGCTACCTCTCCAACTATAGGAAATGAGCTCACCAAATCTCTTGCCAACGGTGTTGTGGGATCCAAAATCACTCTAGTATCCTGGATATCCAACAATGAATCCAGGATCTCATGGTGATAACTCTCTCGTTAAGTAGTGTCACTCCTCAACCGACCACTCTAAATAACTAAAAATGACACATGTTACTTATGATATCCATATAACATGCAAAAACACATCTAAATAACATCATAACACGCATACCTATCTACTCGGGCCTCTATATGACACTCTCACCATTTCTACGGCCACCCAATACCTCCTCCTCTTCCTCATCATGACTATGTCTAGATCCTATGCATTATGCCTACCCATCTTAGGGCACCAATATCATGTCCCATCTATGTTGTGGTCTTTGCATGTCTCAGGTGCATGGCCATCTAGACCCAATCGAGTCAAGTAGCCTCCTCCTAGCCACCACATCTTATGTTCCCTCATCCATGGTGTTAACTACCCCCTACTACTCCTCTTTTGGTTCTAGGACCCACTCCACCTACACCACCAACCTATGAAGTTGTATCGGTGGTTCCTCAACATGATCCCTCCTCTGAATCACTAATGACTATGATCTATGGTGGTCATTGAGCATCCCCACCATGTTGATGTTGCATATTCTATATTCTATGGGGTCGTAATGTTGGTACCCTCACCTCTACTCATGAGGCTTCTCTATTATGTCAACGCAGTAGGGTGGTAATGCTAGTATCACCATTGGTGTTGATCACCCAAATTACCTTGGGACATTTCTCATCACATTGGTCTCCACCCAATAGACATTTTCACTTTGGTGATGGAATTCAAGTACTCTATTATCGGCCAATTGGGCCACCGATCAAAATTCTATTTTTAGGTATTCCATGTAAAAGCATCCAGGACCACCTATGCTAATGGTCGATTTCTCTAAATGTTCTCACTACTTGCCCCCTATGGCGATTGAAGTACTCTTAGGGCATCCACCACTACCGCCAATGGTTTCCATGTTAGCCTATACATCGCAAACCTCTCATATATCTAAGTGTTCAATAATATGATGGGTCCCATGACCCTATCAACTTTGCATATGACCATATAGAGATTTTGCACCAATTACACCCATATAGTGGTGCCCCAGCTGAATAATACCCCATGATCTATGATATCTCTACATAGTATGATAAAAATAATGGTATTTTTCTATCTTCTTTGTGGCACACTATATGTGCCACAACAATCTCCATAACTACTTTTTGGATACCTATAATCCCTACAGTTTGTACTATGTTGTGTTGGATACATAACATACTCTCATTGTATGTCGTAATCTAGTAGCCTATATAGTTAAGGCTCTCGATTTGCAACAACTGAACTTAGATTAAAATACATACGGGTTCCTCCAATAGGTAACCTCAAAATCCCATGAACATCCTCCAAGTTCAATGCCATCTTCATGGTATCTTGTCCCATCCACCACCATGAGGTGTTGGATCTAGTATCTCATGTAGCTAGGAACATCTATAATAGATCCAAATCCAATGGTATCCTGGGGAATATGCATGATGCCCCAAAACCCCAACCATGTAATTGGGTTACCTTTTTCTGAGTCAATCTATAAATCAAACCACCGATCCATGATACATCTACAATCATCCATAGGTGTATCATATGCTCTTCCGACACGCACAAAATGACAACAACCAAGCATTACAAGCATACAAAATCAATTCATAAAAAAATCAAAGTTTATAGCTTACACCTACAACTTTCTTATGCCATTGGCCCCTAACAACATTTTTCACCCATCCTTGAGCCATCAACCCTCTTGTTGCAAAGGGGTTGATGGCGTCTGGCCAAAACGTGACCACAAATTTACCAAGTTTACTCACAAAAATCAACAAAATGAAATTCATATCCCTCCCAAACCCACTTTTATTTTGTCCTAACATACACGATGATGCAAGTTTTGGCAAGAATGACTAGCTAATGAATCTAAAAGACAAAAAGAAAAATAACACCTAATCTACTCAACAAAATTAAAATACAATTTACTTACCCATATTCACACCCCACCACATGCTCCACCTTTTTTTCCTCCATTTCCACCTCGTCCTCATGCCATGATGTCAAAATACACCCAAATTTTGAATTCCAGAGCTCAATTTTCTCAATTTCAAAAATAGCAATAAGAAAATAAAAACCAAAATCACTATATAAAACTCAAAATTTTCGATCAAATGTGATCACAATAAAATTAAATCTTCCAATGACTGTGATTTTTTCTCCTAAACTCCATAAAATGTATTTTTGTTGCATCTTAATTGTGTTCTTATGTCATTCATTTTGAGCTATTACATGCATACTTTCAACGATCTTCAATTTTTACCTATTTTGGACACCATACAATCTCGACATATCAACATCCATCCCATGGGCCCCTAGCTAGGTGATTTATGTCTTATTTTACTAATGATCCTCTATTTTTTATTTTCATTTGTGCTTCTTCAGTGGTTCTTACCTTGCTTGCACCCACACATGGTAGGATGAACGACACTATCATGTATGCATTTGTGGGTATATTTCATTTTAGCTAGTCCTTTATGTTCTTACTTTTAGTATCTACTTTCGATATTGGTGTTATAGACTATTTATTTCTGTTGACCACCTCATGTTTTTCTATTGCGACATGTAGTGATTAATGAATGGGGCATATGTATACACCTAATTTTTCACTTTTCATCTTTCATACCTATTACTAACAATTTCCTTTATGGAGATATGAGTCATTGATGATTTTATTTATTGAGTTGGTTTTTAAGGGCCTACAAGAATGGGGTATGATTATTCACGTAATCATTATGGGTTAGAGACAGTACATAGAGAGAGTATCGTTATGTGGTCCCAACCTTAGTTGTCCTTACACTAGTTATCCTTGTCCCTTTATGTCATCATAAACAAAGACACATCGACACTTTTTTGCATCTCACTAATTGGCACCTATTTTTATTTTTTTCATAACACATTATCATCCTTGTCATAATTCATTTCTTATGGAAATGGTGTTAGGTTTTCCCTAGACAACACTATTACACATGAGATATGGCATTATATATATACTCACCACATCTTGACATTTATGAAGGAAGGATTCCAAAATCATAGGAATTGCCATTTGCTCTTCTCTCTTGTGTCAAATTTTCATTTTCTCACTAATCTCTTAGATCATCTTGTACTTGACTTGGATTATATTGGACACTCTTCTTCTTGGTTGGATTGTTTGTACTATTGGGTCATCTATAGTGAGTCTAGGACAAGAATGGTGTTCCCCTTCTCCACCTAATAGTGATTCTCTCTCAGTATGTTGCTTCTCTAGAGAGATAGATGCATCAACGACCACCCCATAGGTAAGTGCTCTAACTCTCTTTGTCATTTTGCATATATTAGTTCATTTCCCTTCCTATTTCTATATATGCTAGTTAGCATAGTGATATTATTTGATCAGCTCCTTAGCTTTCCTTTATCTAAAATTCAATTATATTGTGTATTTTTCCTTATCTATCATTGATCTATACCTCTTCTCACCCATTTACCGATATCCCAAGAGGGTACTCTCCTCTATCTTGATTGTGGGCCTTGGAAACCCTAGGTTGACCTAGTGTAGGGATTACTACCCTTTAGATATGTGACCTTAGCGTTGGATGTAGCCTCTTTAAATCTATCCACTATATATTGGTTCGTGTGTGTCACTTATTCATTTCCTTAATACCCTTGTAGAACGAGAAGACTTAAGAGTGCAAGTTATAGAGATACATTTTTGGCTCACCATACAATTTTTACCCATCTTGGTTTTAGTTGTTTGTTTTAGAAGTTTTTAGCACAAATTAAGCATGATAACAAAATCATGATTATTTTTGAAAATAAAAGTATAAATCCACATCCTCAACATGCTCGACTTCAATCCATCATCCACTTTGTCATTAATGAGGTTTTGCATCAATGAAAACACATAAACAACAACATGCCAACAATATCCCCCTTTTTCATTGATGGAAAACCACTTAAACTTCTCCCCCTTTTTACATTAATGAAAAAGGCATACATGTACCTGCATAATCTTCACCTTTAATTTCTTTATAGAGTCATGATTTGGTTAGAAACATCAACCAAAGGTCTCATTTTAGCTCAAAATCTTTTAAATTTCACTCAAAATCTAATTTTAGCCTTTTTCAAGAATAGAAACACAATACTCCCCTTGATAAATGCACTAACACCATCTAATCATGCCAATGAGCATGAATAAAACATCATCATACCTCTAGTTTGGGCTAAGAAACCATCATCCACCTTCTATTGTCATTTTCCCTCCATACTCTATTTTCACCATCATGAAATCACTATAGTAACCCTATACCTAAATTAAATTCCTCATGATCATGCCAAAAATAATGCACAAGAGAAAGATGTTCCACCATACCTTCATTTTTAGGCCAAATCAACTTGTCAAGACACAAATTTGACTTTTCTCTTATCATTCTTATCTTCAAACTATCTCATGGACAAATATCCCTAAATAAACATATCAAGTGCATTATAGACCAACTTTTAGGAGCTCAAGAATACCATATATACCATGATAATGCATTTCAAAACTCCCCCTAGACTTAAGACAACCATATCTAGTAGACAAGCATAAAATCAAGCTTCTTACCTTCCTCATTTGGCTTGAGAGAATTTCAAACACTTATGTACAATCCTAAAGTACATTGTTAGTCCTTGACAATCATATATATATATGAGATAATGAAAATATGACCTCAAAAAGTCTAACTTTCGAGATAAAAACCCAAAAACATACCTCATAATCCTAGAATACCTCCAAACCATCTTCTAGAAGTACACACACATGATCCCCCGATTGGTCTAAGTCATACACATCATCATACAACTATAGAATCTCTTTTTCATATCATTATATGATGACTATCATCAACACATCAAATTTACCTTCAAATCTAGCTTCAACTTTGTTAAGAGACTTACTCTTCTAGCATATGAATACACCAAGAACACATTCAAGATAATGATCTCACTAACTAGGTAGGATCATACGCCTCATCCACCTGTAGAAGAAACTATTTGGACTATTGTTGCACCGTGACAAACTTACCGAGATCATGATCTATCAACTTTGACTCAAGCATGAATTAATATGCCAAATCAATTACTTCTACAGTATCTCATTATCTTGGGCATTTTTACAAATAAATTAAGATGTCATATATCCTTCAAATGTTAATTTCATCATACTAAAATAACACCTACAATCATGTAGGTTGAAACTTTGAAGAAAAAATGATCATACATTGTCATAACACTTTCCACTAGACACCCATTTGCAATTTTGGATGACATTCACTATTTATTCCTTATAAATCATCTTGAAAGAAGATTAATATGACATAGATAATCTTGGTAATCACTTCATACTTGTGAAAATATGATACTCTTCCTCGTACGCTATACATACCAGTAGCAAGACATCTTGTACTTGGATCAATAAATGGACCCACCAAACTTACTAAAAGCGTAATCAAATTCTTTCATCAATTTCAAGACCCAAATCATCTCCAAACATTTTTAAACCAATGACTTAGATTCTCATACCAAGTAAGAAGGACAAACTTATCAATCTTACCGTAGATGCTTAAAACAAAATTCTGAGCATGATTTACTTTACATTTTGACACCTTTCCTTCTTTGTGATTTTCATTTGGATGGTAGAAATCATGAAGAACACTCTTCTTATACTCAGTATTCAACCTCAAATCCATTTCACTCATGCTTAATGAATTTGGAATATTCAGAGCTCACTAACGATGACTTATAGACTTGTTCTTGCAATACATACCCAAGTATAGTTTGGATTCTTCAAGAGTACATAGATGTAAACCCTCACTTCTGTATACCTTATTCAATATTATTACAATAATTGATAGGTTTTACATTCTTACACATGTCTTATAGGCTATGAGAATCAACAAATATTTCATTATACCTTATTCATATTATCAAAATGCTCATACACAGTTAACTAGTCCTTGAATGAAGAGAAACCACACCTAACATTTTGTGCATACACTTTCACAAGAAGACCATACCTGAAATGAACATTGATTTAGGCATAATAATACCTTTATGAACCTGGAAGATAAGTTCCAAAATATATATACCCATAGCTTAGATCATTCATAGGTAAATAGGTCTTTCTAGCACCTTCTCTATAAAAGCACAAGATCCTGTCAAGGATTCCAAAAGATTAGAAAACTTCCAAGGTCTAAAACCTCTTGAATCTCAAAATATATATTTTCAAGATACTTTGTACAAAATTTTGACTTTGAAATCCACCATTTTCTCCTTCAAGTTCATCATTTCATCCATTGTGCTCAATTTACAAGGTTGGAACCCGAGTTAGGATAGAGAGGTTTAAAATGCACTAATTTTGACTTCAAGATCCCAAACAAGATCATCAACACTGAAATAACATTCCTTACACATATGAGCACATTTTTATATGTTTGAAGATAAATATTACCATGTGCATACCTGGATCCGCCTTGATTTTGCCTCATTATCCTTTAAGAACAGTACATAGTTATTTTCCTATATACTATTTGATCAAATTATCATGCTTGATGGACCACCACATCTTCAAATCTTATTTTCAATACATTGGAAAACCTGACATTATGATGAACACCTCATACATGGAGCATTTGGACTTAGACAACACAATGAGACCATGACAGACCAAGGGATGACCTAGTAAAGTAGGAGAAACTACACATATTATGACTCACCAATTGATCTCACTACATAAATTTACACACTTCATAGACCCTAGGACACACATGATTTATGCATTTACAACTTATGACCGTCTCATGATACACCATTTTGTCTCATACCAATCAACTTGAGGTAACCCGGACTATAAACTCATCCATCAACACTAACTACTGACACAAACATAAGAAAGAATTTTCACATGAATTAATTGACACAAAAAACCACTTGTAAGAAATTATCATGACTCTTGGACACACTGAGTCATCTCAAACTGAAAATACACCATGATAATGTAGACTCAGACTTCAAGAACATAGACATGTACTCATGAAGACAACAAGACTTAAAACTTGGCTCTCACAATATGATCAATCACTTAGATCCACAAGAACTTGCAAAATGACTTGAGAAGACATACCTTGACATCATGGAGGAGACTCACTTTGACTTAGACAACTCCCCCTCACTCCAATGCTTCATATGGACTAATATACCCCGATAACCATAGTAGAGGCATATGAACACCATGAAGACTTAAAAGAAGTTATTCAAGAGGCTATTAGACCTCTTAGAAACCTATAAAACTCCTCTCTTATGATATGAAATATGAGTTATACCTTTCCTTCCATCATCTCCAACTCTTGATGAGATACCAAGATCTCTCTTAGGCTCCCAAGTCCTTTTTAGAACATTATCATGCATGATAGGCGTTTGAAAGTTTCCTCCTTACATTCTAGAAGCTTGAGCACTTTTTTTTGCGGTGAAAATTCATGGTAGAATTCCCTTACTTCATGACCAACATTTTTATAACTGTAAAAAATCACTACATTTTTCTTCTTAAAACCATCAACATGATTAAATGAATCATTCAAGAAAAACTGAGCAGTATGACCTTCCTCATTGCACTTATAGCATACCATACTCTTAACATATTCACTTATATTATCTCTCCATGGTTGAGTATCTCTATAAGACCTTATGCATTATTTAGACCTATGACCAAATTCATTACAAGTATAAAAATATCCATTGAAGGTTCTTTCATACCTTGAGGCATTAGGTTGCCTAACTGGTGTAGTCTTATCTTTTTTATGAATGATACTTTATTTTCTTCCTTGATTCTTGGTTCACCAACTTATTTGCTTGAAACCAGGTCCTCTTGCTTCATTTCCTTGTCCTTGACCTCAACTTTGAAGCCTAAACTAGCTTTTTTACATACGATTTATGATTGATCATCATATAACTAAGAGCCTTGGAACTTCCTTCAAATTTATGATATGACATTACCTTACTTGTTGCATCTGATATCTCCTTAAGATTAATTAATTCTTCTTACATAGATTGCAAGTTGAGATTCATGTTACTCATTTGAATTTCTAACTTTCTCACAGTTTCATCAGTAATATCTCAATGATCCCCTTCAGTTATTGAATCTTTTCCTCATATTCCTTGACTTGAGAAGTTAATTTCTTATTTTTCTTTTTAGAATTCTCTGGTTTTTATTGTACACAATACAAATCAATCCTTAAGCCATCATCATCTTCTTCATTCACTTTGCAAGAATCAGGTGTAAGATCACCCCACAAAGTAGAACCTCCACTAGAAGATCTCATAGCTTCCTTTGTCATGAAAAGACTTCATCACCTACATCTTTTTATCAAATTCAAACTTAGAATCAGATTCATTGCATGCTTCAGAGGAATAGACCTCTTCCTTGGTATAAAAACTCTTCTTACCCTTCTTCTTGAAATCATCCTTTTGAACTCTTTCTTATTTTTATCATACTTCTAATTTTTCTTCTCATGATCACTTTCATGATCATCATTCCCTTTCTTATCAGGTCTATGAGGACACTTAGCAGCAAAATGACCTAATTTACTAAAAACAAATCATTTGAAAAGGAATTTTATGCTTGTACTTACCAATTCCAACATTCAGCATTCTAACAACCATGGAAAATAGTTCTTCATCACCTAGCTCATGAGCATCATCATCAACTTTGACCTTCTTATCCACTTTGAAATTTATTTCTTTCTTGGCTAGTTTGGAGTCCATCACCCTCATCTCATAAGCTAGTCAAAGTACCATGTAATTCATCCATCTTTAGAGTAGTCAAATCCTTTACCTCTTCAATAGTAGATACTTTAGAATCAAACTTAGGAATTAAGGACCTCAAGACCTTTTGAACAACTACTTCTTTCACATCTTCTCCTAATCCTTTCATGTTATTTACAACCTTGTCAACTCTAAGAATATATGTAGTAATGGATTCATTATCATTCATTTTAAGACTCTCAAACTGATTTCTAAAAGTTTGAAGCTTAGCAATTTTTACCTTTGAGTCACCTTCATACAACACTTGAAGTTTCTCCCATGCTTCCTTTGTCATTAATTTCCCACTCATATTCCCCAAGACCATGTATAATATAATTATAGTCCTTAGAATTGTTTCTAAATGCATCCTTGTCTACTTTACTAGTAGGAGGAGTGGTAGGAGTAGTATACCCATCTTCAACAACTTTCCAAACATCAAACCCTAGAGACATGATATGAGTCTTCATCCTCATACTCCAAAAATCATAGTTTGTTCCATCAAACAATGGTGCCTTACCAGTAGAGGAACCACTCACCATTTTTGTGCTTCAAGGATCTCCTTTCAAGTGATAAAAATTCTCCAAAAGGACTTTCTCTGATACCAATTGTTGGAAGCACAAAACCATCGCAGACTATTAGACAACCACCGTGGTAGACGTAATCGCATGGACAAAGGATGAAAAAACTATGGAGGAGGATGAATCTTCCATGGTAAACCATCCTAGTTGGGAAAAAGGGGACTATGAGGAGATGAAAAGAAGAAAAAAAGGCTCTAAAAAGGATCGGTAAGGCCAGAAATATATGTAAAGGGGTCGAAGGGTTAGAAGGAGACTAGGAGGTGGTCTTGAGCATTTCAAAACATCTCATCATGTTTTTAAAGATCCTCTTCATCATCATTGGGTATTTTTACTACCACCATGTAAAATGGGGTACGTAAAAATTGCCCCCTCAGAGGAACAACCACATCAATAATTTTATAGGTTGTGATGCCCAAAATATTAGCACCAAAATTAAGAAATCACCAAAAACATACCTTACCTACATGTTTTACCTTATAATGTAATGAAGCTAATTGTGGTCTACATCCACTTGTAATAAAAATAAAATGGAATCAAGTGCAATATTTTGAAATAAGGTAGAAATAGCTACGTAATCAAAATCAAATGAGAGGAATTGCCTTTTTAGCAAGGTTAAAAATACTAACTTTTTCACCAAAGGTGCCATTGACTCGCAAAACTTTATAAAAACACAAATATATAATAGTAAATGAGAAATGAAGATTAGATAAATTATATGACCTTCACAAGAGTTGGAATAATATACAACACACAAAATAACTAAAAATAGTAAATTTTTCATATTTCAGCCAAAATTAACTCTTGTATATTTAAAAAAATTCCAAATTTGGGTATCATTTGCACCAAGGAGAATAGAAAAAAATTAACTCTATAGTGGAAACCATTTGGAAAGTGGAGACAGGAAATGGGATGGTGAGAATGATAAGATTACAATAGAACCAATGGCAACGAGCGGGGCATGAGGACATGTGAGTTCTACAAGTTTTTATATTTAGGGGGAAATGTTTGTTTTCCCTTATCTATTGTTTGGGGGAATCATTTTTATGAAAGTGGTGTAGAATTTTTAGGTAAAATGGGAAGGTTAGAAATATGTTAAAATTTTGTTTTTTTCTATCATTTTATGTAGTTTTAGTTGATTTTTGAATTTTTGGGTGTGGCAGGATGAAATTGTTGTTACGAGATAGAATTTTTGGTCTGTGTATAATGGTGTTTATGTAACCACCATGGTGGGGATGTAACCATCATGGAGGGGTTGAAACCATCAGTGGTGAATGTGCAACCACCCCTACAGAAGTGGTAATTATGTAACAAATAGTTAGAAAGTTATTTTTGTAAAGAAGTCTTTGTTTTTGTTTTGATGCCTTATAACTTCCATTTTCTTTTGTTTTTATTTTTTTACAATGTGGATATGTCATATGGAGTAAGGATAAAGATATTTACTAGTTATAAGCTATGATAGACTAACTAAATCCACAAAAGACTATTTTATTGGCTAATTTGGGGCTCTTGATGTTAGTTGTGATCCATTACTTTTCCCGTGAGAAAGATACCAAGTAACATTATTACTTACTTGGATATGGATCAAAACACCTTCTAGTTTCCATTAATGGTAGGAGAGTGTACTATTTGTTTGAAGGATGTGTAGAGGATGATAAGTCTTTGTGTAATAGGAAGAAAGGATACAATATTAATTACTACAAGTATGGATTAGTTTTTAGAGTGTGCCAACTATGTTTGTGATGCCCAGGCACTTGAAGTTGGTGCCACGTAAGGGGTTAGTCTTTTCAGAATACTCACATTTCAAACTTCTACAAAGTGATCATTGAAATATTGTTCTCTCTAGTAGTTAAGAACAAGGGCACTGAGACACTCTTCTCTACTTTGGGCTCTCATCATTAGGGAGATTAAGTAGCATGACTGTAGACACCAAATCATGAATTAACTATGATTATTATACTACTAAGTATGTTGTTTTATATATGGATCTTGCGTAAGAAAAGTATTCATTGATGACCCATTCCATAGTCCATCTACTTGTCTTGTTGATCTTTATTACTTTTATCTTTCACACTTTTCATTCATACACATAGTTCTGGTCAGGTCACAAGGATCCCTGTCTATCATTTCTCACTCATTTGTAATCACTTATCTCTGGAAATTAGTGCAGGGCGGGACACTAGCGTCAGCGCTCCTATCCATCTTAGGAACTTTTGGCATCTTTATGTTTGATCTTATTTTTGACATTTGAGGTCATTCTTTTCATTTTCCCTCTCATATTCTAAGGTACTAGTCGGCATGTCAAGTCATTAGTGTTGAAATTCAAACAAGAAATCCCTATATAAACACAACATACATACCATTATAAGGGCAAACAATTCTTATCAAGGGCTAGCTATATAAATAGCGCAAGGGACTAAATTTTGGGCACATTACTCTGCATACACATTGTATAGGAAGGGGAGCTCATTCTATTCCATCCACATATTTGAATTTTATCTAGTTATTACCCATTGTCTTGGCATCATTAGTGCGAGGGTGACCTAGGAGTATTATTGCACACATAACTACATTGGGTCTGAGATGTAGTGCAATACTCAGTTGTAAGTCCATCATTGTGGAAGTTGAGGACAATCCAACCCCTCATTTTACATATTTATTTTTAGGATTTGATGTCTATTTGAGGGTTTTGCATATTTATACTTCATTGTAGGTTTCAGTACCTCGGCCGATCCAAGTGCGACATATAAGCAACCAAAGGTGAATAAGTATGATGTGCTAAAGAACTATATTAGAACCAGGTTTCAACCTTTTATATAGACTACAGTTCCCATACAGAGGTCTAGGGCACTTGAAGGTGCCTTTGTCCCATTCCGGGAACCCCGGTCTAACCGTTTCCACCTCTTTTGCATTTTTCTTTGGTACGTTGCAATGGTCTATGCATTTTTCATCATTTTTTCTAGTTCAAATTCATTGCAGGATAAGTGAAATAAAGATAAATACTTTACCCCTATCATTTCCTTTCATATTTAAAATTAAATAGATTTTTATCATTTATATTTCATTGTATATCATGTATGGAAATATTTGCTTTATATTTTAATAAAATAACCATATTTTATTGAATCATTTTGGTGAACCTAAAGTTTAGAAATTTTTACCCTAGGATTGACTTAAACCCTAATGGATAAGGATAACTCTTCTCCTTCTCGACTAGTCATCCCTCATGTGAGTGTTAATCCTAGCTATGATTAAGCAACCTCATCCGATCTTGCTTTGCTTTATACCATAATCTATTTCTTCCAGATGATACTCAAAGATAACTCTTAGCTAATGAATGTAATATGCCTACTAGCTTTAATCATTCTACCATTGGAAATTTTTTGATCCTCTAAGCTTTAATTGTTTCACACCTTTTTATATATTTAGCCATACTCCTCATTATGTTATTTCTAATGAGAACTTAGATGGTGTTATTCTTATTTTCATGCTTAATCTTGATGATAATGCTCTAGCTAATAAACAAGAAGACAATAAACATGTGTATGACTCTGCTTCTCATACTAGTTCAGATAATTTTATAGTTGCATCTCATACTCCTATTTCTGAAAATATTTCTCATGATGTACCACATATTATTTCTCATCCTCCTTCATTATATGTTGATGATACACTTAATGACATCCTTTCATCTAAATATTTTTTCTATTTTGATGAGACACCTAATAGTCATGATTCTACTTCTTTACATACTATTGAATCTGAATCCCCACTCCGCTTTCATCTTCTTCTAAGATTGTCTCTAATAGCATGCATGATTCATCTCCTTCTATTACATCATCTCCTAATGATGTTTCGATGCTATTTCTACCACTTTTATTGATGTTCCATGTTCTTCACCACCTATTACTTCTTCAGCACCCATATCTAGTGTTCCCTTAGCATCGACATCTTCTATGTCTCCTCTTAACATTCCTATGATCACCCATAATGGAAAATTACAACCACTCAATACACTATTTCCATCTTCTACTATTCCTCCATAAGACATCTTATCACTCATGCATGTTTTCGGCCACTTAAAATCTCAAGTATATCTCTCACACTAGAAATCAAGGCCTATTATGCTTCTATCGATAATAATTCTTTACATGGCAATCCTATTCCAAAAAGATTCACAACTCAACATTCCCTAAGGATTTCATTATGCCTACATTTACATGTTTTGATAATATTAGTGATCCTCATCTACATCTCAAACACTGCCGCCTATTTATGTCTTTGTATTATAATGATTGATTGTTGCTTTAAGCCTTTCGTCGTAGCCTTACAGATGATGCTCTCCAATGGTACACACATCTACCCTTTGGATCTATTAGTACCTATTATGAGATGGAAGAATATTTTATTCATCGCTTCATACTCAATAATGGCTCTAGAGTCACATATGATCATCTACCTGGCTTACATCAAGGGAAAAAGAACCTATCGATGATTACATTCTATGATTAAATGCTTTCATGCATTAGTTGGTATTTCATCCTATTGACTTAGAAAATAAATTCATATTTTTCATGGCTTGATTCTGTTTTGAAACAATGCTAACAATATGACACGTATGAATCATTTGCACTCTTATGGTATAAGGTCATTGATCTAGAACAAGATCTTATTTTTGCACATGTTATAGATATTCCTCCTATCATTGCTACTAATGTATCATCTAGTTTTTCTTCACTTGCACCTATTGAGCGTCCTCCTAAATCTCCATCTCCACCACCTCATAAGAAATTTTAGTCTTCTCCAATGCATAAGCATCCTTCATCTCCTCCATCAGGTCCTTCTCCACCTCAAAATTATGCATCTTCTTCATTAGAGCCATTACATTTTTCTCATCATGGTAGACCTCATGATGTGTTGCATGCCTTTCTTGATAAGCATTTGATTTTCTTACCTTCTAATCAACATCATCCACCTCATCACCTAGATTACCAATGTGATCGACCTTATGTAACTACCATCATATCAATGGTCATCATGATATTGTAACCTTCGTGATAGATTGTAACAATTAGAAGATAAGGGTTGAATTTCCTTTGGCTCTCACTCTCGCGAGAAGTATATGCATCCTATCCCACGTAGTCATGTTGTTACTAAAGTTAACTTAGCTCCTTCATCTAGTTCTAAAGTCATTATTCCTCTGTCACCATAATTTGTTGGTCATGCACATTCTCCATCTCATCCATTGCATCATGCTACCACTACACATTATCTTCCATATCCCTTAGCATCTACACTTCCCACCATTACACCACCCATCATTGGAACCACTCCACTTAACATTCAATTTGGCTCCTTTTCTCATGTTTATTTCATTCCACATACTTTCATCACTCCATGTCGGCTTGGTCTTTCATAAGTTATTTCTATCACCTTACCCCTTGATGATGCACTCATATTCTTATGGTTATTACATGATTGTTGAGGGATTTGTTACAATAAGAACCTCTCTTCACTCTTGCACTACACACCTTATTGATCAATCTATCTTGCACACACTATCATATCATTTCTTGATGACGAACTCTTGATTTCTTTGAGGGTCTTATCTAAATGAACCTTATCCTCTATACACCGAGCAACATCACTATTATTCCCCCATCTTCATCATACTAACATGCGCTTCACTACACTATTACAACCATCTCATACTCTTACACATTATTCATTTTTACTTTATCATTCATCACAATGTTATTCATGCATATTACATATATCATCTATCATTATATACAATAAATCATCATTTATATATCTATAATCACATCAACATTTACCCATTGCAAATCAATTCAAAAGCGTAAATAATATTCAACACATCACACATAGCAACAATAATCAATGAATTATACATCATCATCACATTAAAACATCAAATACAATGCTCGTATACCAATAAATCATTCATAATCATAGAACAAAACATATCATCATTGGGGAAACTCCCCTACATCCATACATCTATACATATCATATCTCATCATCACTATCACTATTTGGTACCACAAGAGCTCTAGAACTAGAAGCTTCACCACTCACTCTATGCCCCGGTCATGGCCCCTATATCTTTACACCTACCTACACAATAGTGTCACCTCTTTCAAATACTCTGTGAAGTGACCTTGTAACTCGATGAACCACACAAATACATCTTATGTTAAGGAACCGCCACTTGTCACCTCTCTATCTCGTCGTGTCTCCTCACGCACATCATCCCTCTCACTCATTAGCATAGTAAACGTCATTATTGCTATCGCCAATGGCTCGAAAAAATTGGCATGCTCGCCCACAATATCATCTAAACACTCTAGCATACCTCCACCTATGATTACATTGGTGGTAACATTCGGTGTCAATGTGCGGATGAATGTGTCCACAATTAGAGACCGATGCACATCACCTACATCCATAGATCAATACATTAGACAATAATGAAAATTACACAACCAAATAACAAATGGTCAAATAACTCTATACCAATATTAACAATCTACTATCGTTTTCACTACACTATCGAGGGCATGTGTTTACCCCTTTACTCCTCCACTGGTGGTGCTCCCGCCTGCATCTACAAACACTAGAAATAAAAACACCAACCGATGTACCACCCACCATGCACCGTAGGCCTCTGTACACCCGAGTCATCCACATCTACTAGCTCTATTGCCACATCAGCCCTCTTCTCGGCCCTAGAGGTACTAGTTGTGCTCTATGCGCCCTAGTATAGCTCCAACCCTCCTTGGTTCCCTAATGGCTCTCAACCATATATATGGATCTGGTGGCACATCCTGGGCCATACCAAAATTTCGTGATGTGTGTTCCTCCTTAAATAACTTGGCCATCCCTGAAAACCAATTCTCTAGCCACATAGTACATCAAATGCATCATAGCTCTACTACATCCTCTCTTGGCATCCCCCATAGTCTTAGTATGGCCTCAATATCATAGCCTCTGGCCCCATCATTTCTAACATAGCTCTATTGGTTTCAATATCCATCTTCCTGCCACAAACACCTACCCATCTCCATGTAAATATATCTGGCCTAGTCCACTCTCCTCATGGTCCACGATTTGGTCTTAATACCGCAATATGCTCATAAGCCCATACATGTAACAATGTGGTATCTCCAATACCACCCCCATGCTCCTCCTCCTGTGTAAATATGTATAAATCCTTATACAGGTGGGCCAATACACATCATGCCCAAACATATCTCGTACCCTCCTACTCTATCAAATGACATATGGCATGCATCTTATACAAGATTCCTACACCACCCTCCACTATAATCGATGAAGCAATCACAACACTAATAAAATTCCGCAATCACGGAACCCCTAATCTCATAATAGCATCCAAGATAATATGGACCTTAGAGCTATGAATTTGGGTCCTTGTATAACATCACCTAAAATTCCTCATCTACCTATGCGCATCATCCATAGCCATAACCTGAACCCTCTCACCAACGATGGGTAAATATAGTATGTGATACACATCCTCTAGAGTAATTGTCATCTCCCCTGTAGCCAACCAAAATGTACATGTGTCTACACACCATCTCTCACACAAAGTTGTAATCATAGGCATATTATGGGGCACATGCCCTATACTCGCTATGTGCCACATGCCGGCATAGTCTAATACATCCCACTCCTCATCTGACAAACTCAATCCTAACAATGTTCTCAAATGGTGGTCCTTTGTGAAACTCTCTCATATGAATATCCATTTGCAAAACAAAGAACGACAAAAAATAATGCATTAATAACTAATAGACATGCACATACACCTACTTATAACAATGTCAAACATAAATTTTCACATTTCTCATAATCTGACTAAATACTACCCAATTGTGTCAAGGGAACCCAAGAACAGGACTCGGGTGCCCAAGATCATGTCACTAACACTCATTCATGGATGCTAGTGTCTCAGAGGTCATTAGCACCTTCACCGATCTCGTCTAGGTCCAAAATTCCAAGAAATTCAAAAACAATTATAAAAATTCATCAAAAATAACTATTATCAACAAAAAAATTTAAAAACATCAAACTTACTAGCTCCATTGTTGTACATAACACCCACAAATGCCACCACCATCTTGAACCAACTTAATTGTGGTACTCCCACTTGAGGAATCTTAGCACACCCGAGTTCACAATCACACTCATGCAATAATCAAATGAATTTCCTATTCACTTTTTCAAATTACTATTTATAGTAACTATCCATTTCTACTTTATTATAGTCATTATTTGCACTCATTCTCTTAACTAATACACACTACATGATTTCACTCATATCTTGAGCATACTTACTCCGATTTCTATCTCGTTCATGTCATTCTCTTCATAATTTTTCCTATTTCGCATTGTACACATTAAAACATATATTGTTTTTCCTTAACATCATTTACATTTAATATACAAACACTTTTGTGATATCTATCATACATTATTCGAGTCTATCATTATGCTCGCTTACTTTGGGCTTAATATTCATTTTCATCACCACTCCACCTTTTGTCGAAAGGGTGGGCATACAATTAGGGTCATATTATAAGTTCCCTGACATCATTATGCGATAAATCTACATTTCTACCACATCATTATAAAATATTTGATCCTACACCATGTGACATTTCACATCACTTTCTATCGATTCCCCCTAATGGCCTATCCTAAGGGAAACAAGCATAAAATATCTCTATGAGTAACCAATGAATCAATCATATTCAAATATCAACAACACAAACTTTCTATCAATTAATCAACACAAACACAATGCATTCATCCTCACAAATGACCTAGCTTGGGAGTTACATTACCACTTTCCCAGATGACATAACATGGGAAGTTATCCTACATTTTTGACCTCTTATAGATGACCTAACATGGAATCCATCACATATACATTTCAGTGACACCCGTGGAGTGGGTAAACAAGACATCATTACCTTTCCTATAATTCTATTATATGGGTCATCATGTTTGATCAAAATTGGATCCAAATGAAAAATTTCTGATCTTTGTCCATCTGTAGTGGCTAGATCTTTTGAGGATGTAGTTAAAGTTGGAGGGTAAAACTAGACCTCTCTCCCTACACTCTTCCTCGAGTGGAAGGACACCCAAAGCCTCAATTTTCATACACACACAATTGGGTTAGGAAGTGATCACTCCCCTATCCCATCACAACTTCATCAATAAAAATTTGAAATCTCTAATCACTCAATATCACATTCATCAATCTCACTTAGCGCTCCTCATAACGATCCCACATCTCTCATTATGCCACATGGATCAACATGTTGATCCATGGTTCGCCATGCTATAAGTTCTCACTTAGCACGTACTTTAGTGACATGGAATTCTCTAGACTTCTCTCGGGTATGCATCTCTTTTTAATTTATGTTACCAATCTTTCGCTCACCAACATGATTAACTAAAATATGAATTTGGAATCTATATTCTAAGTTAATCTAAGTAGGTACAAAAATTCAATAAATGATGTAAATTGATGCTAAATATTTTATTTTGATATTTAAATGAAATGAAATAATGAAAATGAGAGGGATAAGGTACTAACTTGAAAATGAATTACCTCGTTGTGTGTTGGACTTGAACAGAGGCCAATGTGTGGAAAGGACAAAATGTGAAGGTGTTACCCTGGAAATTACATCGGTGAAGATCGGTTGGAATGGGGTGCCTGGGAGAGGACTAGGGCATACGTGTAACCTAGTCTATAATCTAGGTGTTATAGTATGTAGAAAATCTCGAATATGAATCTAGATAAAGTGTTATTAGGTCTTCACGGTGTCTTTATATTTGTCATAATATGTTCGCTTATGTCGTCGTGACTCGATACGAAGATCTACCTATAAAACCCCATACAAAGCCTCAAATCCTAAAAATAAATATGCATATGAAGGGTCAAATCTGACCTTATCTTCCACAATGGTGGAATTGCAACTAAGTGTTGCACTAAATTCAGAACCCCAATGTAGTTATGTGTGTTTATGTGTGTAATTATGTGCCTAGGGTGCCCTAGCGCCAATGACATAGAAGTAGGGAAGTAACTAGATGTAAAATGAAAATGGTGGATGGAATAGAATGAATACAACCCTTTCCCCTATTCTTGTGTGATGCAGATGTAAATGATGCCCAAATGCAGTCCTTTTCGTTAGTAGATAGCTAGCTCTTGATAGTAGATATTCCTCCCATAAGATAGTGAGTATGTTATGTTTATATAGGGATCTCTTGCTCAAATTTAAACACTAATGACTGACATGCCGACTAGTACCTCGGGGAATGAGAGGGAAAATGAAAAAGACCAACCTCAAATAAATAAATTATACCCAAGTGTTACGGGGACCAAGGCACCTAAAATTATGGACTGGGCATCCATAGGTGCCCCCGCACTACCATAGGTGCCCTAGTCGAGACTAGAGACAAAACATGACTAAATAATGACACGTAATACTCCCCTAAGAGAGACAACGGAACCATGTAAACAAGCGACTGACTATGCAAGAAAAACTACGAAGACCACCGACTAACCGATAACAAGACTAGGGAATAGGTTATTATTGAATAATTTTATTACGCGAGACCCATATATAAAATAACATAGTTGGCGGTATAAATGTAATAGTAAGTGTGTGACTTTGTGACTACATTTGACCCAACTTTATGTTGGTGAGTGGAAAGCTCAGTAACATAAAGAAGATAGAGATGTGTACCTAAGAGAAGTCATAGAAACCCATGTTGTAGTAGAATGTGTAGGTGTGTAGTACAATCATGCCAAAAGAACCATATAGCGCAACAAACCATGGATCAACGTGTTAATCTATGCAACGTATGTGAAATTTGTACCATGGGTATGAAGTTCACGAAATATAAGTAATGATAGAAATGTGAGATGATTTATGATTTCAAATGTTGTATGATGACGATGAGATGGGGTAGGAGTGATCAATTCCCAACCTGAACATGTGTATACAAATAATCAACCAGAGGATTTGGGCATCCTGCTGCCAGAGGAAGAGTGTAGGGAGAAAAGTGTTTTATTCTCCAATATTTAACTACATCCTCAAGATCTAGCCGCTATAGATGGACTCAAAAAAATATTTGTGGTTTTTAGATCCAAATCATCTTTACCAATCAGTTGACCCATATAGGAGTGGTATAGGAAAGGTACTCTTGCCCCCACTCCACGGGTGTTTCGCAATATGATAGCTTCCAAGTTAGGTCATCTAGAAGAAAACATGAAAATGTATGATGACTTCCAAGTTAGGTCATCTAGAAGCAAGTGTAAAGATATATGATGGCTTCTAAGTTAGGTCATCTAGAAGCAAGCACAAAATGTAGAATAACTTCCCAAGTTAGGTCATCTAGAAAAGTGATGAATGTAATCTCCCAAGTTAGGTCATCTAGGAGGTCAATTTTTTTGAACTATATTAATTGATTGGTGTAATTTCAATTGTTAGAGATTTGAACGTGTTGATTGATTTGATTTATTTGTTTAGTTACTCATGGAGAGATTTTATGCTAGTTTCCCAGGTTAGGTCATTAGGGGAAATCGATAGAAGTTAGTGAATAATAATATGGAAATATTTTTAATAGCTCATTTCCCCAAGTTAAGTCATTAGGGGAAGTGATGAAATTTCACATAGGCAAATTGAATTTTTTTAACCCTAGATTAAGTCATTATGGGAAATTGATGGTGAAATTTCGTGTTGTGAATTAGTGAATGTTTTGGAAATGTCGCATCGGTAGTGTTTTTAAATGCATGGTGATATAAGGGGAATTATAGGATGACCCAATGATATGCCTCCCTTTTGGCAAAAGGAGAAGTGATGATAAGAGCGAACGCTAAGACGAAAGTAAGCACAAGATAGATGGAAAGTGGTAAAAATCACCAAAATGTGTATAAATGGAATGGAAGACAACTTTGAAGAGATATAATGCCCATGAAATGTGTTCAAGTATGGTGGTAGGTAGCATTCTAAACATAAATCCTCAAACGAGGTGCAAATCAAAGTAGAAATGCTCAAGATATGACAAAAATAGTGTAATCTATATTAGTAGTGGTGATAAGAATGAAATAATGACTATAGTAAAGTAGGTGATGAGAAAGTAACTATAAGTAGTGAAGTGAAAAAAAAATAAGTCACTTCATTTGTTTTGTACTGATTGTGAGAGTGTGCACGAAGTGAGTGAAGATGTCGCAAGTGAGAACAACACGTCCTAGTCATTTTGAGAGGGTGGTGACCATTGTAGCATCACTTACGACCATGAAGTTGGTAAGCGCATTATTTTTTGTAAAATATAGGGTGTAGTAGTTATTTTGGTTGAATTTTTGTAATTTTGATATTTTAAGTTTCTCGACATTTTTGATCTGGAAAATAGTTGTGAGGGTGCTAGTGACCCATGGGATAGGATCAGCCATATTTGAGCGTTGGTGTCATGCTCTTGGGCACCTCGGTCCCGCATTTTGGTGACCTAGTTGAGAATGCATGCATTTGGTGTATAATGGTGAAAACAGGTTTCTAGTGCAATAAGTGAATGTATTTGATCTTGTAATGTGTTCTAACGTTGTGTTTTGTTGTTATTTTGTGGTGTGTAGAGGGATATCCACTTAAGGGAGTTCCGCGGTGGGCATCATATGAGTATGTTGCTTGGATTGGGGTTGTCGGATGATGATTAGGATGTGATGGACCGTACTAGCTCGTGGAACATAGCACGGATGGGGATGTGCCCCATAATATGCCCATGTTGACTACACTATGCGAGAGATGGTGTGTTAATACATGTACATTTTGGTTACCTACTTAGAGAGATGATTGTTAATGGAGGATGTATATTACATGCTTTGCGATTGTTAGTGGTTAGGAGAGAGTGTGGGTTATGCCAATAGAGGATATAGAGTGATAGATGCGAGACGCAAGATGGTATTTTATGGGGACTCGAGTACCTACCAAGGCCCATATCATTTTGGATGCCATATTATGATTTGGGGTTCGCACTTGCAAAAGTTCATAGTGGTTGTGATTTCTTCATGTATAGCCATAGAGGGAGGAGGTATAGGCATCTTATATAAGATGCATGAAATATGCATGGGCACGGTTTGTGTTGGCTCACCAATATAGAGACCTATACTAATTTACTCATGAGGAGAGTGGTGGAGGGAGAGGAGCCACCACACTATTGCTTATATGGGCTTATGCACATATGGTTGTATTGAGACCATTCGGAGGTCCACAAGGAGAGTGGGCTAGGCTAGAGATCTACGTAAGGAGGTGGATAGATATTCGCAGTAGGAAGATGGACACAGATACCTACATGACACTAATAAATAGGATGGGGCCTAAGGTAGTCATATAGAGGCCATATTGTGACTATGGAGGATGGCCCAAGGATGCGGTAGAGTTGCGGTGTATTCGGAGGATGATGTGGCTTGAGGATCGATTTCCAGGTGTGGCCGATATTTTTAGGTAGAGAGAGTATCACGTCAGTTTGGCATGGCTCAAAACATGCCCCCAAAGCCATATATATGGTTATGAGCTATCAGAGCACCTAGGAGGGTTGGAGCTAGACCAAGGCCCACATAAGAGAAGTTAGTACCACCGGGGCTAGATGAGGTAGAAACGGTGATAGAACTTGTAGATTCAAATGATGTTTGTTGCACCAAGGATTACCGCGTATGGTGGAAAGCTCATTGGTGGGTATTGTTGTTACCATTTTTGCAAGTCCAACAAGGTTAGAGGGGGAAGCACATGCCCCCAAACTTGTAGTAGCAGAAGATTGTAGTGGAGCATAAGTATTTGTATAGTTGCATTGTGTAATTTGTTTTTTCCTATATTGTTACACATGGTTTTTTTAATATGTGTTTATAGGTGACATGTATTGGTCATTGATTGTGGACACATCCATCTGCACATTGACATGGAATGTGCCAAATGATGTGCTTGGTGGAGGTATACTTGAGTGTATGGATGATATCGTGGGTGAGCATGCCCATTTATTTGAGCCAGTGGCCATAACAGTGGTGACATGTATTGTATTTTCAAAGAGAGGGATGAGGCATGTGAGGAGACTCGATGAGCCCGAGAAGTGGTAGGTGGTGGTCCTTTGGCACAAGATGTGTTTGTAGGATATGTAGATGTACGTAGTACACGGTGTTCCGAGAAGGCTACTGAGATTAATTTTTACAAAGGAAGGTGGAGAGGTATCGAGGGCAGCAAACAACGGCATCACATTTTGGAGAGGCATCTAGTTCTAGAGCTCTCGTAGTACCCGAGAGTGATAGTGATGATGAGGTCTGATTTGTAGCATTGACTATTACGATGTAGGGAATTTTGCCCCAGTGGTGAGGCATGTTTTGTTATGATATTTGTATTCTCTATATATGTATGGACACATGTTTTGTATATATGATAAACCTATGTTGTAGTGTATTGATGTTTCCATGGAATTGATGATGTATGATTTGGTGTTTATCATCATAGTGTACATGTCATGTATTGTTGTATTAGTGTAGATTCAAATTATAATGTTGGTCATGGTAGAAAAAATGTGTATGGTAAATGGTGATAATAGATAACTAATAAAATGTGATTTGATGAAATGTTAATCGAGTGGAATGTTTAGCACATATTTAGTGTAATGATGATAGTAGAATAGATGTGAGGGTAGAGAAATGTATAATGGTAAAATGAACGTATTATAACGAATGTATAAAAGTGTAATATAGTCGTAGTGTGTTAGTATGATGAAAGTGGGATGGGAAAAGGTTAATGATTCCCCCAATATGTGGAATTAATAGGCTCATTTAGTTAACACCCCTTAGTAGTCAAGGATGAGTTGTGTAAAAAAAAGTGCATCATTGGGAAATGATTGAGTGTGCTAGATGAAACAATGAAGTGCATGATGAAAGGTTCTTAGAACCAAGCCCTTAATAGTCATGTAAGAACCATAAGATCACAAGTACGTCATCAAGGGGTGAGGTGATAAAATTACCTACCAAAGACCAAGGCGATGTGAAGTAGTGGAAGCATGTGGGATGGAAGTAGCATGAGTGTATGAACCAAATTGAATGTCATATGGAGTTGTAGTGGGATGCATGAGAGCGGAATGTTGTGGAAGCCAATGTGAATTATTAGTGTAATGTGGTGGATAGTGTGAATGTGATGGATGAAGTGAATGCAATGGATGTAATGATGTAACGGTGTATGGACGTGGTGGAGAATGCGTATGAGTAATAAATTGTGGTGGACGTACCAAAGCCTGAGCACCATATGTAGGAGATGACTCATTGGTAGTATAAACTCTCAGACGAGGTAGAGGAGATATGGATCAATCATATGAGTGAAATCCAAAGGATATGATGCCCTTATCCTCTAATTTTTGTAATCTATCATGAAGGGTAAGAAGTCATCATTGTCCCTATGGCCATTTATGCAATGATAGTTACAATAAGGTTGGTCACATTGATGTTGTAATTAGTGTTATGGATGATGTTGGTTGGAGGGTAAGAGAATTAAATGCTTAGTAAGTAAAACACACAACACATCATGTGGTCAAGCATGATGAGAGACATTTAAAGGCTAGTGCGACCTAGGTGGAGTGGTAGGAGAAGTAGCTTGTCGCGGAGCCAAAGAAAGAGTATGTTTTTGTGGTGGAGTGGGTTGAGCTTGTTTTCTTTGTTTGTGAGGAAAAGGTGGAGGTTACTTTTAATGCTCAACCGAGAGGCACTTTGGTAGAGAACTAGATGAGGTAATATCCGTAGAGATATGTTGAGGCTCTATTGTGTGTGATGAGATGAGATATTGTTCTAGGTCAACAAATTTATAACATAGATGAATGAACGACTCACATTTACCATATTATAACATTTGCTTGAGTGGAGGAATTAGACCACATACAGTAAAATGAATTTTTTTCTAAATCAATAGGTTAGAATATTAGTTAGTGTATACAAGCATTGAATTGTAAGATATAATCCTTGATAGGTTCAGAGGAGCCTGATGTAAAGTAGGTATGCGATCATAAGTGACTCTAGGGCCATTGTTGATAATGAAACAACGGAGGAAAGCATCCTCCATGTCATAGAAAGTACTAATGGACCCAAAGGGAAGATGAGTGTACCAATGTAATGCCTCATCAACAAGACTATATTGAAAGGCCTTAAGTAATAATATATCATTAGAATGAGAGGCCATGAGCATGCAAAGAATGTAGGAGATGAGATAAGGGTCACCAGTACCATCAAAACATGTGAAATTAGGCATGGTAAAATTGTGAGGAAATGCAGAGTTATGAATCTTCTTAGGGATAGGGTTACCATGTAATGAATTGTTGTCAATAGAAGCATAATAATCCCTAATTTATAAAGTGAGGGAGTGAACCTAAGATTGGAGCTAACCTACTGCATGCATGAGAGAGATGATATCCTATGAAGGAATGGTGGAAGATGGAAATAATGTATTAAGTAGTTGTAGTTTTCCATTATGGGTAATCATAGGAATATCAAGAGGTGACAAGGAATATTTTGATGCTAAGGGCACACTAGGAGTAGGTGTCGAGGAATCTATAGTAGGTGAAATAGATGGAATATCCATAGCTATGGTAGGACTAGCATCAGAAATAACCTTAATAGATGAGGTGACCGATGGAGACACATCTATAGGAGAGGATGGACTAGGAGATGTAGATGATATAACAATAGGAGAAGAAGAAGCGATAGATGGCGGTGACTCATGCATAGTGGTAGATGCAATCTTAGGAGAAGGTAACAATGGAGTAGGAGAGTCACACTCAGTGGTATAGAAAGAAGGAGAACCATGACTATCATCGACTCCCCGGTGTCAGATAGAGACTCGAGAAATGAGAATGTCACTAAAAAGGATATCAATAGGGTCATCAAAATAATGTAAAGAAACATGAAAACTAGTATGTTATGTATTAGAAGAAGCCATGTCGAAGTGGTAGAATCATGAGAAGGAACTATATCAGTGGCTGGAGTAAAAGAAGAATCATTATGCACATGTGAATGATTGTCAATACCAAGTAAGTAATCAATAAGAGAATCATCTAAAGTTTCCTGTGAAAGATCAAAAGGAGGATCACAAGTAGTCATATAGCATGGTGTACAATGAGTAAAGGCTATTAGATCCTCAACAATGCTAATGCCTATAGGATAATATTCAAAACTAGTAGGCACATGTTGTTGGCCATCTAAAATTTATTGTTGAATATGATCGGGTGTAGTAACCGGAGTACTATATAGAGCTTTGAGCTCAGCTATGGAAGCCTCATCATAGATAGGGTTAATGCTAAAGTGAGACATGATGGGCAAAGAATATGAGTGATCTTTATCCATTAGGGTTTAATTGGATCCTAGGGAAAACTATTTGAAAAGATGGGTTCACCAAAATGATTAACTAAAATATGAATTTGGAATCTATATTCTAAGTTAATCTAAGTAGGTATAGAAATGCAATAAATGATGTAAACTGAAATATTGATGCTAAATATTTTATTTTGATATTTAAATGAAAAAAAAATAGAGAGATAAGGTACTAACCTAAAAATGACTTACCTCGTTGTGTGTTGTACTTGAACAAGCTTATGTGCGAAGAGGATAGAATATGAAGGTGCTGCCCTGAAATTGCACCAGCTTAAATATCCGGTTGGAGTGGGGCACCTAGGAGATGACTGGGGTGCCTGTGGGTGCCCTAGTCTATAATCTGGGCACTGGTCTACAAAAATCTTAGAATACGAATCTAATAAAGATGTTGTCGCTATGTCTTCACATTGTCTTTATCTTTGTCGCATATTTTTCGTAATATGTTTGCTTATGTTGATGTGAATCTGATATGAAGATCTTCCTACAAAACCCCACACAAAGCATCAAAGCATCAAAGCATCATACTGACCTTAGCTTCCAAATGGTGGAATTACAACTAAGCATTGAGCTACATTCCGGCACTCCAATGTAGTTTTGTGTGTTTGTGTGTGTAATTGTGTCCCTAGGGTGCCCTAGCGCCAATGATGCGTAATAGGTAAGAACTATATGTAAAATATAAATGGTGCATGGAATAGAATGAATACAACCATTTCCCCCTATTTTTGTGTGATGCAGATGTAAATGATGCCCAAATGTAGTCCTTTTCCTTAGTAGATAGCTAGCTCTTGATAATAGATATTCCTTCCATAAGATAGTGAGTATATTATGTTTATATAGGTATCTCTTGCTCAAATTTCAACACTAATGACCCGACATGCCAACTTGTACCTTGGGGAATGAGGGGGAAATGAAAAATACCAACCTCAAATAAATAAATTATACCCAAGTGTTACGGAGACCAGGGCACCTAAAATTATGAATCTGGGCACCCATAGGTTCCCAACACTACCCTAGGGTCCCTAGTTAGAGACCATATTAAAACTATAATCGACCTTTTCAACAAACTCCATCACTCATATAGAGGTCTAGGGCACCCACAGGTTCTCATGTCCCATTCCAAGCACCCCAATCTAGCCATTTCCACCTCTATTGCATTTTTCTATGGTTCGTTGAGACATTTTAATGCTTCTTATTGATCCTATTATCCAGTTCAAACTCACTACTGGGATAAGTGAAATAAATATAAGTAACTTACCCCTATCATTTCCTTTCATATTTAAAATTAAATAGTTTGTTTAACATTTATATTTCATTGTATATAATTTACATCGGTCTTTACCTTATATTTTAAAAAAATAACCACATTTTATTGAATCAAATATGTACAATTGAGATCGAGATATGTTATTCCACATGTATCAATATTTATATAGAGTGGTGAGGTTTTGGCAGTAAAGGGTTGATCTATTGGACTCTAGTTATGAGTTGGGTATATAAGAGGTTTAGACCATATTCTGGATAGTTCCAAAGTGGGACCACATGGAGAGACTAAATCATGTTGTTGAGGGAACATGACCCCATTCATAACTTATCCTATAAAGCATCTACAAATTTGATAGATGTGAACTTGATTGTAGATCCATACTAAAAATTTGACATTATTGTCCTAAAGAAGGCACTTAAGCGATGGTATATTCCTTCACAAGGTAGGTCAAGGAAAAATTGCTCTATGTTGATATCCATCTGTCAATGTGGTGCCACAAAGAGATTTGGGTAATCACTAACCACTACACTCTCGGGAATACTAGTCATATTTTATGGTGCATGCAAATTACAATACATTTGTATGGGCATATTAGAGAGGATTCCTTAACACCAAGAGTCCACATTGTTACAAATATATGTGTAGTAGTTCCATCATGTAGGATACACGTAGGAGGGAGATGTGTGACACTACTACTACCACCACCATGGTAGCCACAACCACCTAGCTAATAGAAGGCATGGTCAGGACTAGCGCCCATATAGGTTATACACCTCATTAGTCAAGGTAAGGGAGGAAAAGGATAGGGAGTTGTTAGTGATGACCAAAGTGTCCACTTAGAGAGGAGGAGGAGGAGGAGGATGGTGGCTATGAGCCTTATAATGTTTATTCAAACTCAAAGTGGCAGGAAAGAGATCTAGGTAGGCCCTTTTTTAATTATTTTGTGTTTATACTCCTGAATTTATTTAGACTACTTACTTCTCAAAGATGTCAATGTTTTTACTTCCAAATACCATGGGACACATCTCTAATCTATTGAGATGACTAAGACCTCACTATTACATGCTAATATTTGTAATTTGAGAGAGGTGGTGCCTCGCACATTTAGGTGGACATCAATCCTCTTTGAGAGGGAGGAAACATACACAAATTATGAAACCTCCCTAGGTGAGTGGGTCCCACCATAGAAAGCAGTTGATGAGTCCTTGTTGTTCCATAACAAGGTCTTAGAAGTAGAGGACTAAGATTTATCCACACCATTTGGTGGAGGGTCACATTAATAGGCCTAGTTGTACTATACATTTGACGTATATTATACAAGGAGGCACTTATATGCCCCATTTTTTATATTTTTTCATTTTTTGAATCCACAATTGTCTACTCGGTGTGAATGCAATGACCGAAATTAGAAACTTTGACTCACACACACACACACACACACACACACACACACACACACACACACACACACACACACACACACACACTAAAAAATTTATAACATGATGATATAGGACTCCTTTTACGATGGATGTTTTATCTATTTTTTTTCTAAATGTATTTGATCTAGTGAATAAAAAAATACAATATTATAATTTTTAGACTTATATGTATGATGATGTAATGGGTGAAATAAAGATGTAGATATACATTGAATAGTTATTTTTAGGTGAGATAGAGGCATAGAATTCCATAGAAAATACTTGTAAAATAGGGTAATAAAGTGGTTGATGGATAAAACTAGAGGTAAGTATGGTGATCATGATGAAAGGAGAGGGAAAAATGTCAATAAACAAAAAAATCTTAAGTATCTAATTGAATAGTAATCATGATGGGATTAGATAATTCTTTAGGGGATAAAAAGGATTGTTATTCTATGTATAGATCTAGTTTTAAATATTTTAGTAGCCAATCATGTCACAACAAAAATGGGGGTTATCACTCTCTTCTTGATCATAAACAATTATCTTTTCTCTAGGATTTTAGAAATTTCATTATTTCACCTTTTCATGCATTTTTTATTTTATTTTCACTACATAGATTCTTTCTGTGAGACCCCTTATGTCTAGCCTCACATAACTTGGAAGATACATGGGCTCATCACCAAGGACTGGGGACGTGGGTAGGTAATGGCATTACCCTTAAATTTAAGCCCCAAATAAGCAAGATATGTGTGGGCTCATCACCAAAACCAATATGGTCGAGTAATGTGTAATATCTATCAATGATGAATTATTGTCTTGTTATGCATAATCTCTTCTTGATCCGAAAATAGAGAAAAATATTTATCTACTCGATCTTCGGACCCTTTTAAGATTTAACAAATTACCGTTTAATTTTTACCCCGTTAAAATCAACTTAAAATAATGCAATAAGTATGACACTTTGCAAAAGGGTTGATTACAGATTTCGGTAATTGCCTATGTCCCTAGGTTCTTTCGAACCGCTCCACTAGTCAAAACTTGTAAGTTACAATGGTGCTTTCATAAGAAAACCTAATGGAAACTATTAAGAACTTGCTTAAGAGAATATCTAGACATTCTTGACGACAAGGGTGAAAGATAGCACCCAACTTCCCCTTTCTTGGCATGTTTCGCAAGCTCTATGGCACTAACCCCATTGTTCGGAATCCTCCAGTTCTTGATCGGCCTTCTAGACACTTCGTAATGCCCTATGGAACTTCGGTCAATATTCCAGGCTTCACAATAATGTACTGTGGCACTATGGGCTGACTAGGTAGTATTAAAAACTCCTAGCCACAATAATGCCTATTTAAATAAATAGGTCTTCACAACTTTATAATAAGCCTATTAAATAGGTCTTATCAAAATAAAACTCTCCTCCACTCACTTGGGCAATATTCCTCAAGCTCTTGCTTTGACATTCCAAGTTGTGTTTATAAAGAAATGGATCCCTATTTATACCCAAATGGGGTGCTAAAATAATTCATTTAAAAATATCCTTTGGCTAATATTAGCCTTACCACTCGGCATTTTGGATGGGATTAATTTCCCATGGAAGGTGACATACATATTTGATGGGATAAATACCCATGTTGGTGGATTTCATTTAAATGGGTAATATCCCACATTGGGTGGTGCCTTAGTTTTGGTAAGGTTTTAATAAACCTTACCTCCCCTCCTTTCACGTGGGCTTCTCCACACATGGGCCTTTGCCCCACCACTTCACCTTTCCACATGGATGCCTTCATAGGTGTGGGGGTGGATTTAACATGGCCAAGTGGTGGCTACTATTTAATGCGCCCATTGTGTAGGCCAAGCGCTTAGCAAGTTGGGATGTCTATTCATGTGGGTGGCAATGTGGTCTCACCGAGATAATAATAATTCAACCCATACATTGTGGTATAGAAAATAATTAACTCGGTCATTAGCTCAATGTGTAACTCGATCCATAACACATAGTCCACTTGTCATCTCTCGATAGGAAAATCAAGTGAATTTGACAAGCCAGTGGTGGCTTGTGGACCCACCACGTCGGTGATAACAAATTAGTCCACACGATGGTCGGGCTCCCCTCCGTTAAAAAAGTTGAGCCTCTTGCTCCCACGAGCTGTATTATTTTATGACTATCAAAGACCAAAGATCGAAAACCAAAAACTACTCCCTTTTCCTTTTCACCACGTGTTGTAGTGCCATTGGTCCAATATTGACATGTTGACCAGAGTTGACTTTCTCGTTGATTGAACTTTGACTGACATAACTATAGCTCCCAATGTTCATTTGTCACGTTCTTATAGTCGTCAGAAATCTCCCAAAAATATCTTCTTAATGACATAATTTAGGGATGTTTAGGGAAATTTTGATATCAAAAATGATCCCATGATCACACCTCCCCACTGAGAAAGAATTTTTGTCCCAAAAAGCTTATATTGGAACATTTTGCCATCTTGTCCTGAACCTGGAAACTTTACTACCACCTTGGAAGTGTTGTTGTAGTAAAAAATTTGGTCTCTTCTCCTACAACCTTCGCACTTCGATAAATTTTCTCTTATCCTAGTCCTCTGAGGCTATGGGCCCATGATGCTTCCGCCACACCACTCGATATCCAAAGAAGACCTCCATGCCTTTGTTGTATGGTGCTAAGTTTCTGGATGAAACCTCAACACTCCTACTATATGGTGCTAAGCGTCTAGATATCTAACCACAAGGATCTTCTTTACCCTATAACACAAACTCTGGCTTCAAGTTGATTCTCGTAATAATCTAAACTAGTTCGAAGGAACTCCATGCTACTTAGAGCTATGATTGATCCGATGTCGATGATGGATAATGACTTGTCCCTTTTTCAGACCTCAATGCCTCCACTTTATAGTGCTAAGTCTCTTGCAGACCTCAACACCTCCGTTATGCAAAGTGTTAAGTCTATGACCTCAATGCCTCCATTGTGTGGTGCTTAAGTCTCTTGCAGAACTTAATGCCTACGCGATGTAGTAGTACTAAGTCTCTTACATACCTTAATGCCTCCATTGTGCAGTGTTAAGTCTCTTGCAGACCTCAATGCCTCCATTGTGCAGTGCTAAGTCTCTTGCAAACCTCAATGCCTTCGTTGTGTAGTGCTAAGTCTCTTACACTCCTCAACACATTTTGCTGTAGGGCTAAGTCTGATGATCAGCTACCATTCAAATGTGTGGTCGTAATGCCTTGACTCGAATGACGTTCGAGCTAATCTTTTGAGAGATCCTTTTGTTGACAAGCAATATCAGGTACCATTCTACTAGATGCACATGATGGCCTCTTCACAGAATGAAGTTCGACCCAACATCAATGCCAATCTATGATTCAGCTACCATTATGTTGCATGGTCACAATGCCTCTACACATAATGAAGTTCCGAGATGACTCCTGTGAACTCTACTGTCTACAAAAATGGCAGATCAATCTCCAAGCTTTATATGAGTTAAATCCTATATTCAAGTTATAACAGGTACTCACAAGTTGATTAGGAGATATGTTTGGAGTATTAATCAAATTTTCTAAGTAAGAAAATCCACTGAGTATGGTAAACCTTTCTCTCAAAGCATTTTCTCACAAAATATGATCTCCAACAAATACTGCATACTATTCATCAATATGAATTATGCAATATATAATTGAAAAATTGTTGACTTACCCATTTTAAAGGACTTTCACTTTCAAGTATTACCTAGTTCCTGGGTTGAATTGTCAACTGGTGGTGGAGTAGAAACCTCCTTTGCCTATGTAATAGGCCTCCATTCCATATTTGGCTTATCATTACCCTGATGGTGAGATGGATGTAGTTTCCAGAAATTGTCCACCCAATGCCCATTCCTCTTAATCTCCATCTTCTGGGATGAGGAACTCTTTCTTCCATTTCTTGACTATGCATGACAAGATTGGCCTCTCTGATTTTACGTGTTCTTGACAAACGGCATCAACTTCTTCATCAGTGTCCTTCTCTTCCATCATCTGGCCACATAATGATTATGCAATCCAAAAAAAGTACATGGAGAGAAATTCCATATCTTCCGAAAATTATAACCATACTTCTTAAAGCTGAAAAGTGGATCAGAAGTTTTATTGTGCTTATGATTATGGTAAGAAACTAGAGGTGGAATCTTATTTCCTATTTGTTGATTTCTCTTACCACATCCTTCCTGTGACGATGAAGCACAACTTTCCTGCTCATAATCTTCTTGCAGGACTAGTGGGGTATTCTCTTTACTTTCAGAAGCTTGTCTTCCATCAACGTTCTTGGAGCATTCTCCAATATCCATTCCCGCTCTAAGAAAACCCAAACCTACAAAATGATGACGATCCTCAACCTGTATTGGGTTAGCAATGCTTTGGCCATTTTTACGAAGGCATCTTCCATCAAATCCCATTTTAGATAATAATTTGGATCCAATGCCTCTATTATGCTTTTCAAACAAACCAAAGACTTCATTACCTGATTCTGAAAATGAATGGGAGGAAGAAGAAGATTCTTGTGGTGAACAACTTACAGTCTGCAATCATCTACCATGGTCTTTGCATTTGAAGTTGATGGAATTTCCTTATTTTGATCACCACACCGCAACCTTGCTAAGAGCTCATCCTTGGTTTGCAGTTCTTATTTCAAACGAGCATTCTCCTCTTCCAAGGAGTAATACATTAATCACATTAGAGATTTCTCTTCCTAGATCTGGTGATTATAAGCTTCAACTTCATCGAGATTTTCTTGTTTAGACATATTGCCCATAGTGCACTTGTACCCTATTCACAAAAACTGAACCAATTGCACCAATCTTGAAGCAATCACTTTGTTAATTAGACTTACTGAAAACAAATATGGAGCTAAACCAGCTCTGATACCAAACTTGATTCCGGAAAAGATCGATAATTTTATCTACACGATCTTTGGACCCTTTTAGGATTTATCAAATTACCGTTTAATTTGTACCCTATTAAAATCAACTTAAAATAATGCAATAAGTATGACATTTTGCAAAAGGTTTGATTACGGAGTTCAATAATTGCCTACGTCTCTGGGTTCTTCAAATCGCTCCACTAGTCAAAACTTGAAAGTTACAATAGTACTTTCACAAGAAAACCTAATGGAAACTATTAAGAACTTGCTTAAAAGAATATGCAGACCTTCAGATGATAAGGGTGAAATATAGCACCCGACTTCCCCTTTTCTGGCATATTCGACAAGCTCTATGGCACCAACCCCACTGTTCGAAATCCTTCGGTTCTCGATTGGCCTTCCAGACACTTCGTAACACCCTATGGCACTCTGGTCAAAATTCCAGGCTTCATAATAATTTAGTGTGGCGCTATGGGCTGACTAGGTAGTATTAAAAACTCCTAGCCACAATAATGCCTATTTAAATAAATAGGTCTTCACAACTTTATAATAAGCCTATTAAATAGGTCTTATCAAAATAAAACTCTCCTCCACTCGCTCAAGCAATATTCCTCAAGCTATTGCTTTGAGCTTCCAAGTTGTGTGTTTACAAAGAAATGGGTCCCCTATTTATACCCAAATGGGGCCCTAAAATAATGCATTTAAAAATATCCTTAGGCTAATATTAGCCTTACCGTTAGTATTTTGGATGGGATTAATTTCCCATGGAGGGTGGCATACATATTTGATGGGATAAATACCCATGTTGGCGGATTGCATTTAGATGGGGAATATCCCACATTGGGTGGTGCCTTAGTTTTTGGTAAGGTTTTAATAAACCTTACCTCCCCTCCTTTCACATGGGCTTCTCCACGCATGGGCCTTTGCCCCACCACTTCACCTTTCCACGTGGATGCATGCATAGGTGTGGGGGCAGATTTAACATGGCCAAGTGGTGGCTACTATTTAACGTGCCCATTGTGTAGCCAAATGCTTGGAAAGTTGGGATGTCTATTCATGTGGGTGGCAATGTGGTCTCACCGAGATAATAATAATTTGACCCATACATTGTGGTATAGAAAATAATTAACTCGGTCATTAGCTCAATGTGTAACTCAATCCATAACACATAGTCCACTTGTCGTCTCTCGATAGGAAAATCGAGTGAATTTGACAGTGGTGGCAAGCCACGTGGTGGCTTGTGGACCCACCATGTCAGCGATAACAAATTAGTCCACACGGCGGTTGGGCTCCCCTCGTTAAAAAAGTTGAGCCTCTTGCTCCCATGAGCTATATTATTTTACAACCATCGAAGACCGGAGATCAAAAACCAACAAACGAATCCCTTTTCCTTTTGCCACGTGTCATAGTGCCATTGGTCCAATATTGACCTGTTGACCAGAGTTGACTTTCCCATTGACTGAACTTTGACCGGACATAACTAGAGCTCCCAATGTTTGTTTTTGTGTTCTTATAGTCGTCGGAAATCTCTCGAAAAGATATTCCACATTGACATAATTTAGGTATGTTTAGGGAACTTTTGATATCAAAAATGATCCCCTTATCACTTCTTTTTTTCAAGAGAAGCAAAATCTCTCTCCCATGCCCCTTCCCTATGTAACCAAAGTAAGATACAATGGCTCATCACCAAAGGCTAAGGTACTTGTGATACACTTTAGGGGATGAGATGCACTAATTTTTCATACTCAAAAAGAGATATAGATATATAGGGACGTGTGCCACGAAAAATCCTCTAGAGACCTACACAAACAAAGATACTTAAGTCCAACTAACTTTGTGAGGGAACATGGGAATGACAACACTAGACAACCAACAACTAAATATATGGTGTGGAGATGATTTGGAAAGATAATAATGACGCAAAATAATGGTAAGTGAGATAGTTGATAGAAAATGAAGGATGAAGAAACATCATGTAAATTAGATAGGCTAAATCTTAACTTTAAGTAATTTTGTCACGTATAAACATGGTGAAGTGGGACAATACAAACTGTAAACAAAACTTGTAAAGGTTAATGCAAAACATGACACTAAACATAATACCACTTGATGTGAAAGGAGTTGACTAATTTTCCAAAAACTTCACCTTCAAGTGTGTGTGGTGAAAATCCCCCTTATTAAACTCCTCAGTGACTAATTAAGGTCATAACCAATTTGATCAAAACTTATATCCCTTGTCAATATTATTTTCTATCTAACTATCCTAACAAAGCACAATATCACCAACCTAAATAGGGTACTCATAGATGTTATTATATTATCTTCGAGACGTGGTTGGCATACACTTCGTGATGTTGCATGACTTTAAGAAAATTGTCATCTAAGTTTTTAGAGTAGCTAGGCTTGCTTCCTTATATTCATCTTTGTTGAGGAGACTTTTGAGAGAATTTCTTAAAGTTAGGAATTTGAACTTCCAAAGGAATATGGCAACCTTGGTTCCGATACTAGTGAAAAGGGGGTGCACATGTAGATATGTGGGTGCTAGTTTGATTAGTGTATAATGCAATATATAGTTGTAAATACCAATCCTTTTTATTATTTTTGACTATTTTAAGAAAAATGGACTTTAATGTCTTGTTTTTCAATTTGGATTATCCATTGGCCTTAGGGTAATAGAGAGATGTGGTGTGGTGTGAGGTAGAAAGATTTTTGTACAGTTCCCTTATCTCTAGGTTTTGAAGGACCTCCCATTATTGGAGATTAAAACCCGTGAAACTCCAAACTTGCAAATAATCAGATTTAGGATAAAATTTCCTATGAATGAACTTGTGATAGTGGTAAGAGGCATGGCTTTTACCCATTTTTGAAATACTTAGTTGCAAAGTAATGATTAAAGTATGTTCATATGTAGAGGCAAGGGTTAATTTTCCAATTAGGTTGAGGTTCCTGTAGAAAAGGGCCACGATGTAAGGATTTTTGAAGTTATTGTGCTGAAATGTGTATAATGTGCATGAATTCTTGACATTTGGGACATTTTTCTACAAACTCAATCACATTTTTTCGAGGGTGGGCCAAAAGTAACCCATCCTATGAATTTTACAGTAATTGTGTGGTCACTAAAATGACCCCGTAAACCCCATCATGACACTAGAAGAAGATGTGTTTAGAATCTTCCTCATTGACACAATGAAGAAGCATGCCATTAAATTCTCTCCAATAAAAAAATATATCTAAAATCACATTTTTCATAGTGTGGCATAGAGTTGTCGTATTTGCTTAGAATTCACATTTTTAGATAGGTATGCTTGATGAGATAGGTGACTATATTCGTACCAAGGAGACAAAGAATCATTGGGCTTGTATATGTAATACATTAACTCATCAAAAAGTTCAACATCCACTAGATCTCCCAAGTTGAAGGGATTTTCAGCTATCCAATCAACAAATATTTTTCTTTTGACCAATTTTTGTCAATGTAATTTATCTCAAATTTTTCAAGTAGTGTGATCAAATGACTGAATCTATTAGAGAGATTTGGTTGTGTTAAGAAAGTGTGAATTCCTTGACATCTGGAGATTACCTTAATTTCTTGATTTAACACGTAATTTCTTAGGATTTTAGTAGAAAACACTATGGAGAGGCATTCCTTTCTCAAGCATGATAATATCATGGTTCATAGTCCAAAAGAAAACGACATAAAAATACACATCCCATTCTTATCCATCATCATCCACACATAGATAAAGAATAAGTGATCTATTATATCATAGATCCATGAGAGTGGGAGGAGATAATAGGAAGTATTTGATGGATTCAAAGGATTCATGTCATTCGCAGTCTATTTGTGGCGTTATGTTTCTTTAATATATTGTTTATTGGGTTAACCACACAGGTGATATCCAAAATGAATCTCATATGGTCCCTAATTTCCAAAGGAATGATTAGATCCCTGATTTTGTGGTTGGAAGGACCATTTCTAGGATAGCAAAATATTAGAAAGATCAATGTCAACACCTTACATGGATATGATATATCATAGGATATTTCCACCCATTACTTTGAACTTGCACTTATCTAGGTTCAACTCCTATTTGATGAGATGCGTGAGAAATATTCTTATAACCCATGCATGATCTTCCTCCTTTTATGCTAGGCTAGAAATTCATCAACGTAGGACTCTATAATATTGTGAATTAGATCATGGAATATATATGTCATTACTCGTTGGTAGGTTTCCCCTATGTTCTTAAAGCCAAAATGCATGTGTAATAGAAGGCTCACCATGGGTGGCGAATTAATTATATTTATGATCTTCATCTGAAATATAGATCTAGTTATAACTAGATAACCCATACATGACCGAGAGGAGCTCATATCCATTCATTTCATCAATATACGAGAGAAATGGAAAATCATCTCTGGGACATAATTTTTTAATATCATGGGAGTCAATATAGATTTGAATCTAACCATTATTTTTCATGAATGGCACAATGTAGGATAATCAATTTGTATAATCTATTAGTCTAATGAAACCAACTTTGAGGAGTTTGATAACTTCCTCTTTCACCATTAGTGTTATCTTGGGTTTCATTGGTCATAAATTTTCAATTTCTAGCTTGGCCTCAAGTTTCATAACTAGGTTGTATACAATGACATTTATATGGATATCAGTCATATTAAAGTAAGAGAAAGTGAAAATCTTACATACTTCGATGAGTAGGAATTATGGTCTTTAACTTCTTATGGCAATAGTGAAGACCTAAGTTCTAGGATATTTGGTATTTCCTCCATTCCTATATTTATATCGATATTATATTTAATGAGAGAATAATTACCTTCTTCAAACTTGGGTGATGTGAAGGGAGATCCAAATCTTCTTCTTTAGTTTCACAAACATCAAAATATTCGACATCTAAATCATAGTATTTGATCTTACAATAAGAACCATAGTATTCGCTTCCTAGGGTGATGGAGAGTGTAGAGTCATTGAAAAATATTTTTTATGATATAAGGGAGGAAGGTGTTCATAAGCATGCAAATACTCTAAAATAGATTCATTTTTATTTACTATGTCAAGATTTAACAACCCAAGGTCATCTATCTCAATGACAACTTCCTTAAGTGGGTATCTTTTATTGACGAGAGGACCACCCCTTAACAAGACAACAAATCAGCTTAGGAATCCCATGGAAAGGATAATATCATGCATAAGCCATAAAAATGGCATCAAATAGATATTTTTACTCCTAGATATAGATACAATAGATACGAAATTAAATTCCTTAACCAACCTTTGTGTCATGTCCTTATATAGCATGCAAGTGTTCGACCTTTATCTAATATACTTTTGTTACCTGATTTGTAAAGAGTTCGAATCACCAAAGATATAAAGTCTCTTAATATTGATTTTGTGAGATAAAATAAGATTAGTTAACAATGTTTCATATTTGGTTGTGTTATTTGTGCATTTGAAATATAGAAGAAAACCAAAAGGAAAAATCCTTCTCCTAGGATAAATCAAGATGATATTTTCCCCCCCACAAAGACAATTGGTTCCATCATAGTACATGGTCCATAAGTTTCTCTCGGGGAGAGGATTATAAGATAAGCTATATGGATCAGATTCATTATCATTGATTTCAACTATATTCACATCTACCGCCATGTCTAGAGAAGGTTCATCTATTTGATTTTCAGGTAAGTGGAAATGTTACATGGAAGGCCCTTTTGGACTGAACGGAAGCACAAGTGGTGAATCTTTTTCTAGAATGTTAATAATTTATGTAGTGGTCTTTAAGGAAATAGTCTCGATTTCTGATCTAGGACCATCCACTAAGGGATATATTTCCTTTCCTACTTTAATACCCTCTTTCATATTTTTCTTGTAAGGAGGTCAAGAGCTAAGAGAGTGGATTTAGATTCAATGCTAGCCTTCGTAATCTATTTCTTACCTTTTCTATAGATGTGGGTGTTAATTCATTCATATCTAATTTTTGATGAACGTGGGTTCTGGTAGTCTTTTAGTATCAATGTGGACTATATCAAATAGGTTTGGGTCTTATTTGGCGATGACAACCTTTCTTAAATGCAAAAAGTGGATTCCTTGAAAGAGCACTAAAGGAATGGCCTTAATTTGATGGATCCATGATCATCCTAAGATCATGTTATAATTATGTTCTATTCTATGACATAAAATTCACTAAGGATTATCTTCATACCTGAATTTATGGGGAGAACAATGGTGTTGGTTGATGTGGCTCTTAGGCTATCATACCCATGAAGATTGTTTTGAGTCGATGAGAATTTAATCCAAGCTTCTACAAAAGGGGAAAAGGGATGATGTTGATAGCTGCCCCATCATCCACCATAGATCATATTACCAAATTATTGTATATCTAAATCTGCAAATGGAGGGTAGGGCATGTTCTTATAGCAATTTATGCACCCCTGGGTGTTTGACTCAAGTCAAAGAAATAATAAATTTTCTCTCATAATGGCACTTAGAAGGAACATATCCATGTCAATGTGGTTAACATGTGCTTCTAGTGGGGGTATGACGTAAGCCAAATTCCCAAGTCCTATAGTTTCTAAAATTGCAATTCAATGGGTTGGAGAATTATTTGAAAGGTCTAGAGATGAAATGTGGAAAATGTCTTAGCGAGATCAATAATGATATCATATTTACCTAGATTTTGGGGATTCCATTTTTTTCTACTTCAAAGGTGCATGTAGATGGGAATTAGGTACTTGATATTATTTTGTCTCGTAATTAGAATATATTCTTCATCAATTTCTAATTAAACGACACCAATCATGTGTGGATTTCTGGTGTACCTGAGGCGAGGTTACATTAGGATTAATCATGTTAGAATTTTAGGGCTCAACGTCATGAATTCCAACTATGGTTATTATTTTATGTTTGTGTGGTGAATGTAGTTGTCATTTTTTTATATTATCTAGTTGTACATTATTTAGAAGGGCATCCTTTTCATGGTTTGGGAAGGATTTTTTTAAATTCTTAAGTGGGCATTCTAGAGTGTAATAGGACCTAAATGATCCACCAACTAATTATTAAGGTTTTTTCCTTCTAATTTTTTTATTAAAGGCTTGTCTTTGGTTTTGAGGTAGGCATTGGACAAACTTGTTATATTCCCTACAAGTGTTGGTATTATGACCTTTGACCCTATAGAGTTGATGTAATAGGTCTATACAAGGAAAACTCAAGCAAGTGAAAGACAAGCAAATAAAATACTACAAACCTTTCTCCAATATATTTTTCTAACCTCAAGATGAGATAACTGAAGTTTTTTAAACACTTGTAGGATCTCAATACGGTTTGGTTGTGGATTCTACAATTTTTCTTCCAAATGGAGGAGGAATGTTACAAGAGATTTGGTGATTAAATGGACACCCTTTCGGTATACAATCTTGAATGGTATAAGAGAAGAGGTTTGTTGCAATTTCTTAAAGCTTCCAATAGATTCCAAGGATTTTTTTAAGGTTGTATCTTGTTATTTATAATGGAAGGAGAGGCTATGGAGTGGATCAAGGTTCTTAATGAGATCATGAATGTATTTTCTTGAAATAGCCATTAGATTTGGTTATGGAAGTTTGGATGGATTGAATATTTATATAGTGGCAATGAATTTTAGGTAGGCAATAATTTTTTTATTTCAATAAGGTAGTTGTATGTGCATTTTTGTTGCTTCCACCTATATATGATTCTAGAAGTGGAGTGGAGTGAGGTAGTTTAACTTGAGTGACTAGGATAGTGAAGTGGAGTATAAGTAGATAAATAGATTTATTTCTATTTAAATAACTAATTAAATTAGCTAAGGGATGTGAGTGGATAAATAAATATTTAATTAAATAAATCTTTAACTAAATTATCCAAAGGACATAGGAGTATAGTTTAAGCATGATTAGAATTAATTTAATTAATTATAAAGGGATGTGAGTGAATTTTAGTGAGATGTAAGAGGATAGTGGTCTAGAATGCATTCTAGAACCAATTCGGCATATTATGTAAAGGATAAATATATAAGTAATGGCTAAAAATAGGTATGTATTTTTAGGGTGTAGACATTTGCCTCTCTTTAAAGTGTTATTACAAATTAATATCATTTTAAAGATAGTAGACACATGATTACTAAGAAGAAGATAAGGAAGCATGGTGTACCTGCAGGATATGCCCTTGTGAAGCTTTTATATTCCCCAACAAGTTTGGATACTAAGGGATTCCCACTCAAGCAGATGGGTGACATAAAGAAAGTGATGGATAGTCATTTGATAGGTAGAATGAAAGGGAGGATGAGTCAAGGAGTAGAAGTATAATGAGAGAAATTTTCTCATAGTATGAGATTCCATTTAGATAGTGAAAGTTAGAGAAACATTATTTTATTGTTTTACAATAGATTTTTCACCATGCTTCATGATGTTTAACCCACTTTAAGCGTAAAAAAAACACACACACAACAAGAAAAAGATAAAAGTAAAACAAAACCAATATACACAGTAAATGTATACACCATGGCTATAAATGAACCAAGATGGGAACATAATATTGGTAATTGGTCTAAAGAAAACAAAAGATAAAAAGGAAAGCAAACCCAATATACATAGTAAAAGTATGCATCATGGCTATAAATGAGCCAAGATGATAACGATGGTCCAGAAATAATAACAACAATGCAACACAAATTGAAATAAAGACAATTAACTATGCCCCTAATGTGTTCCATAGTGATAATTAAGAAAATTTAGATGCCCCAAGAAAGGATACTAACATGCAAGGGAATGGGATCAGACTGAAAGAGTGGAGTTAAGCAACTCCTCATGACACTCTTTATTGGATCCATGATGAAAAATGATCTGAGATTGAAAAGGGTCATTGCCCCCAAGCAAGGATGATGGCATGCAAGGGATATAATGAGAACTTATATTTCCCAAGCAAGGATTCATGAAAAGGAAATAATTGTTTGGACTTTCCCAAGCAAGGATACTGACATGCAAGGGATAAGATGATTTTTGTGATAGTCATAAGATGGTTGTAATGATCACTATTGTTAGAAGCACATTGGACCTGAGATGGGGATGAATCAGTCCTCAAAATATTTAAATCAAATTCTAGATTACTTAACCAAACAAAAATTCCACTTATCTAATCATTAATGTGTGCACCATCAAATATCATATATGTTATAAACCATGAACAAGAGAATCAACACAAAGACATAATATATAAGTGGGAAAACCTCAAGGGGGAAAAACCCCACTGAAATAAAATATTTATATTTATTTGTTTCAAATTTATTCAGGCACCAATCCCACAAGGATCACCAACCCCTAGTTTAGTAGAGCTACAACCCTACAAGGAGCACCAACCCCTAATTTTGTGAAACTCCAACTCCACAAGAAGGCTACAACCCCCAATAGGATCAAGCACCCACTCAACCACCTTATGAAGAATATATCTGATGTATTTGTTCGCCACAACTAATAGAGATCACAAATTCATCTCACAACACTTCCAAACCCTTGTTCAAACCCTAGGTCTTTAATCTCTCACAGTCGCCAAACACTCTCTTCACTTCTCAAAGCATAAAACCCTTGACACACACTTAAAGGAATTCCTAAACCTATCACACACTTTATCATCTCTCAAATCATTCTCACACACCTGCAAATAAATCTCACCTAGGTCGCACTTCTTGCACACACACAACTAGTTCAAATTTACACCCAAAACATCACTTTTATAGCTTCTTCTTGACTCAAATTCAAATGAGGTAGGTTTCCCTCCTTTATCTTGACCCCATTAAATTTAAAAAATCTAATAAAATTTATCACAATATTCACAAATAACCCAAGTAGGTTGGCCTAGCCAAAACCCTTCCATCATGTACCAAAATCCTCAAATCCCCATCATTGGAATGATAAAAATATCCTAACACCAAAAATATTTTTATTAAATCTATAAAAATCACCACACATGTTTAAAATTACATTTAAACATCATCCATGGTTGTAATTTTCATGAACCAATCAAATTATTTTGTTTAATGGGCTCAGTGGCTCATTGCCTTCACAAAACACTTGTTTCCAACACCATGTCTTCAACTTTTGGATTCAATATCACCCAATAACACCTCAACTATGGCATGTGAGAACTCAATGGAAATCATATAACATTTATAACACTTCTAAGCAAGTTATATCTCATTAAACAATCATATGTTTAAACCACATCAATGTTTGTCTTCACCAAATCAAGTTGCCCAAAACTTAGTTTTACAAATGCTACTGGTTAACACCATTCCTGACACTTTCAAGAAATAAAAATTTATTAAATATATTCTAAATTAATCCCTCTTCATATTCCAGGTGATTTCATGCATCACCAATCCATTTCATGCACTAAAAAACTCAGTCTTTTAACCAACATTGTCCTATCTTGTAAAGCCAAAAATATTCTTGTCCACAAATCAACCGAAACCATATCAAAACTCATCATCATGATACAAAACATATATAAATGGAAATATATATTAATTATCTTTCCAACACAACTTGAATCACATCCTACATCTTCATGTAGCTCATGTAATGTCAAATTTACTTAATACTTATTCTAATTGCCCCAAAACTACCCTTTGACCAGTCAACATAAATGAAACATACTTGCCCATCTATCAGCATCATCATGTCCTAAAACCATCATTAAATTCAAAAAAACTCACATAAATCATATAGTGGTCATTTATTTTGCAACTCCTTTGGACAACCTTGTCCCAAATTGAACTTCTTCATAAACTGACATGTTTGAGTGGGGTCCACTCATCACCATGAGCACTACCATACATTTCTAGAAACCTGGAGGAGTCCTATATATTTTATAATCATCATATAAGTAAGTATCAAGAAAAACTAGCCACTTAGGAAGCAAATCTCTCAAACTGCTTTCAAGCTAGGGTTTTAAACACATAATGAGTTGTTTACCTTATTAACATTTATTCATAAAAACGTGACGATGAAATTACCTCATTATTTTTCTAAAACCTTATAAACTCAATTTATAATGATCACTTAAAACCACAATATCCCATGAAAATCACACAATTCATGGTGAGCATTAGAAGATCCAATTCAGCTGGAAATGTCCTTCTTCTTGACCTTGTTTCACTAAACTGACATAACTTGCAAAATATTATTTAGAATGACTCCAAAATTTTCTCAAACTCAATTACACCAATTTTCATCATTTCTAATCATTGTATTATCTCAAAAAAATTCCATTTCTCTATATTGTCTCATTTGCATAGCTAGCCCTTAGGGTTTTACATTGTAAAGGCTAGGGTCAACTGAAACAACATTGTAACTCATCATGAAAACACTAAAAATGGTCCTAACATACCTGATACATCATGATAAAACTTCATACATTCATTCACAATCTCATATAGCTTCATAGCTCAACCCCATGCCACCTAGCATCCATACTTGCTCCAAATAAGCACTTAAATCATGGTCACCAACCTATATTTGCACCCTAAAACTCATGTGAGTGCCAAAGAACTCTCTAATCATGATCTCCATCATGCTTAAATTCTTATAAAGTCTCCAAGAATCTCATACCACCATGAACTGTCACCTGGGCTAGCTAGATCACCTGAATAGGCTTGTAAGAGAAAGAAATCCTCACTAAAGCACCTGATATCACCATGAACACATATGAATCATCATGTCACCATCATCCTCAGCATGCTATGACTCTACTCCATCATCCAATTTTTCATTAATTATGTTTTTCATTAATGAAAACACCTAAATAAAGATGCCAACAACTATGGTAGGAGGTAAAAATTTGATTTCATTGAATTGTGTTGGTTTCTTGGATTTTTTTGTTTGGAGATTTTGTAAATTTTTATTGTAGACAACACACTTATACCGAGTTGAATCAAGTATAATTAAATTTTTTACTTATTTAAATATCAACATTCATAACAATAACAATTACATAAGATACATTAATTGCACAAAGATAGTATTATGTGGAAACCATTTGGAAAAAAACCCATAGAGAAAAAAATGCTTGGAACTACTTGTCCAAATCCGGTCACAAAATTAATTATTTACAAATTTTTATAGGCACCAAAAGATATCTTTGGAGATACCAATCCCCAATGCCAAGCACCTACTCAACAATTATTTCTAAGAACCAACCCATTAGAGACACCAATCCCTAAAGTCGAGCACAAACTCGAAATATTCGTGAGCACCAACTCACTAGAGACACCAATTCCCAAGGATAAGAACCAATTTAGAAATCAAACAATCCCCCTTCGTATTTTATTCTTCAACCAAATGATTGCATATAGATAACTCTTCACTTCTTCATGTTGCTTTTGTACACTCGTGCTTTAAATTCACCTTACTTCATGCTCTACTCACTCTTTCTTCTTCTTCAATAACTCAAAGAATCTAATTTTCTTAATTTTTCTCTTCCTCTCTCTTCATAAATATTTTAGATTCATCTTCATTAATCACTTCTCACTTCTTCCTCTCTTCAATCATTTTTTAAATCGGCATCACAATCTCGTAAGTAGCATGCACACACGAATTCGCAATTAAATTCATTTATTTATCATTTTCATTACATGAACAAATGTGAAATTTCATGAGTCAACATCCTTTATAATATTCATCATGATTCAGCTTTCGCATATTTGAAATTTGAATATTTTATGTTTTCAATTACTCCCATGACCATCCCTATTTTCTCTTTGATCCGCGGTTTTTACTAACCATCGTGGACTTTACTCAAATATCATAGAAAACTATGCCTTCCTCAACATTTCCTTGCACATCCTTTTACAATGTAGCACTTTCTAACTTCTACGGCCCTTTCTCGACACTTGTGAATCACTATTGACACCTGCGTAGAACTATCAACACCTATGAACCATTATCACCATCTATGGAACACTATCAACACCGCGGAGCACTACTAACACCTACGAAGCTCTACCACCACCCGCAGAACATTACTGGAACCCACATAACACTACAAATCAATTTACTTCAACATGTGGAATGAAAAGCTCAATATGCCTAACATATGACATCAATGACTATATTTTCAACAATCTCTCTCTTTTCATTGATGGCAATGTACAAGACGTTTCATCTGTTCTAAATTTCCTTGCTATATTATTTCTAGTTACTTCTAGCTCCCCCTTGAAGAATCACTTCTTCATACATTCAATTCTCCCCCTCGACATCAATGGAAAAGGAAAACATTCTCACCACATACTCCCCGAAAATATGCTTCCATTTAATGACTTGCGAAAAGGATATTACTCCCAACTTTTCTCTGAGATATTCAAATGTTTCTTTTGGAATAGGTTTTGTAAAAAATTGGCAATTTGTTCTTTTGTAGAAATGTAGTCCAACTTAACATGTTGATTTACAACTTTTTCTTTCAATAAATTATACTTAATGGGAATGTGCTTTGTTCTAAAGTGCATAACTATATTCTTTGAGTTATTTATGGATTTATTATCATCACAAAATATAAAAATGGAGAATCAAATTTACCTTGATATCCTTTAGAATGTGTTTCATTGAAAAAACTTGAGTGCAACATGATAATGCAGCAATGTATTCAGCCTCAAAATTGGATAGAGAGACAAAGCATGTTTCTTGCTTAGCTAGGATACTAAACTATATCCCAAAAATAATGCAATCATCAATTGTGCTTTTTTATCATCAATACAACCATCCCAATCTACATTTGTATATGCTTTTAGAGTGAAATCTTCACCTCTTTGATACCATAATCCAGTGTACCTTTGAAATACTTGAAGATCCTTTTAACAACTTGCACATGAGTTTATTTTGGAGCATCTTGAAATCATGCAACCATACCTACTACTTGCATTACATCAAGTCTTGATGTAGTCACATATAATAAAATTCCAATCATGGATCTATAGAGAGTCTAATTTGCTTCAGGGGATACATCATCCTTGCTTAACTTACAACCTATGATCATGGGAGTACTTACAGGATTGCATTATTCCATTCTAAATTTCTTCAACATCTCCTTAATGTACTTGGTTTGAGAAATAAATATGCCTTTGTCTGATTGTGAAATTTGTAATCCAAGAAAGAATGACAATTCACCAAACATGGCAATCTCAAATTTATTTTGCATTTCCTCATAAAACATTTTACACATCTAGTCATACTACTACCTCCAAAAATTATATCATCAACATAAAAAAAAAAATAGTTGATTCTCACCTTCAATTTTGATGTACAAATTATTGTCAACAATTCCTTTCTTGAATCCTTTTTGTTGAAGATACTTATCTAGTCTTGAGTACCAGGCTCTTTAAGCTTCCTTCAATCCATAGAGATATTTCTTTATCTTGCATACATAGTCCTTATCATTAGATAGAATTAATCCTTTTGGTTGTTCAATGTAAACTTCTTCTTCCAAGTTTCCATTCAGAAAATTATTTGATAAACTTTAAAGTTCTTATAACACGCAAATGCCAAAAACATCATAATGGCTTCTAAACGTGCAACAGGAGAAAAGAAAAATTCAAAATCAATACCTTCAATTTTATCATATCCCTTATAGACTATCCTTTCTTTATTTCTTACCACTTTTCCATCTTTATTCATCTTGTTCTTAAAAACTGACTTTGTGCCAATCAAATTTTTATATTTTGGTCTTGGAATAAGCTCCCATGTTTCATTCTTCTCAATATAATCTAGTTCTTCTTCCATAAATCGAATCCAATGCTTTTCTTTACTTCTTCAAAAAATATTTTAGGTTCAACTTTAGACAATAAAGACATATTTGCATTTTCTTATGCATTTTCCAGTCTTCTCCTAGTTTGTACTCCAAGATTTTTTTCACCTATAATCCAATTTTTACGAATAATTATTTTAAACTGATATGGATGGTGTTTTTATTCCTTTATACCAACTTTTTCCTTTTCATCTTCATCTTCTTCATTTGCTTCTTCAAGAATAATCAATTTCTTGTACCTTGTTTTGCTTGTACTTGATATCATCTACCTTTACATTTGCACTTTCAACAATTTTGAATGTTTTTAGATTGTAGCATCTATAAATCTTGCTCATTTGAGAGTAACCAAGAAAAATACCTTCATCAGCTCTAGCTTCAAACTTACCCAAGTCTTCATCATATTTCTTGATATAGCACTTACTTCCAAAAAATCTGAAATGTTTGATTGTTGCTGGTCTTCCCTTCCATAGTTCATAAGGATTTTTGCTGTTATTAACTATGATTTGCCCTTTATTCAAAATGTAGATTGCGGTAGTTACTTCCTCTCTCCATAATTTGTTAGATACTTTGGATTCATCTAGCATAGTTCTAGCCATCTCTTGTATAGTTCTATTCTTCCTTTCAACAACTCCATTCTACTATGGAGTTCTTGCAGCAAAATAATTCCTTTTTATTCCATGATGCTCACAATACTCTATGAATTCATTTGACATGAATTATCCTCCTTGGTCAAATCTTAAACACTTGATTTTTAAATCTATTTCATTTTCAACCAAGGATTTGAATGCCTTAAATTTTTCAAATGCTTAAAATTTTTCTCTTAGAAAAGTAACATGTGCCATCCTAGTAAAATCATCAATGAATAACATGAAATATCTCTCACCTTACATGCTTTGATTTCTTGTAGGCTGCAGATATCAAGTATACACTAGTTCGAGTAACCTTATGGTTGATTACTCCTTTTCCTTGAATAAGGCTCTTGTATGATTTCTAAATTGACATTGTTTCCAAATGGTATTTTCTAGTTTAGTAATTTTTGGCATGCCCTTAATAGCTTTCTTGGAACCGATCTTTATTAGATTATCAAAATTCATGTGAGCCATTCTTCTATGATATATCCATGTTTCATTAATTTTCCTCATGTAGAGTTTTTCACCCTTCATCTCGCTAAGAATGTAAATATTATTTGGTGTCTGCATGCATCAATAATAACTTTCCTTGTACTAGATTTATGATCTCACGACCTCCAAAGATAAAATGTTACAAAGTGTATTCCTTATCACTCATCTTACTCACACTTAAAATATTATGTTTTAGTCCTTCAACATATAAGACATTTTCGGTTTCCCTTTCTTGAAAATGTTGTAGTGGCATTGTCACCAAATTTTAGAGTACCTTCATTTACCTTCTTCAAAGTTAGAAACTTACTTTTTTCAGTTTCCCTTTCTTGAAAATGTTGTAGTGGCATTGTAACCAAATTTTAGAGTACCTTCATTTACCTTCTTCAAAGTTAGAAACTTACTTTTGTCCCTAGTCATTTGGCTTGAACAACCACTATCAATGTATCACTTATTTCCTTCATTTTGTGCATGAAATGTTATCTGAACAATCATGGAATTCTCTTTACTTGTTTCTTTCTCTTGCTTCTCCTTCCAAAATTTTCTAACTCAACTTTCGATTATCCTTGGTTATCTCATTCTTAAGCTTCCTGGTGGAATACATAAACCCACTTCTACAAAAGTGAGCTATATGCCCAATTTTTGGCACTTATAGTATTTAATATCAAAATTCATCAGCGGAGAAAATGATTTACAGCGGAACACATATATGAATTCACATTTGCATTTATCTTTCTATCAAAAATTCTTGCATAAGATCTACAATCTATTGTCATGTGACCAAATTGATTACATGAAAAATAATAACCATAAAAAGAATTTTGAAACCTGATTTTGTAATATTGACTTAGAGGTAGAGATATTCTTGTTGAATATCAGTTTCCCAATGGAGGAGTAACATGACTTTATTCTCTTCTGCTACTTTCATTTGAATTTCTTTTGAATTGAGGAATATGTACTTCTTCCTTCTTACTGTTCTCATCACTAGTAGAACTTTTAAGAGCTTCTACATAGCTTCTTGATTTTTCTGAACTTGTCACTTTTGGAGATTCTTTGGGATATACTTTTGCAGACTTCTCATTATATCCAAGACCTTATTTGATAAATGGTGATCTTTGATTATTGATGATGTTTTCTAAAACTTCAGATCTCTTTCCAAACTTGAGACAACTTTTCAGCTTGGTAGTTGATTTCTCAAGTTCCTTTCTTAAGGAGACAACTTCACATTCAAGTTTCTCACAATTTCCTTATTTTTGTTTGGATGTGTACTCACGTCTTCATATATCTTATTCATCTCCTCTAGTTGAATATTTAGATCTATGATCATTTTATTGGACTTTTCAATATCATGCATCATCTTTGAATTTAAAGCAATATACTTACTTTATAGCTTTTGAAATTTTTGCTTTAGTTTTTTATTTTTCTTTCTAGGGATCTTGAGTTATTCTAGGGTAGAAACAAGTTCACCTTCAAGATCCACTTCAACTTGAAATTCAAGTATCTTCATCATCTTCTAAATTCAACTCATCGTTTCCTTCATTTAACTCTAAGGATATGAGTAGAGATTCATCTTTATCACTAACAGAGATGCTTTCATCACTTTTTTATACGTTTTACTTTCCTCCCTTGTATAGAGGTTATTCTTGTGCTTGTATTAATTCTTCTTATTTTCAGATATCCGGGCTTATAACTCTTCTTCTTGGGTGAGAATAGATGTTACTCTCCTTTAATATTTGTTCTTATTTTGTATTAGGTTATTTTTGGTAGATGTTATTAAGTGTAAAAATATCTAAAACTCAAAATATGGCAGGGTTTAATGATACCTACACCAACAGTCACAATTTTGGGATGGTGGAGAGTAGACAATGAACAAGAGATCCTCCTTTCACTAAGTAAAGAGACCTACAAATATAAACAACTAGACAAGAGATATTAGACAAATAGGATGATGAGTTACTCGGTAAAGACTGATCCCAGGAATTCAAAGGGGATTCCTCGATGTATGTCAACTCATTTTGATGCAATTAAGTGATTTGATAAAGATAATAAGATAAATAATGACAATCGTAAGTATATAAGATAAAGGAGTTATAACTCGAGGTGAAAAGGAATATCTTGTTCTACTTTGTAGGTGGCCCATGCTAGAGTGGAAACAATCTAGAGATCTTCAAAGTGGTCGTACCAATAATCCATAGATGCTTTTTGGATTTCATGGAGGAATTCTAGTTGTTCCTTAATGTATTCCAGGGGTTGGTGTGAATCCAAAGTGTAAAATGTATGTGTGTGGAAGATATCAAATTGCTCCCATATGAAGGGTTGTTGAATGATCGAGACCTCATAGATGCTCATGATTGGATGAGACTAACCTAGAACAGTCATTTACAATGGATACATGTTTGCAATCAAGAAGATTAACTCCGAGAGATATGAATGGCAATTAATAAAATATGATGATTGATAAAGGAATCTAAATTAAAAAAACTTGTAGGTGATTCAAAGGAATTGCTAACGATTGAAGGGAATCATGGGCGATTCCTATTTAAAAGATTAATTTTTTTATAAATATAATTTGATTGAAAATAAAGACCTAAAGTGACTATTTGTTCTTTTTTGATGTATGACTAGATTAGAAATAATGATAAACAATGCGAGATTACCTTGTAATGTGGAAATGAATGTACAAGTATTCACAATATCTTATTTTTTAGATGATGTTGATCTATCGCCTTTCGACGATATATGGATGCTTGAGAGGATATATGTTTATTCGAATTGGTGCATTATGGCTCTTGGGAGTGGAAAAATCTTATTACAAGGCTTGGAGATTACTAGAGTAGCTGAACTTCATTTGTACGTTAAATAATTAAATATTCTAGATGTAAAAAATTTCCCGTAAATAGGAGTTTGAGATCCTATTTATAATCGTGGGCAATTTGTTGGAATCACGAGGAGATCTGGGAAATTCATAGAAACTCGTTTAGAAGTGGTTTCAATGGATTTCAAGTATTGGGATGAGGGTAAGTGATTAGGGGAGAGGTTGAGAGGTTAGGAGGTTTAGGGTAAAAGGGTTAGGATAGGTTAGAAATGGCTAGGAGGTTTTAAAGAGGTTAGGGTAAGTTTTAATAGGTAAATATGGTTTACATGGAGTAAAAAAATGATTTTATGGGGTGAGTGAGGTGACTTTTAGATAATGTTTAAAGTGATAGTTTTAGTGGACTAATGTATGTATGTGGCCATGTAGGCGGGTGATAAAAATCTTGTGTCTACATTTACTCCTTTTTGTTGAGTGGTTTGTGATGGACAAATTGCTAGACAAAAATGATTTGAGATGGTTTGTTTTGTGCTTAGATAGGTGATTCCCCTTCAAACTCGGGGTGTTTGTGAAAAAGTGCAAATGATCACCAATTTTATTAGGTTGATTTAGATAAGATAGGATTGTTTCACTTTGATTTGCCCCAAGATGAGGCATGGAAACAAGATAGCCAAAAAGACTTGATGCCACCATGGAATCAAATGTTAGGGGAACCAAAAGGTTCGCGACCTATAGACGTATGATTCACATGAAGCAAAGGTGGGAGAGATGATCTCGGGTGTCTTTGTCCATGATGGTGTTGCCAAAAGGTGGGATTTTTAATATCATGAATTATGGTGATAGGGGAACCAACGGGTTCATATCCTATAGAAATATGACCTACCAGTGCTAAGGCCACAAAAATCGAGGTGGATTTTGATAGAGGCGAGGCTTTGTGATTGTGCTATGTGATCAAAGGTAGTATTTGATTTGATTGATTGATTTGATTATTCTCGAAAGGGGCTTTGGGGCCCTAAAAAAGATGCATATGTTAGAAAAGTGTGTTATTTTGGCAAGGGATAATGAAGATGATGGTTTAAAATGACTTGGACATTTTAAAAGTGTGTATTGATAATTTTGAAGGGAATTGTTAGTGAATTAAAGAAATCATTGGCGATTGAAGGAATCATCAGTGATTCCAAGGAAGGAAAATTGGTGCCCTATGAATAGTTGATTTACCATGGTAAATTCATTTATACAATGCATTTAAGATATTTAGAGCTCGAATTTGTGATATTTTGAGTGAAAAGTGACAAATGGAGGGTGTCGGAGGATCCAAGAGGCAGAGGAGGCCCATCTTAGGGGAGGTAATTACCATTTTTATTTTTGTGTGTTTTTTACTTGTTTTTAATTTTTAGGCTTTTGGGATCACGTCAAGGCACGTTTTTGAATTTCCATAATCACCTGTGATTTTGGGAAATTGTTTGTGATTAGGGTGAAATGCCAGCAATTATGGTGAATCACTAGAAATTTTTATTTGATATTGTAGTTTGATGAAATTTGTGATTAAATGGTATTCTAATGGTTGTTTTTTGTATTGTGGATGTAGGCGAGAGATAAATTGACTATCGAGATAGAATTCCTCTAATATTGGATGATATATGGTCTTCTTTATCGATGATGATTAGGATCCCGCTCACTTGTAGGATGTGGGTCTAGGGGTGATGCACCATTACAAGTGTATCCATAGATAACAAGGTTTGTTGCTTACATTTCTAGAGAGATGGGACCCGACACATTAAACTTTTGGTTACCGATAGGTGAGATGACCATCACCTTAGAGGATATACATAGGGTTTTGAAGTTTCCTATTTAGGGGAGGGGATTTATTTGATTGATGAGATAGAAAGAATGACATTGATGAGGAGAGTGTATGGTGGTGATGCAAATGGGGTAGAGAGTTCTCTTGGTCGATTTTCATATAGGGAACTATATAGTCCCGAGATAAAGGGTTGCGCTTTGATGACCCTAATGATGATTGGGATTAGTTGTTATGCTTTACCCAACTCTATTGGGGGTTAGTTCTTTTGGATGTTGATAGGGGTCTTAGCTGATATGATGGAGCAGAGAATTTTTGGAGGGCCCTACTTTACATGCTTAAACTTCTAGGGAGTTGTGGTCATGGAGGATAGGGAAGAGGTTTGGGATTGACGTGGGTTTCTTATTGTTGTGTTAGGTGTAGGAGCATATTGCATTGGCTCGGACACAAGGCTTACCATGGGGAGGCCTGGAAGTTTTAGATGAGATGGTTGGATTCATCCAATGGAGATCAAATAGGGAGAGGTCGGATCGGTGTAGGGTGACAAGTATTTTTGATGACTCCTTTTTGGATTATAGGGTGATGATGTTAGATGGAGACCATATATTTGGTTTCAAAGTATGCCCCGGTGAGGAGGGTAATCTCATAGCCACCCAACAGAATATATGGGTAAAGGGCCGATGGCTAGGAAAGTGGGATTTGATCATATTAAGTCACGTCATGTAACAACTTAGATTGGTCAAGGATGTTCTAGAGGTGGCTAATCCTTACAATTGTGATATGGGGATATGTTATTATTTTCTATTACAGTTATTCATGCCATCACCGATGAGGAGGGGCGGTGGGGGTGGATGATCGGGGTGTGCCCATGGTAGTGGATAATTCCAAGGTTACATAGGCATATGTTGAGGGTAAGGGAATGCGCTTGGTAGAAACCAAGGCACACACAAACAAGGATGGCTAGAAAAACAAGTTTTAGTATGAAAACACATGCATGTAAGAAGATAATGTGTAATCTATGACAATGTAAAAACTACCAAGCATAGTAGTGTAAACACGCAAGAAGATAAGTAATCCTCACAAAGCGGGTTACAAACATGGGACATCACTCACGATGTCGCAAGACACGTAAGGCCATCATGTCTACAAACAATAAACAAGTGTGCACACCAAACATAGGGCAAATCCCGGATACAAGAAATAAACAAATGAGAAAAGCATAGACAAGAAAAATTAGTCATGGAAACATGTAATCCTGCAAAACAAGTGTTACACATGGAACACCCATTAGCATGTTAGAGAAATAACCAATATTTCAAAGCGTGAATAACCAAGTAAGGTAAAGTGCTAAGGACAAAATGAAACAATAGCACCTGTGAGAATCGAAAGTCGATTCCCCCAACAACCAATGTAGGAAGGGTAGAATGCGATCATCCATGATACATATAAAATATCTGTATCTACGATCACAACTAAACAAATATGTGAACGTGCATGTGTGGATGGTATAGATAATGACATATAAGAAATCAATCTAACATGTGTAGTAAAGTGATCATGTAAAACACTAGTAAACAAGAGTAAATACCCCCAAGACAATGTAATATGTTGTGGATGGATAAAATGGAATGCAAGATGGAAAGTTAGGACTGTGTGCCCCCTGAGTGAATAGAAGTGTATGTAATGAGGTTCATTTTGTTTTCCCCCTCAGCAATTAAGAATGAACCATAAATGAGAGTGCATCATCGGGAAATGGTCGAGTAGTGTGTGTTGTGTCTAACGCATTGTGATGAATGTGTAAGTGTAGTGATGAGATGCGACCTAGCGGACGGTGTGTACATGAACCCTATAGCGAAGCATATATCACGACCAGATGAACGTATAAGTGATGATTTATCCTAAGTGTATATCACTATAAAATGAATGGATGAGTAATGATTTAGCCCTAAGCGTATATCACTACAAGATGAAAGGAAGGATTGGTGATGTAACCTAAGGTGTATATCACTACAAAATGATAGAATAGGTGATGATTTAGCCTAAAGCGTATGTCACTAGCCTAGGATTGTCGCATGTATGATGAGTGTAAGGTCCATTTGATTTGTAAACCCTCGGCAATCGAGTATGGATCGAGGAACTAAAGTGTGTCATAGGGTAGTGATTGCAGCACGTAGAAGATAATGTATCATATTTCCCATGTGATGAATAGAATGTGTAAATATGGTATGTGTAGAATGAAAATGCAAGATGTGTAGAATGTATAACACGTACTATAATACATGTAGATAGATGAGTAATGTAGTATGTAGGGATGAATGTAATGCTAGACTCATATGTGATGAAGACTAGTATAGTATGAAGACGTGCAATGTATGATGTATGGTATATGACTATGTATAGGATGTGAGGAAACATGTATAAATAGCCTAATAGTGTATGATGTAAAATGTGTAAGGTGAGGACTAGTATAATGTATGATGTATGAATGTGGAAATGGCACAATGTTGTAGAAAAACGTGGAGAATGGATGGTGTATGGTGTATGACGCATGATGTGTGATGCCTATAGTGTAATGTGTGGGGTTCAGTGTAGTAGTAATCCCTCAATAGTCAAGTTTAAACCAAAGCACAAGAGTGTGTCATCGGGTAATGACGACATTAAAACATATGTATAACTATGAAAAATGAGATGATGTTATGCGTGAATGTGAAGAGTGTGATGTAGTACTATGTAAGAATGATAATGCAAGAATGAGGGATATGTTTATGATGTTAATGTGATGGGGGATGTGTGAGCTACTATGCCCCCAAGTGTGTATGCAATGAAAATCTAGTCAAAATACACTAAGTGGATCGATGTAAGGAGTAATTGCTTTACAAACGAAAGTGATAGGACATGCAAAGTGATATAGGAGTGTGATCATCGATGGTTCATCACCATAGCGAGTTGTATCCGGGTCCCAGTCATCAATATATGTAGATTTGATAGTAAGTGTTGGCATTACAAGGTTAACGGTAGGAGGTAATAGTGGAATCTTGCATGGTGGTGGTGAAAGTGAAAATATATCATAAACACTAGGAGAAGGATTGGTTGTTGGGACGAAATTAATTGGTTGGAGCCTAGATTTGAGGGGAGGCCAAGTTGCATTAAGTCCCAAAGGATATTGCTTAGGTTGACTTAGTAATGCAGTAGATGACTTAGTAGGAGGGGTTTGTGAACTACTTTCGATATTTAGTTGAATTTTTGACTTAGCGATACCGTAGGTGATTACTTAGGTAGATCTGACTGATCAAAGGAGTAGCCTTAAGAGCCCATGTAGAAGTAACCTTTGGAGAGGACGATGTAACATGAAATTAGGAAGTGAATGAGATAAACCCTTGACACTCAAGATGTTTGATTCTATGTTGTAAAGCATAGCAATTGTTTTCATTATGTCCATTGATTCTATGATAGTTGCAATATGGACAACCTTGATATTTTGTAAGCCGATAAGGAGGATAGCAATGAGTAGGTGGAAAAGTGATCAATTGATGACTAAGGAGTTGAGTAATAATGTCATGTGGCATAGTATTGTGCTCAAACATAAGAGGCTCAAGAAATGGCATGTCTTGAGGTTCAACTAGATGACATGTAGTGGACATAGATTATATATAAGATGTAGAAGGAGCACAAACATGCGATTGAGAAGCATCCTTAAGTTGTTGAATTTCAAATTTAAGAGATGTGATTGTGGATTCCATGGCTATAAATTTATCTTGAAATAATGTATGTAAGGCTTGAATCGAGTCTAATAGTGGTTGATTAGATGGAGGATCATTAAGACTAGGGTCAAAAAATAAACAATGAAGCATATAACTTAATTCGTGTGGTGGTGTATTATCATCAAAATACTTGGTGTCTAGGGATTTTTGTAAAATAGCCTGACAATTGGGATATCTCTTAAGAAAATCAGATAAAGAAACTTGACGACCCATGATAGAAGACAAATGAGGATCCTAAGTGTGAAAGACATCGGGTTCACCAAAATGATTAACTAAAAATGGACTAACTATGTAGTATATAGATAGTTAATCTAAGTTATGAATAGTTGTAATAAAGTAGATAAATGTAGTAAACAAGAATGTAAATGAGCTAAACAACTATGCAAAAGGAAATGCTAACCCTAATATGCAAAAGAGAGTGAGGAAAGAACTCAGTTGATAATGAGATGCCTATTGGAGAGTGTCGCAGAGGTGACTGGAAAAATTAGGAGCAAGAACGACTGTGCAGAAGTCCCAAAAAGAGTGGATCTGGACTATTTCTCTAGACTATATCACTTAGAAGAGGACTAGGGCACCTACGGGTGCTCTTATCTACAATTTGGACACCCTGGTCTATGCAAAAGCTCTGAAACTGACTTTTACAGGGTCGGAAGGTGGTTTGAAACCCTCATTGTGTGTCGCATCAACTTCACTATCCTACATTGAATGTCGCCAATACTCCAAGATGAAAGAAAGACCTGTAAGATCCCAAAAATAAGCATCAAACCCTAAAAAATAATAATGCATATGAAGGGGTTGGACTGACCTCAGTTGCCACAATGGTGGACTTACTAATTGAGCATTGCACTACATCTCAAACCCAATGTATTTCTATGTGCAAGTGTGTGTGAACATGCCCTAGGTTGCTCTTGTACCAATCGCACTTTGTGAAGTAGTGAGCAATAACTATGTGTAGAAAATGTAGTAAAATGTGTGCATGTAATAGAATAGAATCCTCCCCCTATGAAGTGTGATGCAAATTCCTAGTCTTATGCCTTGATGATGGAGCTATGTGGATGTAAGTGATCTCCAATACAATAGATGGATGCAACTCTAGATGGAGTGATAGTAGTAAGTGATGCTAGGTCCCTCATTATGGTCTCATAACTTTATATTTATAGGGTTCTCTTGATCTAATTTCATAATTAACCCCGAAAAGGCCAACCACAAGAAAAATAAAGATGCCAAATGGCTAGAAAGAGCCCAAAAAGTGGCGGGAAAGTGTGAAAAGGACCGAGGTGCCCTTGGTGGGACCGAGGTGCCCTTGGTGGGACCAAGGCACCCACGGGCTCCTCGTTACTAGCCGAGCACCCCAATCGAGGCTAAAATGATGGGAAATGACCGAAACAAACTAGGCATGTTTGTGCAAGAGGTCGGTAATGATGAAATAAAATAAAATAAGATGGCCAAAAGACGGGGTTAATTAGTACTTTCTTCACTCAAGAACCTTCTAAATAGTAGTATGAAACCGGGATAAATAAATGTCTAAAGTGCATGATTTTGTGACTACGGTGATGCATAAACCAATACGTGCATCTAGCTAATGGAGTTGGCACCATTTGTGTTTCCTTGAAGAAGAATGGAAATCCCTCCGGTAAGGTTATAAACCGCTCTTAGCTTAATTTCATAAGGTTCCTAGGTGTTTGTCAAAGGATTTCAAGGAAAGGACCGACTTAATAAACAATAAGTTTATTATTTTAATTCTAGTTATCTATAACTAAGAACGCATGCACGGGCTTAAAGGGATTAACAAAAGTATTATCTCGTCGTAAGCATTTAGAACAAACTTATGTGTCATGCTCCTAATTGTAAGTGACAAATATTACATTCACTCAATGAAATACAATGTAAATGGCTTTACTCTACGTGAGCTAGGACTTTATGAACTACTTTATGAACTAGAGTAAATGTAAAAAAAAAAGTCTAAAATATATTACATGTTCATATGTAACTTTAGGACCCTTGTTATGAATGAGAAAAAAATCTTCAAATTCTTAAAACATACTCATAAATCCATGAAGAATGTGAGTAAACCAATACATTGAAAGCGATACAAAAATCAAAGACCACATTGGAAACCATATGAAACCTAATAGACTCCAAAGACAAATCCCACTACCATCCTCAAATTTCTTTTCAATAGAAAATAATGATTAGAGAAGCACTATAAGTAATATATAATGCATGGGAAGAATAATTGAAGCATGAAAATGATAAGTGTGTTATTATATATTTTTAGTACATACCTTTAAAAAATCAGAGAAGGATAAGTGTCTCCTTTTTCTTTTTGGAAAATGTCGGGTCATAAATTTAAAAAATCAGAAAAGGACAAGTGTCTCCTTATTCTATTTATTCCACATTAAAGAATCGATTAAACATAAAATTGAAGGTTGTTGACTTGATATACACTGAGGATAAAAATTTGATTTTATCAATATATAGTGAAAGTGTGTTGAATTTTTCATATCAAACAAAATTATATTGAAAGCATAAATGTTTTAATAACTAAAAGTTACATGGTTGGAATAAATGAATGCTTAAACCTTGAAACTTGAATGAGAAGTTTCGCCCTTGAACCAAAACTTTAGTATTTTATATTAAAAATACCATGTATTAAAAAATGAGACGTTATTGTGAAGCTTGATTCTATAACCTACATTTATAATGCCGAATAGTGAAGTGGAGATTATTATTAATTGATTTTGATTTTAAATGTGTATTATAGAAATTAGTTAAATAGAAAAAATGAATCAGTGGAGATTCTTTTATTAGACCACTATTGATGGCACTTTTTTTTAGATGAGTTTGGTATGCATGTGTAGAGGAAGGTAAAATATATATAGAATGTATTTTCATGGTTTAAAATGTGTTTCAAGTATATAGTTTGAGGTTGTTTTGATTGTGCTTCAAAGCAAGACAATATAACGTTAATTTATAGAATGAGTTTTTTAATATATTATTGAGTATGAAGTATTAGTTGTAGGATTTCATGTAACACATGTTAAATGTTAAATTTATCGAGGTGTATGGAGATTTTCAACCCGTGGATATTCAAGTGACGGGTGTATGCAAGCTAAGAATGGTCTAATATAATATCCTCTTTCTTCTCAATAATATAAATTAGAATAATGAATGGACCATTCCAAGGCCACACATAAGAGAGTTGTAAGGTGTTAATGTCATGGATCTCGAAGGCAATAGTCCACATTCTATCTAATATGTAAGGTTCCAAAGCTTACATCTAGGATGAGGGTGGCATCTTATTGAAGTCCTAATTGTAGATTAATAGTATGAGCTTGCAAGTAAGACATATGTATGTTGGGGTTGTAAACATGGGTTGTAAAGATGGATAGATTGTAAAGCCCAAAGGGTGGATTGTAAGATAAGGATTGATAGATAATAATTCAATAGGTTAAAAATATGCTACTCTATTATAACCTATGCATAACCAATCAATCAATTGAATATGAAATAACACAAAGAAATGAGAGGTGAGAGATACTTATCTTTGTGCACACACTATTGGCAACATTAACTTCTCGCAGAGTTAGTAACTCCTTATGAGAGAGTTGAAGTGGGGACCATAAACAAAAAGAAGCGAGCCTAAAAAACCATTTTTAAGACTTCACAGTTGGGCGAGATCATTACAAGTGCAACTATTATGCTTGAGAATCCTAAGGACCCAATACTCTAATAGTAGACTCCAAAATATAAGAAACACTAACTTCAAGACCTTTAAGACCTCAAGAGAGAATTTACAAGAGAAAACAAACCAAAATAATGATGATGATGTGTTTTGACATGCACTCAAAATCCGTGTATATGGATAGGTCATTATTATACATTAAAGTTTCATCTCGCTGATAACATCGACCATGGTTGATGTAGTTGACTATCACAAATAAAATCCAAACAATATCAAACATGATCGATTTCGTCAAGTCTAGGTAATGTGTCAACATGGGGTCCTAGGAGAAAGTCTAGGGGATGGAGGAAAACTCTAGAGCTAGTGAAAGGTCGTGTGATAGAGGTTGTAAGAAGATATGGAGGAAACAATAAGAAGGTAACAAGGTGATCCATATGGAGACTTTAAAAGGAATGACTATAAGGGCATAAATGTATCTAAGGTGTCATAACATCAACTACAAATTAAATTTATCTCACATGTACTACCACTAACCAACTTATATCATTTTTTTGTTATCCTCACTCCTAGCAATATCCCTAAAGACAACACTCTAAGGAAATCAATACGTTTGTAGTACTTGTGAAGAGTAAAAGTTATTAAGATTTTTTTAATGTGTATACATGTGCCCTATTTGAAGATTGGCATTTGTCATAAAAAGGGTACATGAGGTGGTCTTCAGAAAATAAAATGTAACATCGAAAATCCAAATGATTGAAGTGAATGAGTAGTAAAAGTGATAAAAACATGAACTCAAATAAATAATAATTACCTTCTCACAAGTTTATCAAGTATAGCGAATCACCAAAATGTAGAAAGAGTTGCTAAGTAAACCAAAGTAATACACAACTAAAATGAAAAACTAGAAGATATATTAAATAAATGAGAAATAAAGTGGAAGCTAAGGAGAGTTCATAGAAGAATGATAAGATTGTGTTAGATATGAAGGTAGATGATGAAATAGTTTATAAGTGGGAGTAATATGAATAAAAGAGGATGTGAAAATGATAGAAAAGTGATATAAATATGATAAAAGAAACAATAACATGAGGAAGACAATCAAAAATGTTTAAAGGTGGGGAAAATAGGGAAATGATTACATAGGGCATAAAAACCAAGTAGGTAAGGATCATATACTAGAAAATAGGTATTTTTTTATTTTTGAGAAAAATACATTCGATGTTTCTTGTAGAATATAAGTCAAGGTTATAATAACGAATATATCAAATTTTTACGAAATATGGATGTCATAAAAGAAGGTTCAAAATTTTTGGTTGAAAACATATAATCAATAGGTTAACCTAATCATTTTTCACCTTACATTTATTGATTTTAAAATTCTAGAGCTATGAGTTATCCTATTTAGATAAAAACAGATTTGTCACAAGAGTATGATGAGGCGGTGTAGGTGGATGAGGTAGAGTATGTCTTGAGATAGATCCACAATTAGGTTTTGTTTGAATTGAGGAAGGGTAACTAAGATAAAATGTAAAATTATGCCTTGGGAAAATATACATAGTCAAATTTTCTCCAACATGTGTCAAAATATTGGTATCAACAAATGTTAGGTGGGTTTGGGAACATTTTACATTATGAGGTCATTAAGGTAGGATTTTAAATCTTTGAATGTAAAAAGGACGCATGGCTTTCCACATAGTTCCATTGGCCATCTTTGGGCTAGAAATGTCACACAAGGTCTAATGCTTTTTACAAGATAGTCAATGTCATCGTGTGGGTAAGGAGTTAAGTACATGGCCGATGTCGTTTAGTACAACTTGGTTGATGCAATTTATATTGCATGACTGATGGCATAGGAGTGTGAGGGTTTTAAAACTACACTTTGTTTATTTTGTAGGATGATAGGCATGTATGATTATGGCTTATAATAGATTCCATATGATTACAGATTTGATGATAGGATTATCAAATGAGGACAAAGTGTAGATATTTGCATTGTAATTTAATGGGATTATGCAGATGTATGATATCTTGTTGGATGTAGACTTGTTACAAGTTTTAGTTAGTTTTTGGCAAATCGTTTCTAACACTTTTAGATGGAGGGTCGAGGGGATATTATTGAGACTACATTCACATTAAAGGATGTGTATGTGATCTTAGGGCTACTTATTAGTGGGTAATGTAAGTTTTTAATGTAAATGAGATATATTTCAAGAGATAGCTATCACAATGAGTTATAGGGGTGGATTAACACATTTTCAGTCTTTGATAGTTCACTTGAGGTTAGTGTATAGCTCCAAAATTCTATATATCCAAAAGGAAATCATAGGTATGATGGTGGCACATATCATGTGCCACAAGTTACATAGAGGTACCCCACTTTTTCCATTTCATAGGAGCAAGGTAGTATGTATAGTTAGGGGGAGGTATATGGGTGTAATTAGCCCGTGATCTATATTGTCTTAGAGAAAGAAAGTAGTTGGTATTGGACCAATGATTTAATCATCAAAATGGATACATGATAGATTCCTCATGTACGGGAATGTAGGCACTTTGTTACAAATAACATTAGATATGCCCAATCTTCTACAATGGGAGAGGAGGTCAAATCCAAGGCTTAGGTAGGATACCTAATGTTACAAATGATGTAAATGGATCGGAAAGTGTTTGTAACGTCTTGATTTTGGAAGCTACTATGATAACTTCTTTTCGTGATGCTGCAACCGTGGAAATGAGGATTATTATGTTAAGATATATCTTTTAATTTAAAAAAAAAACATGTGTCACTAATCGAACCCTTGCCCCTTGCTTACTTCGTAACCTTGTTTACTTGGGACGGAGGTCATCATAACTTGTGTTTGTAAAGTTGTGAACTAACGAGAATTACTTTTGTACTCAATGAACTCATAATCATGAGATAGCACACCTTGAATCAATTCCATTGATCCAAGGTATGCTTCAGCCTTCTTTAATATCGTCTTGTCGATTGACTTCCCAGATAAAATGAAGTTTGGAACCGAACAGGAAATTGTTGCAATTTTAAAAGAATCAAGTACGAGTATGCTTACTAGGCACCATGTAGCCAACGGTAAGGTTTGATTCTTGAATACATACGAGTTACGACGCTGGAAAGCGTAAGATAGAAAGGGGTTTGATATAAAGTTGGCAAGGTATATGTTAAGCATTGGACGAAACGTCCTGCACTATACTGGTTTTGAACATAAGTTGGTAAAACCTACTTGGAACCTATTAATTAAAAACTATGGGTTATATTTTAACCTATGACCTAAAAATTATCCTATGAGGATTTTATAAATTAAAAGGATGGAAATTATTGCAAATCCTAATGATTTGCGACCTAAATGGAAACCTAACCATGGATAATGTAACCTAAACTATTGTTAGCCCTAAGAGGGGCCTATGGATACATGTCAATGAAAGGATAAGGAGGGAAGGTTTTAAACTTTAATGAAAACATTAAATGTTGTCCTTAAAGTTTTAAACGCCAAGTTTGGCGGGAGCAGAGAAGTTGGAGGCTCCTAATTAAACCATACTACTAAATTCGAATTACAAGCAAAATTGTGAGAAAAATCCTGCCAAACCTGAGTCGGTGGTGGCATGGGGAAAGAGGAAAAAGTAATGCATTCAATGCATTTATTGATCTTGGTTTTGACACTCGCCCGCCTAGGAAAGAGGAAAGAGAAATTTTGTGAACCATTGTTTTCCATTTGGTTTCGGGTTTTCTCTCTCTGCATTGTGTTTCCCTTTCGAGCCTGCAAAATTGTGTTCCGGCCATTGTTGTTCGACCACCTTCGAGTGGTTTTGGACCTATGTGAATAAGAAATCCATTGAGAGAACTGTTGAATCAATAGTTGGAGAGAAGAACTCGGGTGGAGCTCGACTATGACCTTCCACGAGCTAACCAGAAGTTACACAGGCATGTTGGGCTCTTTTCTTTAAACAGATTTTGCTCTTTATTAAGCGTCTTCATTAAAAGAACTTTGCTCTTATAATTGGGTGTTTTTGTAAAAATAAGATGTTGATATGTTAGATGTGATCTTTTACTTGAGTTGTCATTTGAAATCAAATGCGATTTGGGTAATTTTTGGATGCATACTGGAGAAAATGGGTGTTTTCTTGTTGAAATGGTAAATGAAACGAGTTTCCTCTCTGCTGTTTTGAATTCTGAAAGTAATGGGTAATTGGGTTTTATTGTCCATTATGGGTTGATCTTGCTGAAGGCGACAATGATGTGCAAACTATTTTCTAAGTTTTGTGTGCGCAAATGGTTATGAAAACCATAAGAATGTTTGACAAGACTGTTGTGTGAACTATTTTTCTTGTCATATTACAGCGTATGGTGGTGTGAATCCTCCCAGGGACAGTAAGATCATAGTAGCATCTTTACATTTTTTTGTTCTAGATCGATATGATGTTCTACTTGTTTGTTCTTGGTACCCATGTATGACTGTTTGGAAAGAAATTCTTATCGAAATGGGAATAGAGTAATCTATCTATTGGATGGACTGGGTAGAGCATACAATTTTTATTTTATTTCTTCGTTGAACTTAATGATGAATATATATATATATATAATCTGTGGATTTAAAATTCTTCATTGTTTTCATTGAAAATGAACCTGAGTATTGTGGTTGAAAAATGATTTCTTTAATTATTACGGTGAAATCGTGATCCTGTTGTCTTGTTGTACACTCTTACTTGTTTCATACCTAGATGGATATGTCCGTTTTCGGTGAATAATTAATGGAAATGATTTTAATTGGAAGTTCCATTGTTATTGATACTTGCGGGTCAGATGCAAAATGAATTCTGGAATACTTCCTTGAATGGTAGTTAGTAAGTTATGAATACTGTAATAGTCTAGTATAGAAGGAATTACCCTATTGGAAACTAGGTCTGCACTTCATAGTTGATACTCGGCTAAGTAATGAGAAGAGGTAATACAAATCTTCTTCCTTTCATTCGATTATTGACTTTAATTGTTCTCTCTCCTTGACTGTTACCGCTGATTGTTATCTCTTCTTGTTTAAATCATCCAGTTTGGTTGTGATTAAATGAAAGAGATTATTGAGTGGGTAACTGGAAGTAATACTTCTTTTCTTTTCTTATCCAATTTGAATTTTTGTTATCTGATATTGAATATATTTCCATTGCCTTCTAGTAAGCAACTGCATTTTATCTATTGTTTTTCCCCTTTCTGAATTGAAAGAGTACTATGTTGTTTGTTGAATTCTGGAAAGTAACACAAGTGTTGTCACGGTGTATGACTACCTTTCTCTTCTGCATTTGAATTGGTTGAAATTAAATGAGTAGTATAAAGGTGAAGGAGTTCTATTTAAAATTTTAGTCAATTCTTTTCTTTTGAATCCCATTTATAATGATGGAATGGAATTGATAGTGATTGCATTAGAACAACAATATATATATATATATATATATATATATATATATATATATATATATGTATCAGTTCTTACAAATGCTTTTAATCTAGGACTATTTAGAGAAAATATTCTCGGTAGTAATTGTCTAAATCGGAATGAACTCTTTTCATTTTTGGAAGAAAACAATAAATAAAATGGGAATAAATTGTGGCATGTTTCTTTGTAATTATTGGGGAAAATTTGTTAGTTAATCTTATTGTCTGATTGTGATGTTAATTATTGGGATTGGGTTGTTAAATTGTTCATCCTTATCGGCACTTAATTCTTAGATGATGTCCATCTCAATTTCGAGACGTTTCATAAAAGCAGAGTTCTTTTATTGAGACAGTTAGTCAAGAGCACTTCATTTTACTTATAAGTGCTTATCATGCTCAGTTCAATGAACTGACCCGTGCTTATAACTTTTGCAGATGGATCATGTGGGTAATAATGAAGACATGTTGTTTTATGATGTTTTTCTGATTATTTAAAGGATGGATTTTTTTTTGAGATTTTATCAATCTTTCCGAAGGAAATGGAAAAAGGAAAAAGTTGTATTCTTCTTCTTTTGAGCTATCAATGTTGATTGGCATGAATGAAGTTTTGTTGTTCGGATTAGCGAAATGTATAAATTTTATCTAGAAGAACAAAAGAAGGAAATGGTGTTGTTTTAATTGTTGTAATTGTTGAACTATTGAAATATGATTGAGAATATATTCTTCCTCGTTGGAATTATATACATTCAAATGATGGTTGTTAGATTTAAATGGACATAACGTCTATTCTTCACTTGAATGCAACTTCTAAGTTGGGATGTGAAAATGCTTTGTACTTAGGTCAATATGGATTTTTGTTAATCGACATTAGTAAAAGAGTATGATGCATATGAAGTCTTTATGAATGAAAGATGGAATTTAGAATCTAACTAATGAATGTAAAAGAAGGACAAATGAAATTCTGTATTTGGATTTCAATAAAACTCCTTGGGATGTCTTACCCAAAGGATATTTAGAAGGAGGAATTATACCGCCTCTTATCAAACCTTAGACTGATGTAAGGTAATTGTAAATTAAATGAAAACATATATATGAGGAATAGACCTCATTCTTATGACTTCTAATATAATTGAAACTTGAATTCATAATCAGTTGCGGATAAACTTAATTAAGGTTTGTAAATTAATTTTACTTCGCTAAGCTATAGAGGACTGCAAGTCCGAAGCTTTAATTAATGAACCAAGAAAGGAATATACAATACTTCGGTATGGAGAAGGGAAATTATATTAAATTACGAGACAATTCAATTCATTTCGAGTTAGGAAACTATAATGAAATATGAGGTTAGAGGATCAGCAAGGATGCTGAAATTTGTTCTTAACTATTCAAGTAAGAATCTAATCAACTTTTAGCTGGCTATGAAAACCTCGATGGGAGGATCCCGTAGGATGTTGGCACACGCCAACTATAATAAGGTGTCTTCATGAAGGCTAGGCCTTCATGACGACACAATGTTGCAGCTGACATGTTACAACACCCTTCCGAATCAAATCATCGAGGTCTACATAAGCTTGGACTTGGCATCAGTTTTACTTTGGACCAAGCTAGGAATGTGACTTTGTATACGGAGTGACTCACGTAGACTAAAGGTAACTAGACACACGCAGCCAACTAGGGCCGATGAGGTAAGTCTACATACCCTTAGTCACCTCGAGTGCCTCTCTATGCTCTTTCATATTGCTATCTTGGGTTAAAGTTCAACCTTGGACAAGAGGACTGACATAAGTCAGAAAAGACCATTCTAGATAACAGATGAAGTGGGGTGAAGGATGTATTCCATTGACGAGTATGACGTCTAGGAATATGATCATGCTAAGCATGTGAAAATATTTGGCCAAAGTATCGCAAGCTGCTGATTGCGTTGTCCTAAATCACCTAGTTTAAGAAGAAGGATTTCAAATGAATATCGGTAACAGATATTCAGATAGGCCTCTTAAATGGAACACTTCAATAACCAAGAAGGTACAGGGAACCAAGTATACATAGTATACAATGCATGGATTAACATGAAGGATCAATAAGTAGTGAGTCATGAAATGAGTGATCAATGAAACTCGAGCCATGAAATGGGAGATCGATAGTTCTTCGAGTCATTACAATAGCATATGGTTATCTGTTATATGATTGAATGGCATGGAATGTGTGTTCCATATTATGAATATGTGAACAAAACATTGGTTTTAAAATCCTTGTGTGTTCTTGTGTGTTCTAAAAATAAAAAAATTCCCTCGTTCTAGTGTCTTAAAATGGGGATGTTACATCTTGGTATCAGAGCGGAAGGTTGCAGCTCTTGGACCTAATGAGTCCACAATTTAATAAGGTTTGCATTTTCTTGTTGAACAGAAAATGGTTAGAACAAGAGGGAACACTGCGAATGACCCATTACCGGGTGGAGAAGTAGCTACTACCCAAAAACTAGATGAAATCCTTGCTACCCTGCTAGATACGAGAGATCGTTTGACTATTTTGGAACAACAGGCAATGGGCAATGAGGAGGAGGAAGAAGATGCTGATATTAATGATCAGCCACCTCCGTGTACAACACCAATGGAGGAAATCCAGTGTTGATAATAGTAACATGAATGTTCCTATTCAACCTGAAAATAAAAAGGCAAGATTAGCGGTTTGAACTTATAAACGATATAAAGAGAATAAGTCCTCCAAGTTTGATGAAACTACACTTGGGGACGGGGCTGAAAATTGGCTCAAAGTGAAATGGAGAAGTACTTTACAATAAGAAACTTCTCCGAGGAGACCAAAGTGATATGGGGAGCATATCAGCTTTCTCATGAAGCATCATCATGGTGGGACAACCTGTAAGGTTGAGTTGAACGTTGTCAAACAGACATAACATGGGATCAATTTAAAAGTTACTTTAGGCAACGATGGCTGCCTTGACTCTTTTTTATCAGAAAATGACTGAATTTCAAAACTTGTCGCAAGGAAGGCTGATGGTGATAGAATACGGGAAGGGTTTACTTAACTCCTTAAGTATGTACCGCATGATGCCAAGTGACGAGAAGTTCAGATACGAAAGTTCATAATGGGACCGAATCCCATCATTGGTGGCAAGGTGGATGTCCACGGTCTGACCACTATGGAAGGAGTTGTCGAAAAGGCAATAAGACAAGAATAGAAATTGAGAGCAATCTCTGCTCACAGGGAGGAGATTAGGAAGAAGATTCCCAACTCTTCTTCATCTCTCGCACCTAGAAAGGGACCCCTGGAAGAGGTTTGGTATGAAAAAAAAATTGTTGAGGGTAACAATAAGAAAACAGGAATGAACAAACACATTACTTAGTATGCGGAATGGCTTTACAAAAAACAGTGGTAATGGACAAAAGTCCTATGGAAGCCAGAATGATAACTTCAAGGCTAGAAATAAATTTGAGCCTAGGAAGGGGCCCGTTGGAGGTTGTTTCAATTGTGGAAAGAACCATTACGCGAGTCATTGTCCTTTGAAGAAGGACGATCGCGATCAGCACGAGATACAGATACTGCGGTGGCTAACAAACAAGTTGAAAAGCAAGTCACACCCATAGAAGTTTCGGGTAAGTTATTCAGTACACCTATAGTCATAATTTTTTATACTGGAGCTACTGAATGTTTTATATCTACTAAGTTAGTGAGTTAATTTAAAAGGAAATCGAATGAATGGATAAGACATGGATAGTGCATTATGGAAATAATGTTGTCCATACAGTCGATATGTGTCTTTTTGGGGCAATCCTTGACCTGCCTAGTTTCTCCACAGAAGTTGACTGTATGTTACCCCTTTAGGGTCATATGATATAATTATAGGTGTCAATTGGTTGGCGTAACATAAAGCAAAGGTTGAGCGTAATGAAAAATAGATTTGTTGTTTTGATGACCTGCAGAAAGCAGTAGTCATTCAAGGTGTAAAGCGTGGGATTGCAGTTAGGAAACTAACAACTATGTAACTAAAAAGGGCTAAAAATAGAGGCTACACTTTGTATGCCGTAAGAATGACATAAATTGCCGAGGAAGATAATGGTTTTATGAAAAAATATTCTTAGTTAAGAGATTTCAGTGATGTATTTCCAGAGGAGTTACCAGGTCTTCCGCCCAAATGGGAGTTTGAATTTGCAATAGAGATCAAACCAGAACCGAGCCCATATCTAAGGCACCCTATAGAATGACCACCATTGAGTTGGTGGAACTTAAGGCTCAGTTATAGGAAATTTTGACCAAAGGGTTGATAAGACCGAGCGTCTCACCATGGGGAGTGCGGTAATTTTTGTAAAGAAGAAGGATGGCACACTTAGATTGTGCATTGATTACAGAATGTTGAATAAGGCAACCATTAAGAATCGATATCCGCTTCCTAGAATTGATGATCTATTCAATCATATGCATGGGGCATCAGTTTATTCAAAAATAGATCTTCGATTTGGATATCATCAACTGAGAATAAAAGAGGAAGATATTCATAAAACAGCTTTTAGAACAAGGTACAAACATTATGAATTCACAGTGTTGCCTTTTGGGTTGTGAATGCACTGCCACCTTCATGAATTTGATGAATAATATTTTTCAAGAATACTTGGACAAGTTTGTACCGGTATTCTTGGATGGCATTCTTATATACTCCAAAAAATGTTGAAGAGCATCGGGAGCATTTAAAGATAATCTTTGGAAATATTGAGGAAGAGAAGGTTATATGGTAAATTATCTAAATGTTCCTTTTATGATGCAGAAGTGCATTATTTGGGACATGTTATAAGCAAGAACGGGATAACTATAGACCCTTCAAAGATCACAACTATAACTGAGTGGCCTGTGCCTAAGAACGTGCATGAAGTTAGAAGCTTCATGGGCCTAGCGGGATACTATATAAAGTTCGTTAAGGACTTTTCCAAGATTGCTGCACCAATCACTTCATTACAAAAGAAAGATAAGAAATTCGTTTGGAGTGACAAATGTGAATCTACCTTTAAAATTTTAAAGGAACAGTTAACTACAGCACCTATTCTAACTGTATCTGACCCAAATGGAGATTTTACGGTTGTAACGGATGCATCTAGAGAGGGTCTCGGAGGTATTCTGTTACAAAATGACCATGTCATAGCATATGAAAGCAGAAAACTCAAGTTACATGAACATAATTATGCTCCACATGACCTAGAGCTCACTTCCATCGTTCATGCACTTCAAATGTGGAGGCATTACCTTCTTGGTAAGCCTTTTGAGCTAAAAACTGACCATTTGGGGTTGAAGTATATTTTTACTCAACCAAACCTGAATGCAAGATAGCGAAGATGGTTAGAATTTCTATCTCAGTATGATTTTGATATAAGCTACATTAAAGGAAAGGAAAATAGGGTAGCGAGATGCTCTGAGTCGTAGGAAGCACATTTCTACTCTTATAACATTAAGAACTCAAGGATAGTTTCTCGATTCCTTAACATGAAATTTGACCTATCATTTGTTGGTATGGACATCCCTCACATGTTTGTAGCTCCATTCCACGTATAGAATTTAGAAAGATATGGTGGGAGAACATGGTTCCTTCCACATGTAAAGGTTATCCCAAAGAATATTTCTCAAGTTGCCTCTTAAATCAATTGATGAGCTCCCAAAATTTCCCTTTTGTTTGATTGAGTTCATTCAATTCATTTTGTTGTTCAGTGACCAAAATAGATGTATCAAGAACCATTTGTACTCTTTTCTTACTATATTGATGTCAATATGTTATTTTATCTCATACATATCTCATCATTGAATCGAATGGGAGTGGTCAAACGAAAATGTGGTATTCTATGACATTGATAGTGTTCAAGGAATTTCACAATGCATTGTGGCATTGGGAAAGTGTGTACAACATTTATAGTGTTGTGCAACTTCAAATAGGATCCTGTAGATTCCATAATGTTGTATGGCTTGAGATAAGCTTGCATGGAATTCATAATTTTGCACTACTTGGGGAAGCTTGAGCATAAATTGTAGTATTATGTAGTTTAGGACAAGATTCTAATGCATTTATTAAATTATTAAGGTAAGGGGTCCTTACATAGCCTACTTAGGAGTGGCACAAAGTATTGAGAAAATATTTATTTGTTAATTCTAAGTAATTTTTATGGTGTATGAATTCTTTTGAACGTAAATTCTCTTGCATCGAAATGTTGGGTAAGAAGAAACTTGATCTCCTACTCAAGAAAGTTTCTAAAGGTATGGAATAGAATGACCAGGTCTAACAATACATTATTTTGTTAGACAATATGCATCTTTGATTCATCTACCTCTCCATTTTATCAAACATTCTTTATACTCCTTTTTGTGCATCATCTAAACTATACAATCATCTAAAATGAATTAATATTTTGTATGCCTCGTCTATGGTAATTTGTGTCTCCAATATACTTCTTTTTGGCCTTGTTTTCCAATTATCTATTCCATAAAATATGGAGATCCATTATGTTAAAGATAAGAAATATGTCTATCCCTTGTAGAAGCTCCAACTCATATGTCTTCTTGATTAACTAAAATGTGGAATTATTAAGTTAATTTAAACTAGGGACAACATCAAATAACTTGAGTAAATGAATATATTAAATAAATATTAAAAAATGACCCAAGAAACTAAGTAAATAAAAACGATACCCTAAAGTGCAAGAAGGGTTAGATAGAGCTTAGCTGATTTGATGAGCTTGTTAGAATGTGTCTTGGAGATGGAAGGAGGAATAGGAGGAAATGAATCTTCTAAGGTCTTGAGAAGTGCAAATCGAGAAAACCGAGTGGTGGGGCACTGAGAGAGGATCAAGGTGCATGTGGGCACCCTAGTTTGAGTTCTAGGTGCCTTGGTCTATGTAGGAGGTCTAGAAACTAGATTCAAAGGGTCGGAAGATGATGAGAAACCCTTGTTGTCTTTCGTGTGTAACTCATTTCTCTATACCAAATTTTTCCAATGATCATTAATGAAAGATAGACTGTCTGACTCCAAAACAAGCATCAAACCCTAAAAAAGAAAAATACAAATGAAGGGGTGGATTGTCCTCAGCTGAGCCACAATGGTGGACTTACTAACTGAGCACTGCACTACATCTCATACCCGATGTAGTTCTATGTGTGTGTGTGATCATGTCCTAGGTGATCTTGTGTCATTTGTACTTTGTGAAAGTAGCAAGCAATAGCTATGTGTAGAAAATGTAATAAAATGGTGGATGGAATAAAGTAAACTTCCCTCCTATTATGTGTGATACTGAGATGAACCGATCATGTCCCTTGTGATGGAGTTAGATGGATGAAAATAATCTCTAGATGCCTTTGATGGCTGCAACTCTAGGTGGATAGTAGTAGTGACTAGTTCTTGGTCTCTTGTTATGGTCTCATAACTTTATATTTATATGGTTCTCTTGTTCTAATTTCGTAATTAACCCCAAAAAGGCCAACCACCAAAAATATAGAAAAATCAAATAGCTAGAAAGTGACCAAAAAGTGGTGGGAAAGTGTAAAAAGGCCCATTCTCATTGTATTTCATTAAGTTCCATAATAATATATGATATTGCTTCTCATTTGTTTTCAAAGGTTTATGTAAATATATTCTGGTGAATTACTTTCATCTTATTGATCATGGTGTTTTATTAGCATCTGTGTTCTTGGCTTGGTATGATTTGGTTATCATTCCTTTTATGGTATCAAATCCAGGAAATTAAGCATGGCCGACCTGGAGTAGTATTGGGATGGGTGACCTCCCGGGAAGTCCCGGTGTCGTTGCCTCCTAATGTCGTTGGACCTAATTTGGTGAATACATGGTGGGCCCAGGGCTCACGTGGTTGCATCTAGCTCCATTGTGTGGGGGTGTGTTGGCGTAGTAGTTGGTTAACACGATGAGATCCCTCTCCACCACTAGTTTGAGATTTTGGTGTGATGGAAAATCGTACCAAAAGTTCTTGTTTTTCCGTGCTCTTTCCATTGGAAATATTTATTTTGAGAATTTCACTATAATTATAAAGTGCCATATTGTAACACACAGTCAACATAAAGTACCAAAATCTGGGGGCTCTTGTTGCATTGTTTGGGGGTCTTGTTGCATTACTTGGTTCTTGCATTTCTTTTGGTGATTTTTTGGGGGATGATGTCTTTATCTACTTCTGAATTAGATCATGTTGAGCCATTAATAACACATAATTACCACACATGGAAACAATAATTAAGTGGAAATGGTTATGGGCTTTAACTTCTTCAGAACAACCAGTGTTCACTAGAGAATATGAGAAATTTCAATACCAAAGTGCAAATTTGATGAGTGTATGGGTTTGATAGGAACTTATGTAAGTGATAGTCTTTTGTTTCATTTGGAAAAATGTGACTCTCCTTTCAAAATATGGGAGAAATTAGAGGATTTATTTAGTAAGGTGGATCATATGAGAGCCATGCAACTTGAAATTAAGATCACCTCTCTTAATCCTGAAGATTTTCCAACAATTATAGACTATCTTACCAAGTTCAAGAATTTTTTGACACAATTGAAGGGGAGTGGAAGAGATAAGAAAGATTAAGAGTGTATTTACTTGATTCTATCCAAGTTGAGAGGATCATTTCAAATATTTTCTTCTACCTTTTTCTCTAGCATGGATGCCTTAGGTGACACATTCAAAATGCCTGACTTAGAAACATTTTGTGAAAGAATTACTAGGGAAGAATCCAAATTGTCTCACCTTGAGTCTTCCACCTCTCAAAAGGAATTAGTTGTATCTAATCCTAAGGGCAAGGAAAACCAAAAGTAAAACCAAATCCACCCCTTCTCCATCTCAAAGTGCTCCTAAACCCAAAGAAAACAACTCTAAACCCAAGGAGTCTTATAAATCCAAGAATAAGTCTAGTCTTTCATGCTCTTTTTGTGGGGGTAGTGGTCATGAAGAACATAGGTGTTATAAGCGAATGCAAGCCTTAGAGGATGTAGTCAAGAAACACAAAATTTTGTATCCACTCCACCTCCTTCTAATCAGCATGGAAAAGCACTTAATGTTGTTGGGAGATCTCAGTCACCACTTGCAGACAGTTGGGTTATAGATTTTTGTGCTCCTCATCGCATGACTTCTTCCCGGGAGTCTTTTGTTTCTCTAGGTTTTAGTTCTACTTCCAAAATTGAGGTTGGAGATTATTCCTTTCTTTGTTGAGGAAAAGGTGATGTACAACTTGATGGTGGCAGTATCAAGATACACTATATGTTCCTAACATCACTACAAATGTGGTTTATGTATATCAAATTTGTCATTGGTCAAGGGAAAATAATTAATTTTACACCGCATGGGGAAGAAGTAAAGACTTTTTGGAGCCTTATTCACTTGTTGCTCATGGTATTGTTGATCATATTTCTAGACTATATCACTTTGAGGGTTTTAATGACACTTCTTCTATAGGGACAAGATTGGTTTCTCATGCAGATTCAGAGAGTAAGCTTTGGCATGAAAGATTTAGACATCTTAATTATAGATATTTGAAGGAGTTGAGCACTCATGGTATCGTAGATGGTCTTCCTAGAGTTTTTATCTTGAGGGAGTTTTCTCTAGCTGTGCATTAGGGAAACAAAACCAAGATCCATTTCCTAAGAGTTTTGTAAGAGATCTTCTTCACCACTTGAGCTTGTGCATAGTGACTTGATGTTTTTTCCTACCCCCTCTTTCAATGGATCTAACTATACACTTACCTTTATTGATAATTTCTTGATGTGTACTTGGGTTTATTTTCTCAAGTACAAAAGTGATTTTTTTCACACTTCAAAGTCTTCAAGGCTTTGGTTGAGAAGCAATCTTCTAGTTGCATAAAGAACCTTCGTACTAATAATGGGGGGAGTACTTCAACAATGATTTTTCTAAATTTTTGGAAACTCAAGGTATTATACACCAACATTATGTTCCTCATACTCCATAACAGAATGGCTTAGCAGAAAGGAAGAATAGAACTTTGAAGGAAATGGCTAGTTGTATGATGTATTCTAGATATTTACCTCCTATCTACTAGGCAGAAGCAGTTAATTATGCTAACTACATTCATAATCGCACACACACAGAGCACTTGATCATTTGACTCCAGAGGAAGCTTGGTCCAATACTAAGCCAAATGTCTCATTTTTTCGAGTCTTTAGGAGCCATGTTTGGGCCTTTGTGCCAAAGAAGAAAAGGAAAGCTTTGGATAAGAAGAGTAAACCCTTGATCTTTGTAGGGTATTGTGAGGACATGAGAGCTTATCAACTTTTAGATCCTAATACACATGATGTTCTTTTTCAAACACATGTTCAATTTGATGAGCGCTTCACTCCTCATGATTCTTCATCTTCTTCCATGCCTCCTTCTTCTTCATCTCATCTTGAGGATCCTTTCTTTGAAGAGATTGATGAGGAGGTTATAGATGTCGTTGAGGATCTTATTCCCACTGATGTTATCACTATGCCTAAGTGGGCTCGTCTACAGATTTCGAGGCGAACCTTTCATGAGGATCTCCCACCCACTAGGCATCATCACGCACATTCTAAGGTTCGGACTTTTATGTCCAGTAGTTTTGAGGATCCATGATATTTTTAAAGGCTCATGGGATACGGGAGTGGGATGATTTGACGTCATTTGAGTATTCTTCTTTGATGAAGAATCATACTTGGGATTTGGTATCTCTTCCTAAATGACGAAAGATGGTTAGGTGTAAGTGGGTATCTTGAACCAAATACATAGTTGATGGGTTCATTAACAAGTATAAGGCTCATCTTATTGCAAAGGGTTTTTCACAAGTTGAAGGTATTGATTACTCGAGACATTTGTACCCGTTGTCAAGATGGATTTTACGCCTTGTACTTGTTATTGCTGCATCACAGGGGTGGCCCGTATACCAAATGGACGTGAAGAGTTCCTTCTTACATGGAGATCTAGAAGAGGAAATATACATGGAGCGATCGGGTGGATTTTTTAGGATTCTTCTTTTGTTAATAGGCTCTAAAGGTCTCTCTACGGTCTCAAACAAGCCCCTTGGGCTTGGTATGAGAAGATGGATTCTTTTCTTCTATATGTTGGTTTTGTTCATTGCCACTCTGATCATATAGTGTATCTCCGGCATGTTGGTGAGGATATTCGATACTTGTCTTGTTTGTTGATGATTTTTACTTACTAGAAGCTCTTCTTCCCACATTGAGTATTCAAAGGGATCTTTCTACAGTTTGACATGAAAGATCTTGGGCTATTGCATTATTTCCTTGGTTTGCATATTTTGAGCAGATTGAGGATTCATTTAAGTCAAAAAAAGTACACCCATGATCTTCTTGGTGCTTTGATATGGCTTATTGGAAGTCAATTCCGTCTCTTTTCAGTTTGGAGTTACTCTTATTTTTACATGTACAACACCACTTTGTGATCCTACATTATATAGGCGAGTTGGTTGGGAGTCTCATGTACTTGACCCATACTCACCCTGATATTTCATTTGCAGTAGAGCTTGTATCTCAGTTTACACATTCTCTTCGTAGTAATAACTAATGAGACTTCTAAAAGGATTTTACGCTATTTACAGGGAACTTCCCACTTTGGCCTACACTACACTAGGGGTTCTACTCAGTTGGTTGGGTATACAAATTCAGATTGGGAAGGTTCTATTGATGACAGGAATTCCACTTCTAGCTATCTTTTTGTCTTGGTTCTTCTCTAGTTGTTTAGGTGTGTAAAAAGCAACAGGTTATTGCACTTTCATCTTCAAAGGAAGAGTACAGGGTAGCAATTACAGTGAGTCAATAGATTCTTTGGCTTCAATAGTTATTGACAGAGTTTGGATTCCCACAGGATTCACTGAATGTAATTTAGTGTGACAACCAAATTGCAATTCACATTTCTTGTAACCCATTTGAGCACCAGGTGACCAAGCATATTTAGATACACATACACTTCATTCATCAACACATTCAAGATGGATTTATTTTCTTGGAGTACATTTCGACTCTTAGCGGAGTTGCAGACATCTTTACAAAGCCTTTTACATCACCTCGCTACCTTGAGTTGCATGGAATGCTTGGGGTTTTGAAAGTTGTTCTTGGGGGTGTTCGTGAGAACATATTCCTTCTTCTTCTTCTTTCTCTTTCCTTCTAGCAGGATTATTTCCTTCTTTTGGTTTGAGATTTCTTCATGGATATATTGTACATGAGTACCTCATCAGGACTAGTTATCGAGACTCATACTGTGGACATGCCACTTCTATTTTTACCCCTAGCTTCACTTAAGGGGGGTGTTAGAGTAGGTATTTACCTTAGCTCATGTTCATCTAGGTACATTATTTACCTTTATTGTATTTATCCTCACCCACTTATGTGTGTGGATATTTCTTTTATTTATTTAGATATTATGGGGATATTATCTAGTTGTTAGGTATAGTTCTTTCCTTGATCTATGGTATTGACTAGTTTTTCCTTGATCTATGGTATTGACTAGATCCTTGATGTCTAGTTCTTTCCTAAATCTATGGTCTTGACTATTTCGTTAATCACTAGTTCTTTCCATGATTTATTTCTTGATCTACGACCTTGGTGGTTCTTAGATTGTTATTCCTTTCCTATATAAAGAAGGCCCATTCTCATTGTATTTCATTGAGTTCCATAATAATATATGATATTGCTACTCATTTATTTGCAAAGATTTAATTAAAGTTATTCGGAAAATTGCTTTCATCTTATTGATCACGGTGTTTGATTAACATATGTGTTCTTTGCTTGGTATAATCTGGTTATCGTTCCTTTTATCGACTAGGACCAAGGTGCCCCAATCAAGTGCAAAATAGCACAGAATTATAGAAATAGATTGGGAAAGTATGTGGTGAAGATCGGGAATGATGACAAATAACAAAATAAAATGGCCAAAAGATAGGGGTTAATTAGTAATTTCTTCACTTAAAAACCATATGAATAATATTATAATGGAACTAAATAATACCCTAAGTGCTTGATTTAGTGTCTACATTTTCCCCCACTTTATGTTGGTGAATGGAATGCTCGGTAACATAAAGTAGATAGAGATGTGTACCTGATGTTCATGTAGAGTGATGTAGAAAACATTCCAAAGGACTAGACAAAGTGTGGAGTGAAAAAAACATGATGGAGTGTGGAAACAAATGATGTAAAAGTGCAAAAAAGTGATGATAATGAACCTAGGGAAGAAACGCGTGTGTATTTTTCGATGTGTGTGATGTACCTGCATGGTTAGTATGAGGTGTATGCTACCGCAAAAAAATTTTGTTGACACCATTTTTGTTGTTGTTGTTGACTTCTTGCTTCTCATATGTTGGACCTACAAGGAGAAGATGATCAAGTAGTCAAATATGCATGTATATATGTCAAAAATGCATGTAAAAGATGCATGTATATGTATGTAAGAGTATGTAAATGTAAAATATGAAAATGAAAAATGGAACATGTGCACCTGATCCATGATGAGAGAAAGGGTGTAGAAAGAGGATATCCTATCCTGGTTTTTTTGAGCAAGCAAGTATCCTCTAACTTATAATTTTTTCCCTAAATATGTGCAAAGAGATCTCTATACTACTTGGTTTTTGGGTGATCTGATCCCACTGGTTGAAGTAGTGTAGAGAGGAAGTCCATTATATCCTCTAACTTGTAACTACTCCCCAGAATGTTAAGGAAAACCATGTCTATAAAATCCACTTTGTCAAGGTTCGTAGACTAGTCTCGAACTCTACTCGTTTATAACCCACAATGCCAAGGGTGGAAAGTGTATTGAATTGAACCAGTGTAGAAGCATTGTGTAGAATGTAAAACCCCAAATGATGCCCCCTTTTTGGGGGCACATGTGACATCGCTGATAGGAGAATGTGGCCCCAAAAGAGGACCAACCACATGAACTATGTAACTCTTCCCCTGCAAGGGGAAGGTAATGCACTTCGTAGAAACCAAGGTGCTAAAAAACAAGTGTTAGTACAAACAAGCATGCGTATATAAGACACGTGTATGCTATGCAAATAGTGTGGAATCTAGAAAGTAAGTAAACATACAAGAAAGCAATATGCACCGCCAAATTGGGTTATAAACATGGGACATCACTCACAATGTTGTAAGACACTTAAGGCCATAATAGCCGCATACAAACAAACAAGTGTACACACAAACAAAGGGCAAGGCCTCAGTATACAAGAATAAATAATAGTAGACAATGCAACAAATAAATATGGAAGCAAATAATTATGCATAACAAATGTTACGCATGAAAAAGCTTATTAGCATGTTAGAAAGATAATGAGTATGTCAAAAGCATGTATAAGCAAGTAATGAAAAGTGTTAACTACAAATTGAAACAATAGCACCCCAACTAAGTAGAGATGAATGTGGATGCCCCATCTACCATTGTAGGAGGGCTAGGATATGAGCATCCATGTTGCATGTGTTGGTTGTCAAATAAGGACTTTATTGAAAGCAATAGTCAGGGGACAAAAAGTCCCTCCTCTTTAATGGGAGAGGTTCCCTTATTTAAAGGCAAAAACTTATTTACAAATGTACAACGTTTAGCTTTAATGAGGAACTCTGATATCATGAAAGTGTTTGATATAATAGATCATCAATACAAAAGGATAGAAGAATTAAGGAATGGGATGATGCAGAAAAGCACTCTCAAGAAATATAGATAACAAAATAATTCCTTACGCATGCCAGAATGGAATCATATAGAACAGAATCATTTGCATTAAAAACCATAAGATGTTATTTCATAGACCCAAAGTTCCAGAGATGACATCCACAAGAATACAAAGCTTCTTGAAGTAAAACAAACTAATGATTCAATAACTTTTAACAGATAGAAATGAAAGAACAAGAGCAGATGGAAACAGTAAGAGAGATCTTCTTGTATTGATAGATTTTTTACTCCTTTACACTTTCAAAATAAACAGAGTTCCAGCCCCTAAAAATGGCGTAGAGAGCTCATTATATAGCTTACAAATTGGTTACACTTGGTAACCATTTCTTTTAACTAAAATGTTAATTAAGGAAGTTCTCAACACAAGATCCTTAATTAGTTTACAATGAGCTCGATTTCAGAGGAGGAGAGGAGAAGCTAGAAGAGAAAACATCTACTTATTGTTGAGGAGGGCCCACTGACTTGAGAATCCATTGCCTAAATCTTTTCAATGCTTCAGTTATCTCCCTACCTCGTGGGACTGATGTGTTGGCAGTGGCTTGAGACCAAGTGCCTAGACATTTCTCCATGTCCTTATCAAACTCGGTATGTTCAAGGTATTCTTTATTAGCCTCTTCAATAGTAGATTGAAGTGAGCAAATCTCCTTTATCTTCTCTTTGGTAATTAATTCCTCCTTGAACAAAGGTTTTCTTTAACAAATGCCCTGAATTGAGTTTTAATCTCTTGAAGAGAGAAAGGAACACCTAAAGTTTCATCATGAAGATGACAGTGAATATCCTTGAAGGCAGATACAACACAAGTCTTGAAATATTCTCCCTTCTACCAACTATTTCTCAATTCTCCCAAGGCTTCTTCCAGAACTTTTATTTTCCATTCAACACTAAAAACCCATGACCTTGACAAGTTGTCCTTGACATCATCAAAAACTTTATTGGCCATCAATATCTTTTCATCAGCCTGTTCCATTAGGTGAAGATCTATGATGCAACTACTCCAAAGTTTAGTTCTTTGTCCATAGTTCCAATAGAGGAGGAGAGTTTTTGTTGCAGGTTGGCCACCTTCTCATTGAGTTTGAAGGCCTCTACAATAAAATTCAAGCCTGCAATGATCATGTCATCTACCATGGCTTCCATAGCCCTTCCATAAGTGGAATATCTATGTATATCTTTGATACTCTGAACTTCATCCTGATTGAGAATCATAGGGGTGGAAGGGCAGCCAGTGGAGTAGGATCCAAAACCTTATCCTTAGTCAATAATGACTTGATGAAGCTAGAAAGAACTTGATTTTGTTCTTCCAACTATTCTATAGTTTGTTTACCCTTCTCCACTCTCTCAATAACCTTGGTTATTGTTTCCTAGAGGTTATGCACCTCACTCTCAGGAGTAGATTCTCCCATGGGAATCCTAGAAAGCTCTAGGTCAGAGGCTAATAAATCTTGCTCTGCCTTATCAACTCTAGGCTTTGTAACCTCTAAAAATTGTTGGCCTTGAGCATCTATCACTATTCTTGAAGTTGTTTTAGCTCTCATTTTTGGAGAATGAGGGAGCGATTGCCTACAAGGCTACCACAACATCAAAATTTGGTCCTACCAAATGGGAAGAAGGTTTCCTCTTCCTTGTCAACCAGGGGTTACACCCATGCAAAAGTAGAGGAAGAAGAAGAAGGAACAAGAGGTCCAAGAGCAAGTGAGCTCATGGAACTTAAAGTATTCACCATTGTTTCTTCCAGTAAAGATGTGAGTGAGGCATCTGGAGCTTCTTGAGCAGATGAATCAATGGTACTTGGAGGTTCAGTGCTAGGCACATCCTTCTCTTTTTCTATGGTAACTTCACGAAGTTCCTACGAGTGCAGTACTTCACCATCATCACTTTCACTAAGAACAATAATGTTCTCTTGGCCCTGAAGGTAGTTCTGAATGCCCTGAAAGGGGTTCTTCCTTAATTGGCTCTTGTTTAACCTATTTTATCTTCTTTTGGTATACTTGAGTAGAAGAAGAGGGGGTAGATGATTCAGTTCTTTATTTGAGGAAGGAGGAGGGGTTTGTGCAGGTACCTCCATGTTGGGTGTATGTGATTCCTTCCTAGGTGTTGAAGTATCTCTGGAAGAAGATCCACTTTGATTCTTCCTAAGCTCTCAAACCCTTCTGTCAAACCAAACCTTGGTTCTTACAAGGACAGGGGCCAAAATCTCAACCAAGTCATCCTTCTCCTTCTTGTACCAATCCAAATCTTCCAAAGGATTATGCTTGATTAATGTCTCATATTCATAAGACAAGCAAGTCTTCATTATCGTCTTGGAACCCTTCAGAATTTGGTAAAGATTGAGCTCCTTTATCAGCTACAGAGAAAATCTGCCATAGTGCCTCCGCCTTGCTTCAAAATCATCTGCACAATTGACCTAGTAGTCCTCAATATCTGACTGTGATGATAATTTATTTTGAGGTTTTTCTCAATGAACTTCTTCAAATCAAAATAGGTCCTAGGCCTGAAAAAGTGGACAGTGATGGGAGCAAGGGCCCTTTCTATATTTTGAGCATCCAAGGTTGTTTTGCATGTATAGTTACCCAAGGAAATAGGGAAATGCAGACCAAATATTTTCTTGTCCCAATAGGTTCTATGCAATTTATCCAATTGCTGCACACTTCAATTAAATCCATCTTGTCACTCAAAAACATGGGGACCTTGAGAGGTTTGTTTTCATAACCTTGATCAACTTGATATATGAAAACCTCTTGAACTGAATGAAGAAAGCTCCATACTTACCTATTAGGTCCATAGCCTCATCAGAAAATCTCCTGGCAGTATCACCTTCTAAGAGCCTCACAATATACATGGTAAAGGCATCATTAACCCTCATAAAATTGTGGTTGCTAGTTTCAAGGGTGAATTGAGGGCAGTATGCATAAATGGGTTCATCCTTCTGGCCCTCCATGTATGTGAATCCAAACCACTCTTTGGGATCTTTCTTTAGGGAATACATGAGATAAGAAGTCATATAGAACTTCTTAGTCTGTTGTACATTAGACAATTGCTCGATCAAATTTATACAAATGATTTTTTCCTAGTTTATGCTCTAACTACCTTCACAGACGATGTTGATGAGATGGCACATCCAGAAGTGAAATTAATTGGTAGAGGGAAATTCCATGACACAAGCTAGAAAAATGATGAAATCAGACAACTCTTCATTGAAATCAACCCTAAATAATGCCTTGGAAAGTCGGGACGCTCCTTTCTTAGGGTTCTTCAACCATGATTTTTCTATCCTTGCCTTATATTTATCATTGTCCTACTTGAATAGAGTCTGAGCTTGAGCCTGAGTGATAACGATGGAGTCTTCAACTTCTGGAATCCATAGAGTAGTAGAAATGGCAGCAGCATCTAGTTTGGCAATCAGCTCCCCATGCACATTAGACAATTCTTTGGTGTCCGAGTTAAAATGAGCCCCACAGGCGAGCACGGTGTCGACACATTGTATAGAGATAGGGAAGCCCACCGCATACGCAAGACCGCTATCATTGATCATTTATGCCATGGGGGAAGGATTAGGGCTAGTCAATCTGTTCCAAAAATCCCCAAAATCCAAGTGCCGAACCTCACTATCCCCGATATCGGGAACAGAGGACTCAAGAGGTGAAACTTGTTCTTGACCTTGGAATTTAATCTTCATGTTTGTAGTGTACAGAGAAATAGCCTTCAAGGATCGAATTTGCAATGAAAAATGCAAAAGGAAGGAGCACGAGCAAATGATCTTAATTGTAGGGATTCGAGCAAATGATGGCAAGTGAGCAGTGTGCCAAATGCATAGAGGATAGTCCCATTAAATAGCCATTTAGGAGAGAGAAGGTCATTAAATGCGCATTAAATTCATATTCCCTGACTCAAAAAAGATAAGAATCGGGAAGAGTGGAAAAAACGGCCCGAGATGGTCTTTGGTACATTTGGGACATGAGGGATGCGAAGACATGATTAGACCAACATGGGTGATGTGGGTCAAGTGGGCCAAATGAGCACAGGCGGTCCGAAACATAGAAGCGTGAGGGACGCGAAGACATGATTTGGCCAATGCGCACGATGTGGGGAAATTAGGGACAGAAGGCACAGACGCTTTTGGGACAAATGGGACAAAAGTACGTGAAGGACCTGTGCAGGCTGGCGTGGGTGATCGGGAACAAAATCCCCAGATGAACTTGGGACATGCGGACCAAAAAGTTCCAACATGGCCGAAAGTTAAAATATTTTCGGGGAATACGGCCAATCGGGGAACAAAAGCTTAGCCAGAACTTGGGACATGCGGGACAAAAATGTCTGACAAACCCGCAAATCATCAAAATGACTCCAAAAAACATGAATTTTACTATCTCCTCAACTTTTCACTTCACTAGAACATCACTAAAGGGTGTCAACCCAAAATTTTCAATTTTTACTTTCAAAAGAGGGGAAATTTTGAGAGGACAAAGCATGTAAGAGACCGTGTATCTGCGATCACAACTAGAAAATACGTGAACATGCATGTGTGGATGGTAAATATAATGACATATAATAAATCTAACTAGCATGTGTACTAAAGCAACCATATACAAGCAAATGCAAGCAAGAGTAAAAGCAACCAAGATATGCAATATGTTGTGGATGGATGGAATTTAATTAAATATCGATGATAGGATCCGTGTACCCCGAATGAATGGATTTGCATGCAGTGATGTTCATTTGGTTTTCCCCTTAGAATCAAGAAAGAACCATAACAAGAGTGCGTCATTGAGAAATGGTCAAAAATTGTATTGTTTCTAACACGGTGCGATGAATATGTATATGTAGTGATGATATGCGACCTATAAATGATGTGTGTGTGAGCCCTATAGCCGAAGCATATATCATGACAAGATGAACATAGGAGTGATGATGTATCCTAAAGTGTATATCACTGCAAGATGAATAGAGGGAGTGGTGATGTAGCCTAAAGTGTATACCACTACGAGAGGATAGAATAGGTAAGCATTTAGCCTATAACGTATGTAACTAACCTAGTAATTCCACATGATGTAAGGCCAAATGATGAATGTGTTAGTATGATGAGTTCCATTTGATTTATAAACCCTCGAAGTCGAGTATAGACCGAGGAACTAAAGTGCGTCATAGGGTAACGAGTGCAACGTGTAGAAGTAGTATATGTGATGATGATGATGATGATGATAGACGACTAAATGATGTGTAAGATGTGTAATACGTGGTGAATAGTATGTAATGCAATGTGTTTAGATGGACCTATCATGTAAGTATGTGTGTTATGTAGTAGGCATGATGAGTAGTATGTAATATTGGATGCAAGGACAATAGTAGTGTGACACATGTATGATGAAGACTAGTACAATGTATGATGTGTAGATGTGTAGATGTGTAAATGTAAAAATGATGTAGATTAAATATAGAATGTGTGATGTAAGATGTGGAATGTGTGAATAGATGCAGTCCATAGTACCTATGGTGCAATGTGTGGGGTTCATGTGTAGTATGCCCTCAACAGTCAAGTGTGAACCGAAGAACAAGAGTGTGTCAGCGGGTAATGGTCGATACTAAGATGTATGTATGACTATGTAAGATGAAATTATGTTAAGATAAGGGGGGATGTATGAGTGTTATGCCCCCAAGTATGTACATGATGGAAGTCTAGCCAAAAGACACTAAGTGGATCAATGTAAGGAGTAGTTGCCTTAACAAAGCGATGGGACGTTATAGTGATAGAGGATTGTGACCATCAAAGGGTTCATCATCATAGTAAGCTTCATTCGGGTCCTAGTCATCAACATAGGTAGGGTCTATAGCAGATGTTGGAATTACAAGTTTAACCATAGGAGGTGATTGTTTCGTTTGACTTGGTGATGTGGCAAGATACCTTTGATGAAGGAGGAGTGAGATCATCCTTAAGAGGAGGTTGCTTAGTTTGACTTGGTAATACAATAGATGACTTAGTAGGAGGACGTGATTTAGAGAAAACCTTGAGAAGTGATTGCTTGTTTTGACTTGGTAATGTTGTAGGTGACTAAGTAGGAGGAGGTGGTGAACTAATTTGGAGAGGTTGTTGCTTATGTTGACTTGGTGATGTCATAGGTGGTTTCTTAGGTGGCTCTTGACTAACCAAAGAAGGCATAGGGAGAACAAATTTAGGATCCCATGTGGATGTAGCATTTGTAGATGGGCGTGCAATAGAGTGTTGTGTAATGAATGATATAAATCCCTGATGCTCAAGATGTTTAATTCTATGTTGTATAGCATAATAGTCATTGTCATTATGTCCATTGATTTGATGATAATTACAATATGGATGACCTCGATATTTTGCAAGTCGATAAGGAGGATAGCAATGATTAGGTAGCAAAGTTATCAATTTATGACTAAGGATTTTAGTAAGAATGTCATGTGGCTTAGTATTATGCTCAAATATGAGAGGCTCAGGAAATGGCATAACTTGATGTTTAGCTATATACACAATCTAGATACTTGTGGGTGTCACTTGACGGAGGAGCTTCACAATCCAGATTGTTCATCGCAGTATGCTACTTCCTGCCAAGATACTCACCATATACTATGATAGGGGATGATGAATCCCCATTCACTGATCTATATCCTACAACCTCTAGGTTCTTGGCAATGGGGGATGTTATCCTCTAGGAGACTTCAATTCCCGTATAGGTAACAAATAATGCTCCCAATATGACCATATCTTAAATCCTTTAAGACTACATGAGCTCGGAAAAGAGATGGATAATTATAGGTAGTTAGATGATCATTCCATTTCACCTTATGGAAGACATTTAATTATATTTGGGGAATCTCATGACTTGATAGTGTTGAATGGGCTTTCTTGTTTTCCTGGGTCTCGGGATTTCACCTGCTATCCTCGTGAAGGTGGAGCCGAGTGTCTTTGGATTATGTCATGAGCAACATTACTTTTTAGTCATCCATCTCCAATCTTTGTGTGGAACCTCTTCCACCCCTTGCGACCATGCACCTATCTCTTTTAAGGTCCTACTCCCCACTCTTGGGGCTGCACATATCACCTCTTACACTTGCCATTCTTCCACCCCTATCTCCTTCGACCATGAGTTTGATGATATTTATATTGAAAAATTGACAACCAACCTCCAACATATTAATTCTATCCATTTCCCAATGGCAAGAGCTGAATATATTTCTAGAACAATTTGGAATACAATTCTCAATCCTTTCCCCATTCCACTCGTAATCATCCCACCGGTTTCCCACTTGGCCATTGCACCCTGGAATGCTGGTTTGATAATAGTTGTAGATCCCCACATCATTCGTGAACACCCTTATAGGAAGAAGTCAGCCCAAAAAATGTACCACCGGCTCCTATGGAAAAAGAAGAGGTTATATATTCACAAGAAAGAAAGGGACACACTCAACATGTTGAGGTTTAAAGCGAAGTCTTTTTGGCAAACCTTCCTCCCAAGGAAATCCTCATGTGTTATACAGGACATAGATACATGGTTCAACTATGCATCCTCTCTCTACAACATCCCCAATCAAGTTCCAATTTCAATAGAGAACAGGTGGCGGGGTAAAATTCTCTTCACAGACCGTATGGTGTTACGGGCTATCTTCAAACTTCAGGCAGGGAAATCAGCAGATATAGAGAACTTGAGAGCTGAATTTCTTCACCATAGTCCAAAACTCTTAGCAATGCACATTGTTGATCTCTTTAATCTAGTGGCTTCCTATGGATTCCCACCAAAGCATGGACGTCTCACATCATCTACCCCATATTTAAATCAGGGAATCAACAGGAGCCAAATAATTATAGAACCATCATGATTGGGCATACTTTGAGCAAGTTATTTGCTACAGTGCTAGATGATTTGATTTCCAGATTTGTTGAATCCAAGAAACTCCATGCAAAAGGACAAGTAGGGTTCAGACAGGATCACCGAACAATAGACCATGTCTTAACTCTTAGAGCCATAATTGAAGAAGCAAGGGCCAACAAGCATAAGGTTTATTGTTGTTTTGTTGACTTTCAAAAGGCATTTGATACCGTACCTAGACACCTTCTAATCCAACGGCTTCGTGACCTCCAAATTCTAGAGCATTTGGTTCTTCTTGTGATGACACTCTATGAAAAGGTGGTTGGCCAAGTCTGAAATCCTACTAGTTATACAGGTGATATCAATAGCACCATTGGTGTTAAACAAGGCTGCCCACTTTCTCCTACTCTATTTGGTCTCTACATTGATGAACTAGAGCATATCATTGCAAATTCTGGTCTTAGAGACAATGGTTGTTCTCTATATGATATCATCATTTCTATTTTATTATTTGCGGATGATATCATTCTCATGTCACATACTGTTGTAGGCCTTCAACGACACCTTGACATCTTAAGTTCTTTTTGTGATACTCATGGCTTACAAGTGAACTTAAAGAAAACTAAGGTCATGGTATTTAATACAACCAAGAGGATTGCCCATGCAACTAACCTCATGTACAAAGGAAACTTGGTGGAAGTAGTCTCCTCTTACACCTATCTTGGAGTGACTTTCATGGGCCCTCCTTTGAACATGCTTCATGCAGTAGAAGAGAGATTATGTAAAGGTTATACAACCCTCAATACACTTGAGAGACAATGTTTCTAGCTTCAATTTCAAGATGCCAACACAAAATTGCGTATTTTCCAAACTCTAGTGACACCAATTGTGTTATATGGTTGTGAGATTTGGGGCCCTAATCTTCGGCACAGTAGTTGGGCTCGTGTTGATAGAGTACTCATCTCCATGCTATCCAGGACCCTTCGGGAAAAATGCTCAGTTCCACATGCAATCATCTTGGTTGAGTTTGGCACGCACCCTCTCTGAATCTCAACTATATTTCATCTTGTGATGCTACTCCATAGACTAAGATGTATGGAAGATACACCAATTGGGAAGAATAGATACCCCTTCAAGGCTCTCCAATAATCCATGAGGCTCTGTGAGTTGGGGATCCAAACCACTTGGTATGCACATTGTATAACCTTCCTCCAAAGCATTGGATTGGATATTAATCACCTTCCTCCTCTCACATTCTCTATTAATTCTCCCCACATGCCTAGAAGGGAAATTCATAGAGGAATTAGAGAGGAGATATACAAAGTTTACATTAGATCAATGTGGATTGAACCATTAGAACCATTGCCAACAAAAATGCACCACTATTTGGAGCATTATCTCCAAATTGAAGATAAACGTGTCATTCCCCCCAAATACATCAAGTTCCCACTTGGTTTGAGATTCCCCTTGGGTCAACTATGAGTTTTCTCTCATCAGCTTTGCATGGAGACAGAGCACTACATTCCTAGGGACTAATGCACTTGCAAACTTTGCAACAATGAACCTGAATCATAGGAGCACTTTATATTTCGTTGTCCTATGTACTATGAGATCTCGTGGCAGGTACTATTGTCTCTTTCAAGAAACTCAAGGCTCATTGCATGCCCTTATTCATTATGAAGACCATAGGTGTGTTTCTTTAGTTATCGTGGAGATGACCCAACATAGATATGGCCTTCTCAAACATCATCATGGTAGCCTTGGGTTCAGAATATTGGTGCATTCCTTTAGCCTTCTACATAACACGGGAGGCGTAAACGGGCACATGACTTCACACAACAATCATGATCTACCAGGCGTAGAACATCCTAAGCTTGGCACATAGACTGTTGCTTCCCGTGCCTTTCTGTTGCTTCTCGTATTTTGTTTTGTATTTTTTTCCTTCTTTCATTGTCTTGTTCTCTTTGCTCCTCTTGTAGTCTCTTTAACCTTTTTGGTTACTTCCGAACATTAATTTTTAAATTAAATATATGACATGTAGTAGACATAGATTGAAAATGAGATGGAGAAGGAGAACAAACATGAGCCTTAGAAGCGTCCTTAAGTTGTTGGATTTCAGATTTGAGAGATGTGATCATGGATTCCATAGCTTTAAATTTGTCTTGAAATAAAGCATGTAAAGCTTGAATTGAGTCCAATAAGGGTTGATTAGATGGAGGAATACTAGGACTAGGGTTGTCATATAAACAATCGAATATATGACTTATTTCATGTGGCGGTGTATTTTGAGGATGATGTATGGTGTCTAGGGATTTTTGAAGAGTAGTTTGGAAATTAGGATGCATCTTAAGAAAGTCAAACAAAGAAACTTGAGGAATTTTAGGAGCCATGATAGAGGGAAAATGAGGATCCTAAGCATGAAAGCGGTCGGGTTCACCAAAATGATTAACTAAAATGTGGAATTACTAAGTTAGTCTAAACTAGGGACAACAATAAATAATAGTAAATGAATGTAATAAATAAATATAAAAAAGTGACCTAAACAACTAAGTAAATAAAATATGAAACCCTAAAGTGCAAGAAGGGTTAGATAGAGCTTAGCTGATTTGATGAGCTTGTTGGACTATTTCGCAGAGATGGCTAGAGGAACATGAGGAGGAAACGACTATGTCGAGGTATAGAGAAGTAAAGATATGAGAAATCTTAGTGGAATGGGGCGTCTAAGAGATGATCATGGTGCCTTTGGGTGCCCTAGTATGATTTTTGGGCACCCTGGTCTTCCTAAGAGGTCTAGAAACCATATTTGGAGGGTCATAAGATGATGATAAATCCAACTATCTGTCATATGTAACTCATTTCGCTTTACCATATGTCATCAATGATCATTGATGAAAGATAAACCTATAAGACCCCAAAACAAGCATCAAACCCTAAAAACAAAAATATAAATGAAGGGGTCGATCTGTCCTCGCAACCACAATGTTATACTTAGTAACTAAGCATTGCACTACATAACATACCTGTTGTAGTTATGTGTGTGTGTGATCATGCCCTAGGTTCTCTTGTGTCAGTCACTCTTTGTGAAAGTAGGAAGAAATAACTGTGTAGAAAATGTAATAAAATGGTAGATGGAATAGAATAAACTTCCCTCCTATGATGTGTGATGCAGATGAACCAACCTTGTCCTTTGTGATGGAGCTAGATGGATGCAAATGAGCTCTAGATGCCTTTGATGGATGCAACTCTAGGTGGATGATAGTAGTGAATAGTGCTTGGTCCCTCATTATGGTCTCATAACTTTATATTTATATGGTTCTCTTGTTCTAATTTCGTAATTAACCCCGAAAAGGCCGACCACCAAAAATATAGAAATCTCAAATGGCTAGAAAGTTCCCAAAAAGTGGCGAGAAAGTGTAAAAAGGATCAAGGTGCCCCGATTAGGACTAGGGAACCTGTCGGCATCCTAGTACTAGCCTGGGCATACCGAGTTAAGTGTAAAATAGCACAGAATGACGAAACATACTAGATAAGTACATGGTGAAGGTCGAGAATGACGACACAGATAGTAAAATAAAATGGCAAAAATACGGGGTTAATTAGTACTTTCTTCACTCAAAAACCATATGAAGAAAGTACAGGGACTAAATAATACCCAAAGTGTGTGATTTATTGTTTGAGTTCTCCAAAAATTCCTCGGGAATCCATAAGGTCTTAAATCTTGTTTCAATTGAGTTTATCATTTGTTTCTTACAGAACATTTCTTTACACATGTGAAATTTAACTCCAAGTGTCTCCTTCACAAATATGTGCATTCCCCCTATTGCGTGTTACTCCTTTCTAACTATTTTTCATAGACCTCCTTCATGTATTATTCATCTTTTACACGTCTCCCTTCCTCTAGTGGCAACTCCCTCAATTTTACAAATCCTTATATAATTATTTCATACACAATATGGAAGGGTGAATTCACATTTATTCTATTGACGTGGTTATTAAATGATAACTTGCATGCATAAGAAATGAATCTCATGTTCTTGTTTTCTCTCTTACCAAACTTCTTAGCTAATTTCCAAGGATCCTATTGACAAATATTGTATGGCCATCCATTCATGGGTGACATGCGAACTAAAATGCAACCTTGTGTTTGATTTCTTCCACAATGTGATCCAAAAGTGGTCCACATATTTGGTATCTCTATTAGATAGAATCATGCATGACAATCCATGTAGTCTCATAACTTCCCTAAAAATAAATTAGCAATATATTTAGCATACTTTTATTTTTATAAGAAATAAAATGATCCAATTTGAAGAATATATGTACCACAACAAATATAAAATCATAACCCTTTTTTTTATAGGGAATTCTAAAACAAAATCCATACTCAAATGCTCCCAAATTTTCTCAAATACTAGAATTGGTTTATATAATCTTTATTATGACTCTTCTCCTTTTTTATTTTACAAACTCTACATCTTTGCACATATTTGTGCATTTTTTTGGCATCCACAACCAAAATATCTCTCTCCCAATTGTTCCAAGGTCTTATTAAGCCCAAAGTAATTTAACATTCCTCTGTAATGCTTCTCTTAGATCAAGTTTTCTCTCATTGATTCTTATGGTACACATAACATTGTGCCTCTAAATAATAATATTTCATATACGAAGTATTCTAACCATGGTGTGTGGTTGAAACTTCTTGGTTTTACACATTTTATTCATGCTTCCATTAAATCCTCATCTTTTGCATAGATTTGCTTCATTTCTTTTAACCCTATTACTCCTACCTACATCTCATTCAATAAGATGTATCTCCTACTCAATGCATTTGTAAATATTTGTTATTTCCCAATTTTGTACCTCAATACAAAGAAGTAAGCGTGAAAGATTCAACCCTTTTCATGTGCATCTAATTTAGCTTTCCTTATATTTTGATGAATTACATTGTTTGGTGGTTCGTATACAAAGCATGAAATCCTTAGGTAATAAATAATGCCTTCACTTCTTCAAAGTTTTCAAAATGGCATAAAATTCATGGTCATAACCTAAATATCTTCTTCTCACGTCATTCAATTTCTCATCAAAATAAGTGATGATTTTCCTTAATGACTTATCACAACTCTAACATCTACTTCACTAGTATTGCAATCAAACTAAAACGTTTTGTTCAAATCAAGAAAGTTCGACATTGGATACTCGTGACCTTCTCCTTCGTCTTTTGGAATACATATTTTCCTTAGTGTGAAATCGCATCCCATGGAATGGTATAAAAACAAGTTAGATAGAATCGTTTACTCACTTGGTATTCTCAGGAGCTCCTCTCGAAATACATGTAGTCTTAAGAAAATATTCCTTACTTTTTCCTAAATTAAGAGAAAACATCATGTTAGCATCTATATAATTTTAATTTACTATAAACTAGGTTAAGAGTATACTAGCCCAAGTCAAAAGAATATTAAGGCCAAATCATGTACTATCAAGTGTGCACAACTAAATATCATTGTAAGGGGGTTTTACTCTAGAAAATATCAATCTATAAGTGCTCTATTCTATCACTTTATTTTAGTGCCTTATGCAGCACTTGTGAAGTATCTTATTACTAAAAATGAGTGACACCTCATTTTTAGATGCTGCTAGTTAAAAAAACTTGGGTTTGGATGCTTTGATCATGGTTTCTCATATGGATTGGACACCCTTATATTTTAAAACTTGTCTAAACTACTTCTACAGGGTGGCTCTAAGTTTACACGAGTCGAGATCTTGAAGGACTTAGCCATTTTTGGCTTTTTTACCCTTAAAACAAGCAAGCCAAATTTATTTCATTGTTTTCCTTAAGGGGTGAAACTGACACTTTTAATCGGGCATAACAAGGAAATATGATACATCCACATGATTGGGACTTAGCTACTTTCCAAATTTTAAATAGAGAAACTAATAAGTGACAAGTATCGCCTATCCGGATTCCTATGTTCGACAAGCTATACACTTTTTCCCAAGTCTTAAAACATTGTGAAATAATGATTGATACTACGTGGCATCAATCAAAAAAATTGGGAGGTTTTTTAAGAGGTTAAGCATGGTGGACTTACTTAACACTGCTCAAAGATAATTATCCTAGGTCACAAGTAGTAGTCATCGGGTTTCCTAGTTGCCTCGAGTTGCTTAAGTGTTAACTTATCCATATGATTTTTGGTGACTTTTTAATGCCTTCTAAGTAGTAAAAATCAACACTTTTTCCTCTTTTGGTCCTTAACCCCTTGTGTTAAATATTTATATGAAACATACCACCAACACATGACATATGGAAAATGAGAGGCATGGTGATAATATGTGCTTCCAAATTCTAGTTTAATACTAAGGTTTAAATGGTCACTTGACAAGTATTGAATGGCCACGTTGTTTGACATGAGGCAAATAGGTGAAAAAGTGGCACTAATTAATGCTTTATCCTTGTGCGGGGATACAAGATAAATGAGATAACTTATGTGAGACACGTGTATCACAATGGTACCTCCCACATACAAAGGTGACCGAGGACAACCCTTATGACCATACAAGGAGGGGTTGAACTAATTGATGGCAAGTGGAAAATATTTTTGTGGCTGAGAAAGGGATTCATATTGGTTTAAAGTGACAGACTCTCCTAGTGCAATTGTGAGCTCGAGGACATCACAGGGCTAGGTAAGGAAAAGGAATGGTTTTTCATCCATATCTTTCATTTGGAAGATCCTTTTGGCATGGGATTGGTATCATTTGATGCATATGAAGGAGGGATACACTTAGATAATTTTTAGAGAGAATGGTGGAGAAACATGGAGATCATTGTGACAAATTTTGGGCCATTTTAAGCTTTTTTCTCAATTTATCGATGCATATATAAGTTAAATATATCGTGAAGGAATATTTTCATGCCGGAAGATGAATTTAGGTTGTTATGACCTTTATGGCCCTCCAAAACATGGGGAAGAATTAAAATGGTTTTAGGCATGAGGATGAACCATTAACAATGGTCCACATTGAAATTATGGTGGTTTTGGACAAATGGCAACTTGATATTTACCCTTATTCCCCTAATATCATGAGCATCCTTTGATTGAGGCCAAATGTTATCTCTAAGAAAAAATATTTACTTTTTTATGTATCAAGCTTCAATCTTGATGGATCATCATGATTTAGAATATGCTCCCAGTGGTAGTTTTGGGTGAGGTTTTTAGGTTGGCATCATTTTAGAGCTTCATGATCTTTCTAGAGAAGATAAGCATGAAAAATGGGATATGCTTTAGAATGTTCTTCATCCTTCCCTGTCCACTCTCTTCTCTTTAATCTATAAATTCAACTTAGTTATTATTATAAAGAAACCTCTCTTGAATGCAAAGTTTTCATGCCCAAATGATCCTTGAGCATTATGAGTTGCATACTACTGGTTTGGACTTATGTGATACGTATAATTCCTTCCTAATGATTGTAATATATTGTAAATACTCCTAAACAATGATATCTTGTTGATTTTGTCTCATATTTGTAATTTGGATTATGTTGTTATCTTGTTACCTTTACATTTCGTCATTTCATGATGTGTATGGATTATATTTGTAAATTTTTAGTTAATTGTCTCAACCGTGCAAGGAATTAGAGTTCTCTTAAGGGTATAATTGAATATGGTTTGCTTTTAACCTCTTTTTAGTATGTTTTTCTATTCATCATCTCATGGGATGAGATTCACTCTACTTTGGTGTATCACCATGCTACTTTCATTTCCCCCTTTATCCCTTTTCCTTTCCATGGTTAGTTTAGTCATACATTATAGTAGCTTGGTGGTTGGAATTAGATTAGTTAGTGCAAGAGTCATCCTTTCTTTGGAGGTTTGTCTCTTTAAGTCCAATCCTACACTTGAGATGCAATTCCATGTTTTTGTTGAGATGCACAAATTATTCCAACTTTGTAGACATTTCATGGGTGCATATTTTAGATGACAATAGTTTTTGAAATGCCTAGTGGGAAATTTTTCTTGGACATTTTTGTAGATCCAGTTTCCATCTGTTTTAAATGATTCGTTGCATACTAACATGTGTTATTGTTGAGCTATTTTTTAGTATTAAAAAAAAAAGGGTATGTGTTGTTCCTGATTAGACAAGTGAGATTTTGTGTGGTCTCAACTCATATGGCTTGTGAACCTCATTCTTGAAGCACCCAATGACTCCATTAGTTTAAACAAGCCCAGTTTTAGGGTTTCTAACTAATCCCTTCATCTTCAATTCATGTTTTATATTTCCACTCTTCCATGGCTCTCTAAATAGCATATTCATTTCCTCATTTCAACTCTAACCATCTCCATTTGCATCATTGGGATGAAATCCTCAAGACAGCCATAAACACCCTTCCTCTATTTCATGGAAATGGTGATTTAAACCTTGTTGAGCATATCCAATATGTATCCAATCATTGTGCCATCCACAATATTATAAAGGAGAACATATGTATCAAACTAATTGTATCTTATTTTAAAGGAAAATCTCAAGATTGGTACCAAATTTTTATTCCACAATCCATTTCAACATGGGACGAGCTAGGAGAGGCTAGAATAATGGTTCATGGAGAATAAATATACTATATCCCTCTTGGAACACATCAGTACCATAAGGAGAGCCTTAATGGATTTTAATTTAAACTTCAACCTTAGATTTGATAAGACTTTGAAGAGAAACCCTCAAGAATTCAAACCCTGACCAAGTATGACATTCTTGTACTATTTGAGAAACCTTTGATTATGATCTTTTTTTTTATGATTAATTCTCTTTGAGGTATCACTCTTCCCCATGATTATGAGGTTACTATTTAAGATGAGAATAGTCTTATTCGTGATGGAAAAGGAAATACATCCCCATTTCTATCATTCTTCCCTCACTTTTGAATTTCCTCAAGATCCTCATGAAATTTTTGAGTTTCCCAATAACTAACTTCGTATCCACTTTATTCCATAGAAACTCATTCTACCCTAAACTTATCTCATGTTCTATAAAATTACCTCTCGCCTCCACCTAAGGCATCACCTAGTCCAAAGTTTTTTCATGAAGCTTTGAGGAATTATGGTATTTCATATGTTGTTCCCATTCCTTATCTAACTATAACTAAGCCTAGTTACCCACCATGCTAATAGATTAGGGTATTTTCCACTTTTATGATGAGGATGAAACTTACAAGATCTAAAACACTCCAAATATATTTCAATGCCAAATCTTTCAATTTTCCTATAGGAACAACATGAACAAGAAGAGATTAAACATGATTTTATTAAACGCCTTGAGTTGTAAAGATTAGATCACATGTTAGCATATCATTTAAAGGTTTTAGATCTAAAGATCAGAGAGGTTAATCTTGAGGGAACTCTACCCAAATAATTAGATAGTGGACACCCTCTTACAAATGTTTCATGTCTATTATAGACAAATTTCTTCATAGAATATCATAATATAGAGAATTTACGGTGGCATGACTGACGATGACCTGATCTAGTAAATGAAGGTGAAGGAGTGTTCTTTGATAGAAGTTCGGACATTGATAGAATCAATTTTCTTATTCAAGAGGTTTCCACTATGGGAAAAAGACAAACACATTTAAAAGAAGTGGTTTTCAACACTTATGGCATTCAACTAGGGCCTAAGGAAGAAAATGAAGGTGAGAAAGATGTTTTAACTTAAAGAAATGATCCTCATTGTCCTACATGCTTTGAACTTTTTCCCTTCTTTATGATTGTAGTTTTGAATCACCAAGATCATCTCTAGCTTCTGTAGTTAATCAAATGGATTCCCATGAGGCTAAGAAGGATGATGTTTGATTGTTAGGCTTTATGTTTGAGGATTAAAAGGAAGAGTTGGAGCCATTGGAGGAGGAAGAAAATTTTGTTTATCATAAAGTGGAGGAAGAGAACTTAATTGAAGTCATAAACCCTCTATTGAACCCAATAAGAGTTTTTAATTAAATCTTCCCTTGAACTTGAAATAGAGCAATAAGCTCCATTAAATAATAATGGTGTTCAAACAAAGCAAGAAGAGGTTGAATTTTCTAACCCATTTGTGGGAGGAACAAATATGGAACCTCATCTACACTTGAGGATTTTGAATATTTCATGGCATCTATTGAACATGAGTATAGTGAGAAAAATATTTCCCTAATGCAAGAAACTTTGTGGGAAGAGATTATTGAACAGATCATAGACTTGACAGTCTATAAGGTTATAGAAGAAGAAGAGGTGATTGAAACATGTGTTTTAAATATTCTTGTGTTGTCAAAATTTGAAGACAAGAAAAATGAAGTGTTTTAAGCTCTGTCGATGGATTTTGAATTGGAGAGAACGATAAAATCATAAAGTATATTTTTGGGCCTTTGTTTCTAAAAATTAGGTGTTCTATCAGGAATCTATCCATATCAAGACCTCATTCTAAGTTTTCACTTGTCAAGTTCACTTCAAAACATGAAAAAAAAAAACTTCAAAACACCAAGAGCCATCTAGTAAACTTTCAAAAAACAAAACATAGAGTAAGAGGAATTATATCTTTTGTTTGTAACTGAAATTTTGAGGAAAATAAGTTATAGATATTTTTACTTGTCATCATTCACCATCTTTGTTGCAAATTTTATCTCATGGTTGAACTTCATCGGGAAGGGAAGTTATTTCTCTCAACCAATATGTGAACTTTTATAGCTGGTATTTTTACATGGTTAGGTTAGAAGTAGGCAATTTTCTTTTGGTAGAATAAGTGTTAATCACACTTCACATGTATTCATTTTAGGCATGTATCGTATTCTCTTTTTATAGATTTGTAGAGCTTATTGAGTTTGTGCACATTGACATTAGTCGGCCTCATTCATCTTTCATGCAAGTGTGAACTAAATCATTTTGAGCTAAATTGGAAATAGAATTTCAATAAATTTCATCCAAAGTTTGAATTTTGAGGTGGTATCTCAAAGGTTTAGGGCATAATTTTAATGTGTTCAAAGTTAGATTCAAATCTAGAGCTCCATATGCAAAATTAGAAAAGGTAAGTTAGATGTTTAAAATAGATTCGGGGTGAATTTTCAAAATTTCAAAGAAAATTTTCCAAGAATATATTTGACTTCATGCCCAATGGACACACTAAGGCTATTGATTAGTCCATATAGCATGCGAGATGACCCCTATGAGTCACGAGAAATGTTTTTAACAATAAGCTCATGCTTCATTTTTAGGAAACTTGTTACAAAAAAATTGGTGTTTGAGGATTTGATCATGGTTTTAAAGGATTTTTGTACACCCTTATGTTTTAAAACTTGTCTAAATTGCTTCTATAGGGTATATCTACGTCTACGCGTGCCAAATTTTGCAATACTTGGCCATTTTTGGCTTGTTTTACCCTTGAAATAGGAAAATGACATTCATTTCACTATTTTCCTTAAGGGTTGAAGCGCCAATTTCAATTAGGCACAACAGGAGACATTATACATCCACATGATTAGGATGTAGCTACTTTCCAAAATTTAAATATAGAAATAGATAAGAAAAAAAAATTCACTTATCATTGTTCTCGTGTTCCCAACCTCTACATTTTCCCCAAGTTTTAAAACCTTGTGAGATCTTGATTGATGCTAAGTGGCATCAATTAGAAAATTTAGGAGGTTTTTAAGAGGTTAGGCATGACAGAATTACTTGGCACCACTCAAAGACAACTACAAGTCCCCATCCTCTTGCATTAAAGATCTACATGAAATAGGCCATGGATGCATTACATATGGAAAAGGAGACATGTGGTGGTAATTGATGCTCTTGGATTCCAATTTAATTCTAAGGTTTAAATGTTTTCTTGAAAATATTAAATGGCCCCAATGTTTGACACACGATGCATGGTGAACGAATGGTGTTAATTGATGCTTCAACCTTTTCTTGGGATATGAGATAAATGAGATCATCGATGTGAGACACATGTCTCACATTAATGCATCCCATGTATGTATGTGAATGAGGTCAACCCTTTTGACCATGTGGGAGTAATTGAACCTATTAAGGGCATATGGAAAATATCCATACGGTCGAGACAAGGCTTCATACTTGTATAAATATGATAGTTTATCCTAGTGTATTTGTGAGCTCTAGGATGTCATGACCTAAGTATATGGCACACAAGAAGAGGAATGGTTTTTCAGCCATATCTTTCTTTTGGAATATATTTTTGGCATGGAACTAGTCTCATTAATTGTGTATAGAGGAGGGATACACCCTTAGAATTATTTCAAATAGAATGGTGGAGAAATTTGGGAGATCATCATAACATACTTTGGGCCTTTTTTAGTTTGTTTTCTCATTTTATGGATCCCACAATCAATTAAAAATTCATGTGAAGGAATATTTTCATGCCTCGAAGATATCATTAGGTTGGTATGGCCTTCATAGCCCACTAAAATGCACATGGAAGAGTTATTAAAATTTTAGACATGAATATGAGCTGTTAATGGTGGTCCACAGTGAAATCATGGTGGTTTTTAACAAATGGCAGCTTGATCTTCACCCTTATTCCCCTAATCTCATGAGCATCCATTGATTAAGGCCAAAGCTTATCTCTAAGACAAAATATCTTATTTTTATTCTATATCAAGGAACTTTCAAAGTCATGGATCAGCATGATTTGGAATATGCTCCCAGAGGCATTTTTGAGAAAGTTTTTCAGGTTGGCATCTTTCGTGGAATATTTTTGAGCTCCATGATCTTTCTAGAGAAGATAAGGATGAAGAATGGGATGTTTCTAGAATATTCTTCATCCTTCTATTCTCCTCTCTCTCTCTTCTCTTTCCTCCATAAATGTAACTTAGCTATTATTGTAAATAATCCTCTCTTAAATGTCAAGTTACCATGCCCAAATGATGCCTAAACATTTTGAGTTGCAAACCTCTAGTTTGGACTTGTTCAATGCATCCAATGCCTTCCAAATGACCAAAATATATTGTGTATACTCCCAAACAATGATATACTATTAATTTTGGCTCATATCTACCTTTTGGCTTGTGTTGTTGTGTTCTTACCTTTTTATTTTGTCATTTCATTATGTGTATGGATTATATTTGCATAGTTTTAGTTAATTGTGTCAAACATATAGGGAATTAGAGTTAGATGAAGTGAATAGTTGATTGTGACTTGTTTTTTCCCTCTTGAATTTTTATTTTTATTTTATTTCTCATCTCAATGATAGAGATAGCTTTTACATTTGTATATCACCACACTTCTTTCATTTTGCCCCTTCCCCATTTCCTTGCCATTATTAATTTAATCATAGATTAGAGTAGCTTGGTGGTTAGCACTATAGTAGTTAGTGTAGGATCTGAAATTTCTTCATAGTTTCACCTCTTTGATTCAATTCACACACTTGAAAGATAATTCCATGTTATTCTTGAGATGCAAAAATTCTTCCAACCTTATAGATATTTCACATGTTTACATTTTAGATGACAACAAGTACATCTAAAGTGTACCTAGTAGTAGACTACTTTTGGTGTTGAGGCATAATGGAAAGCATAGGGAAGGGCACTCCAGATTTGCATTCACTCTTATACCATAACTAAGAGAACTATATTAAGTTTAAACCCCTGATTTTGGAAATGAAGTGCAATGATACTGGTCAAAATAAATGAGGTTGACCACTAAAGGCGGTCTAACTCCACAAAATGCCAATTTTTTCATCGAATGTTTATCTGAGTGTTATTACGAGAAAACTATTGTTTGATTATTATAGGAGTAGGTGCAAGTATTCCATAACAAATGAAAGTGCAGAAATCCATTAAAGAAGGAGACAAAGTGACCCATAATTCTCATAGGAGTGCATAGTAGTGGAAAACACTAGCATGTAGTATTACATGAGTGTTTCATTCTAGTGTCTAAATGGGTTTCAATACTCCATTTTAGAGAGAATCACCTTCATCTTTGTCATAACTTTTTTAACCTAGTTTCATATCCTCATCATCCTGCGAAGAAAAAAATCTAAGCACATTGATTTTATTTTGGTTCACTATATTTAGCATGTATCCTAATTGAGTGCAACTTCTTAGTGTTATTTTACATTTACTAAAATATCTGAAATTTTAGAGTATTTATCTATTAATTTAATTACACATTGGTTCTAAGTCAATCCTAATTATATTAAGTCAATCCTAATTATATTAAATCACTTTAATTTGAGTGTAATCAAGATGAACAAGAATGTAAAATCAGTTTAGTAATATTTGACTATTTCGGAAACCGTTATGTTATGGTTATGGATGTGTCACTAAAGGATTGTTAAGGTTCGAGTTGATATTTTTGTTTTCTTAATTTTCTATTTTTATTTCACCTCACTATCTAGAGTGAGTACGTCTCATATCTGAAGTATCTCAACTAAATCTCTAGCACTTTGCAAAGTTTTCCTATCCCAAAGAGGACCGGGAGGATCGGGCTCGAGTCGGAAGATTCTTCACTTGAGTGAAAAGAGACATAGTCCTCATCATCACTAATGTCGAATCGGAAGACTCGGAGCTATGATGGTTGGGAGGATCAAAAGAGGAGTACGCTCATGAGCATCATCATTTAATGAGTCGAATCCAAATCAATGAAGTGAAGAACCTCAATAGGTGGAGAAGTAGAATTCAAAGAAGACTCATCAAACTTAACACTTCTCTCAATACAAATCTCATGAGAAGTAGGATTCAAGAATTGATATCCCTTCATGCCATCAAGATACCCTATAAAGATACAAGGTTTGGATTGTGGTTCCGATGCCTTACGTTTCTTTTGCGAATCGAGCCATAGCCTTGGATATAAAGACTCAAAAATGCTCAACATCATGTTTTCATCCAAACCAAGCTTTAAAAGGTGTCATCCCTCTTACTACCTTGTGTGGAACATGGTTCTGAATGTAATTAACACAATTCTTTGCTTTAGCCCAATATTGCGGAGGAAGAGACTTGAGTGAATCATATAATTGGCCATCTCTTTAAGAGTACGGTTATTTCTTTACTGCTACTTAAAGGGATGTATACTTTAGGCGAAGGGTTGTATTTGCAAGGAGATCCCTTGAAGTGCAAAAATCCATGAACCTATTATTTACATATTCACCTCCATTGTCAATTTGAAGAACCTTGATAGACCGTTCTACTTGTTTCTCAGCAAGAGCCTTAAAGTCCTGAAAATTTTCAAAGACTTCAGACTTAAGCTTAAGAAAATATACCCAAGTATATCGTGAATAGTCATCAATGAAGGTTAGCACATAAAGAGCTCTAGTAAACGAAGGAGATGGAAATGGACCAGAAATATCGCTGTGAACAAGATCCAAGGGACGAGTAGCTCTCTAGGATTTTCCTTTGTCAAATTTCTTTTAGGATGCTTTCCAAGGGTACAACCCTCACAAAGACCCTTAGAAAACTTGACGCGAGGTAACCCATTGACCATTTCATTTTGGCTCAATTGTTCAAGGTAGCGATAATTTAGATGTCTAAAATGCTCATGCCATAGCTTACTAACCTCATTTGCATGAGTGAGCAAGGCAGTGGGTGTAGAATCAGAAGTAAAGTGGGAAAAGGTATATAACCGTGAATGGTGATCCACCTTTCCCTCAGCCACTGTAGTGTCATCGTTAAGCTCACGAATAATCACCAAGTTAGGACCAAATTCCACTCACATTCCTTCACCAAGGTGAGTAATTTGGTAAACCGATAGGAGATTGGTAGAGAGATTAGGAATGCTCAACACTTGGTTGAATGTTCCCCCATCCATCTCTACCGATCCACTACCGGAAACCAACATTGTCGTGTCATTACCCATCATGATTTGGGACATTCCACAAGGCTTGATGTTGGAGAACTCAACATGTGAAGAACCCATGTGGTGCGAGGCACCAGAATCTATAATCCATGTCGATGAAGGAGAAAATCGCTACAAGGGCCTTTCCTTTCTTCTTATCAGATTTAGAACCTTTTGTAGTGGAAGACTCGGCCTTCGGAGCATTTTGTTTGATAGACTCAGGAACACCTATTTTATTTTTCTCAAGTAATTGAGTAAGGTGATCAATTTTTTTTCTCATACACGTATGCTCTTTATGACCAGGCTTCTTGCAATAGGAACACAAATACCTATCTTTCTGTGCTCTAGGCTCAAAATTTGAAGTGTTTGTGTCAATTTTAGTTTTGGTCTTGGTTTCCTTCTTAGGTTGATCCTTTTTTTCTTTCTTCTTTTCAATCTTATTTTCCTTACTAGTACTTGCTACAAGGGCATGTGACTTGGACTTGAGAGACCCCATTTGAATGAGTTTGTTATGTTCTCGAATGAGCTGGGAAGAAAAAGCAGTCAAAGGGGGCATATTCCAATCCTTACCCAAGGAAGATTTTGTAGCGTAAAAATTTGATACAAAGACAGAATATTCAAGACCTAACTTAGAGAGAATCAACAAGATCAGTTGAGAATCTTTCTTCTCTACTTGACATTCCTTTAACAACAATCTAGTGTGGACAAAATTTGAGAATAATGCTTGTAGGTTTTCAAAATCACTAGGATTTAACCCTAGTAGTTCATTTTCCAACTCATGCACTCTCATGTCATCGTGTTGTCCAAACATTTCATCTAACATTGTCCACGCAGACTTAGGTGTTTTAGATGACTCAATGTGGAAGAGCAAGTCGGGAGAAATGGACATGCAAAGAAGACCTAAAGCTTCATCACTACGGTTTAACCACTTAGATTTTTCAGGTTCGTCATCTGGTTCAGTCTCAATTCTCATGGTGATGTGGGATAACCCTTTACCCCTTAGTTTCATAATTATTTTGATCTCCATTCGAAAAATTTGAACGGCGTAAGCAAAGGAATTGAAAGTGCATCCATAGTGAAAGGAGAGAGAAGGAATGTAGAAAATAAACACAACCACCCAGGACAATATAATAACCCCCTACTTTCGGCACTTTATAGTTTAGTGCATTGAATACAATCAGTGCAGGATGTTATGTTTGTGGAGCTGTTTTCATGTTAGAGTTTGGTACATCTTCCATGTGTTACTCTTGGATATTTTTATGGCGGTCCCACTTTAGGTGAGCAGGTCAAGGGTTTGGGGGGTGAAGCCCCGAAGCAAATTTTCATGGGTGGTTTATTAACCCATGGGTAATGGGTAACCGTTATTGGGTACATTTTTGGGCCCATTATTTTTGGTACCCATTATTTGGTAAAACCACCTCTCAGCTACCTATTGATGTACTTATAAATAGATGGACATACAATAGGATTTATGTGTGTGTTTTAAGAAGGTGATTAGTGTGTGCGAATTCGGGAGGGTTTGTTGAGTGCGGCTCAAACAAGATCGATTATTGTAATTGTGAAGATTGTTGGCTTGTAATAAAATCGAGCAAGTGTTCTTTAGTGGATGTAGCCCACATTGGGTGAACCACGTTAAATATTGTCTTCGTGTTATTCATATTTCATTTACGTAATTCTATTCATACTTCTTATTATTGCGATTACGAGGAATTATTCTACATTAGATATTATTAATTCCTAACAATTGGGATTGAGGAATTATTCCGCATTAGATATTATTAATTCCTAACATGGGCATGCATCACGGAAACACTTGGTAACTCACCTTGCAATCAGCATAATAACGCGCAAGAGAGGAGACCACAATCGTGTTTCGGGAAGCGCAACAAAGTGACACCGTACACAAGCACAATTGCTAAAAACTAGGAAGGAGGTGAAATCAGATCTTGGTTGTGAGAAAAAATGTCTCACGTTGCAAATGATACCCCCTTGCTGCAAATGTGGCGGATGCGCTCACTAGTCGCAAGCAATAATAAGGGTAATATACAATGTTTAGATGAACTCAGGATGAGTCGATGATCTTTCAGAATGCCGGAAAGGCACGCGGAAGACAAATAGGGGCTCAGAGTGTCACTGCACACTTGAGCACACAATTAGTAGAAAAAAATTGACAATAATGCCTAAGATTTATCATTTAGAAACATCCAGTTTGGCTAATTTTAGAGCTATTTGGAGTTTTAAAATGATAAAGAAAGTGTTACTATAAAGATGATTTTAAATAAATACTAAACGTAAATGAAGTTTAATTTTGAAATTAATAAAACTAGATTTAATTAAATTAAATCTAATTAATTTCAAATAATAAAAACTAATTAAGATTTAATTAAATCCTAATTAATTATTTTAAATATAGTCCCTTTTAAAAAAATCACCTAAATAGCTTACCAAAAAAATAACTTATTGTTATTTTAAAAAACTTACCAACTCGGATCCACGAGTTTAAAAGGCTTACCAAAATATAACTTATTGTTATTTTTAAAAACTTACCAACTCGGATCCCGAGTTGTAGTGGACTATTGGAGGAAACGGTGGTGAATCCCAAGTTGGGCGGGATTGGGAGTGTCGGCGTGGATCACGGGTGGAGAGGAGACTCGGCAAAGGGGCTCGGGGCTCGGTGGTTAGAGGGACCGGTGGGGATATCAGCAAGGATCATGGTGGAAAGCAGGGACCATGGAGAGGGGGCCGAGGTGGATGGGCTCGGTAGAGGAAGCAGGTTGAGCCCATTGGAGATCTGGGCTGGAATAGGGGAGTGGGACAAGGGCTTCACAGATATGCGCGGGTAGGGAATGCGAGGGGCGAGCGGGAAGGCGAGACGCAGGGGAGAACAAGAGGCAAGGTTGCGGGTCGAGCGGGCGAGCGGGAAGAAGCTCACCGAGGAAACGCTTGGTTCGCGAGCAACACAAGGAACTCGCTCGGCCAGGGGCTCGGCCCGAACTCGGCAAAAAAACACGCACCCATAAAAAACACAAAAACACCAATGAGTGACTCGGCTCGGCTCGGGACAAGCCGAGGCTCGAGCTCGATGAGCGGGAGCTTGGGGCGAGAGAAGAACTCCAAAACACCAAGGCTTCAATTGATTTTTTTATTTTATTCTACAAAAAAACACCATGCAAACACAAAAAAACCAAAAAAATAGAGATAAAAAATAATTTCTAGTTTAATGAAAAAGATTAAAAAACTAGAAAAATACTCTATTTTGGTTGATCTGCTAGATTTAGCTGTAACTAGCTAGATGTAGCTGCAAAACCCCTGATAGCTCAGGAATACCTGCACATGCACGAAGAACACAACAAACTAACACACTTTCCAAGAACAGACTTGTTAATAACGTTAGCAATAAAATCCACAATATAATGATCGAAAACTTGCACGAGGAGTTTACAAAAAATGAAAAACAAGAGTAATCACAACTAAAAAAATGAGTGCACGTTTACCCGATCTCAGCTCTAATACCATGAAAGAGTTGAAAAATCATATCAGAAACTATGCACCATGATGAAGTTGCACTCTAGTTGAATCGTAATGGCTCCAACGTAATCACAAGGAAGAATCGATCAACAACTAAATAACTTGCATAATAGAACAAAGCTTGCACATGTAGAGAAAGACAGCGGAGTGTCTTGGCATACTCATAAATGTCAAATGAAGGGATACATATAGGGTGTTGAGTAACCCTAGTGCATGACTCATAAGCAAACCCTAAACCTAACCCATGTGAGATGACCCTCCAAATGTGAGTGGAGGACACATAGGATAACTCACACCAACACTTTGGAGATATCACAGAAAGAAAGACATGTTTTGTGAATAATTCCAAGGGAAACTTGTGTATATTTGAATATGAAACTCTTTATATGTTAGATACGTAAAATATATGTTTAGGGTTCCTTGTGTCCTTGATTTCATGTACATTTTTATTATGGTTTATATTTAGTGATTAATGTATCCATCAAGGTTTCCCTCATCAACACTCTCAATGATTTCATTCATCAATGATCACTCACAAAAAACCTTGACCTTCCATTTCCTTGATGTGTGTTAGGCACAACCACTAAGACTCATATTTATAAATAACTATCAACACAATTAATGTTTGAGGCATTGAAAAAAGAGGAAAATTATTTTTATGTGTGCACTTGGGTCCTCCTTGATACTCTAGCTCATCGAGGTAATAAACAAGGTACGTTTTAGTTTGAATATTATAATTTGGTTGAATAGTTAGAATTAGATTTCATCATTCTAGTTTGGAAAAATCACTATCAAGATAATTTATTGTTAGTATTTAAATTTTAACAACCAATATTGTGCAATATTGTTTGTGGATAATTCGTTGTTAGCTTATCTTTTTGTGTATATATAAGTGATGGTGTTTGCTTTTACAATCTACATTTTTTCAATGCAATGGAGGATTTTTGAATTGTGTGTTTATTTCTATTATTTTGTGGTGAGAAGAAGGTTGCAAAAATATTGTCACCTCAATTTTTTCCATCTCGTAGTGCTAACAACTACATTTACAAAATCCACCTTCCATTAAGCTTTGATGTATGCATGTGTCTTTCTTGAAACTCTCATTGTGGCTCAGCTAGGAGAATGGTAACATAGGTTTGAAAAGGGTTAGATGAAATCAGTCAACAAAAAAACATGAAGCAGATATACTATTTCACAATACATTTAGAGGACCTCAAACAGATGCATGGGATGTAGAAAATGAGCTCTCGATGACATTCCCACCAAAAACATAACTATTCGCATAATTCACAAGCCTAAAAGAGGAGGCAACAAAGTATAAAAATGTTTAACCCAATTCCAAATCCGATATCTTTTAGTATATCAATGGCCCCAATGACTTGTGCCTAAATGGAAAAGCCTCAAGCCATTGACCACGACATACAAATTCTCCCCTACCTTGAAGGCTTTTCATAGTCTTCTTCACCAATACCTATAGAAAGGAATCTTGCATATGTTTGATTCCAACACTCTTATGCCCTTACTCATCATCCCCTTCACCTAATCCTTACCATCTATCTTATTATCTTCATTAAGAGACAACATAACATCAACAAAACCAATCAACATTTTCAATGGATTTGTAGATGTAGAGGGCCTCTATTTTGTTCTCTTGCATGAATTAAATACCATGTTTTCACTTGTGTTTACCTTTTTGTTTTCCTTCCATGCTTAAATTATTACAACACATAACATTTTGATTGCAGTAATCTCTAAAAGATACAAATATAATAAAAAGAAAGGCTTTTAAGATGGCAGCTATTAATACATATTTAATGCTCAACAAAAATGACATTAAATAGATGATTTTTCGATGGTAAGAAAAAGGGACATTAGGTCCATATGTGACTTGTCAAAATAAAAAGATGATCACCTTTTTCCCTCTAATAGATTCCCTAACCCAAAAATTATCCTCCCTCATTCCCATTTTTCAAAAATAATCTTCCTTTAACTTCTTCAAATCTTCCCTATTAGTGGTTCTAGTGCACTACTTGAGTTTAATTGCTAGTTACAATGAATAATTTAGTTAACCCTTTCAATCATGGTATATTGGGGTATAACATGTTTGTTTGGGATGAAATATTTTGATGAGTATGCTTACGACATCATAAAACATCACTTCATTGATTGAAGAATAATACCCAAAGTAAGAAATTTTTATTTTTATTTTTATTTTCTTCGATGGATTTTGGGTGTGTATGCGTTAACATCAATGATAATTGACTATAGTGGTTCCATTCATTACAATATTTTAGGGATGAACGATAATTTTTGAACTTTCATAAGATGTCATTAGCGTTATTTTATAAAGTTAATAATAAATTGGTTCATGAGATATTCACAAAGTACCAAATAGAAAACAATTTCCACACGTTATAAATATGAGATAACAAAGATAAAAAAGTTGAATGTGGTAAATGTATTAATGTTGGGCATTGCATTTTTCACAGTAGTATTTCTTATCCAAAAGAGGAAATATGGATGATATATTCATTCCAAGTTTATAGAGGGTTAGTTATTTTCAACGTAGGTAGGACTGACACTTTTTAATATGCTAACTTTGAAAGGTTGGTCTAGTTTTATATTTTTAATTTTTGAGAGGTGAAAAATTTAGAAAGATATTTTGGCATTTATATAGTGTTGGAAATTAGGAAACTGAGAGGGGTTGAATCAGTGTCTATTCAATTTTTACCTCATAAATTAGTTCATTCAATTTTCATCATCAATATCAAACTAGCATTCACAAGCAACTAAAAGGAGAGATAACACATAGAGACAAATTTAATGTGGGAAACCCAAACTAGGAAAAAAACCCACTGAAACCAAGAACTATGCTTAGGACCAAATTTTCCTATATTTTTACATTGATTTCATGGTTGAGCTTCAACTCAACTGGAGTTACTGACTCAAAATTTTGACCGAGCACCACTCGGTCTTACACAAGCAACAACCTATCGGAAGCTTCAACTCCCAAGTTTAGTTCAACAACAACTGACCTTTAGTGAGCTTCAACTCATAGGGAAGCTACAAATCCCCACATGCTAAGCTACAACTTAGACTTAAACAAATTTTTGGTCATACTAAGTTTGTTGTCTTACAAAATTGATAATGACCTCTAAATTAGCTCATTATTATTCTTCTCTTTGTTACTAACTTATCTCTCATGATCATCTAATAAAATTCAAGGCTCATTACACAATTCTCTCCTTCGGTGAATCCACATTAACCTCTATCATACAAGATCATATCAACCTTTCAATTTATCAACATTTTCTTTTCAATTTTCTACATACACTCTTATTGGCAAGACAATTTTCATACATTCATGAGATTTGTTTAGTCATTTACACCTATAAATATGTCTCTACAAGGCTTCATATGTTATTGGCATCACATCATCTTCAATTTTAGACTTCCTCTTTCTTCAACATGTTCACTATTCCCTTGTATGTTGTCATGACCTTTTTTCATACTACATTGATCATTCATCAACATAACTTATCATGTTATTTGCATCTCTCCAAACATCAACTCTTCACATTCACCTTCTTCTCTCACGTATTTGTTCATGCCTTTGATGTATCATTTTCAATCACATTTATTCAATTGTTATTCTTCATAAGGTCTATAATTTTATGCTCCTCCTACACTTTTATGTTAACCTCCTTTTCACAATTCCAGTAAGCATTCTACATAATCAACATGGTCATTTATATATTTGAATTGTATAGTAGTTCTTTTCTAGTTCCAATCACTTTCAACCATCCTACATCCTTTAAGTGACTTTCAACCTTGTCATTTTGTTTCCATTCCTATTGGACCTTTCATTTTCCTTTTACAAAACAAGACCTTTCACATTTTTTCAATTAGATAGTTTAAGAAAAGAAAGAGAATTAAGTTTCTTGTATGGCTGACTTTCCATGTTATGAATAACATCTTACCAATTTTAGTTTTGTCTTCTTGCGGGACTCTTGATGAAAAATGATGAGCATTAAAAATATCTTTAACTATCGATGATCTGATTTCTATGCCACATCTTCTATCTATTTAAGATGCTTCTTGTAGCCAACAATCGACCTATGTCGTGTATGTGCCAATAAAACCTTGCGAGTAATGTAATTTTATTCTTGACTTAGCAATAATCCGAGAGGAAGCTCATAGTTTATGTAGATAATTTACATCTTTCACATTTGAGCAGGTTGGAATAGTATTGTTGTTGTTTTGACTCTAATAACACCTTTGAGGAATGAAGAATGTGATATCCAGCATCTTTCAAACTTTCAAACTTTCTTGATTTCCACACTTTCGCTCAGTCAATGTTTCAACACTCAAACCCTAGGACATCATTGGGAAGTTTATAATGCCTTAGATTTCATTTTGAGACTTATATACCTAAGTAAACACATTAAAAAGAGTACACATTTCATGGTTTAGGCCTTCACTATCATGGAATGAGAATAAAAGATAGGCATTGTTTCACTTTGTTTTATGAATATCAGAGATATGTGCATTTTGTCCTCAAAAGCTGTACCAATTTTACATGATGAAGACACAATTCTAGATATCTAGAGTATATATTTGAGAGATATCTTTCAGAAAATGCTCCATACTAACTGATATCACTTGCCATTATTCCTTTAAAATTATACCTTCTAGCATCTTTCAAACTTTCACAACCAAAATTGCAAGAATGCCCTTTTGTGGTGGATAAAGTATGTGATTTGGATTCATACCAAATGATAAAAGGAGAGTGCATAATATTTTTATGGAATGAGGTAGACACAAAATGGATGCTTTCATACATGGTGGTAGACTTTGAAATCTGCAAACCTAGACAATACATGCAAAAGTTTCCAAACGAGAGAAATTCCGTACAACATAGTCATGTTTTGATTTCACCTATACCACAATGTTTTGGCCTAGGGAGAATACTTTACACTTATAAGGAGTTTTTCAACTTGTACAGGACATTTGGAGACAAAATTATTCATTTTGTGCCTACCGCTTCAAGAAGAAGGTCTGCAAAGAGAGAAACCTTGTTAGAAAAATGCTCATAACTTCTTTGTTTCTCAACTAATTTCCCTCAAAAAATCTGCAAAAGTTCATTCTTGGAGTTATCTTCCAAAAATTATTCTATAATTTATCTGAAGAATGCTTGAAATTTTTTTGGATGCTAAGAAGCCAAGGTGCTCAGATTGCATTTCTTAATGAACCAATTTTAGTAAAACTTGCATAACTTTCACAATATTATTCAAAACTTGATGAAACTTTACATGAAGCACTACAACTCACCCCTCTACTTGATCCATGAGTTTATTTCTCATAAATATGCATGAAATATTAAAACCTATCTCACCTACCTCAACATTCACTTTCATCTCTCAAAGGTAATTTTGGTGGACTTTTGAAATTATTCTCCAAGAGCTAAACTGAGTCATGTTATTACTCATACATTCCCTAAGAGGCTACTCCCATTCTTATCTAGTCTTTCCATGCCCTAAAATTATATCTTACACCTCATTAGGCTTTATAACTAGGCCTAAATGAGCCATTTATAATTGTGACTCTCATCATATAACATGTTAATCATTCCAAAATCTCTTGCACATGCTAAAAACATCATGTATGACATGTAGAGCACTAGTACCAAGTTTTCCAATCATATTCATACCTCCAGTAGACTCCTACCTCACTAACCAAGCCTGTAGAACTCTGAAACCATCCTAAATGCTCAATACACTATTGATAAGGCAATACAAATCAACCATCATGCATCCGTGAGCTTCACTTCACCATCCATGCCATTTCCATCAATGCCACTTGAAATCAATGACAACACCAATGACCAGGGTTCAACAATCTCCCCTTTTTCATTGATGGCAACACACTCAAAAACTTTGATGGAAAATACACACGCTAGAAGCTTTAACTCGCCATTCCTAGTTTCTAACAGCAATCTCTCCCCCTTTGACATATATGAAAAAGGTACATACATCTAATTCCATGAGAAGCATTAAAGAAAACAAAACAATGACCTTACCTCGGAATATCCCCCTTGGATTAATCTTACGCCGTTGTCATTTGTGCCTTGACCGAATGTATGGATGTATCCACCAATTAGCTTTATTTCTCCCCTAAGCCCATGTTATACATATTCATGTATATCACTTCACCATGATTTAACACCAAGCTTAATTATGCCTTAAGCTAGTGAATTCTGTTATTTTTCCATTGGATCCTTGAATTAGCCTTTCAATGTTTATCAGCCCAACTTTGATCCTTCATGGGATCCTATTTATTTTATGGATCATGCTCTTGCACCTCCTCCTAGGATCAAATCATATTCCTTTATATGCAGCTATAAAATATTAAGCACTTTCCTTGTATTCAAGTTCTAGCGATAAGACAATCAAATCAGGCTAGTCTGGAACAACTTGTTTAGTTCTCTCTATGCCTTAAGCATGCCTTGAGTATATCTCTCAACCCATGACACTTATCTTCAGCCCTGTAAATAATTCTTCATGACTTCAATATATAATTTTAGCTTCACATTTTACAACCTTCACTTTTCTTTGTCTTGTCCTCCTTCAAGCACTTTATCCTAGAAATAATGGTCATTTCATATCCCTTATGGCCTAATTTTTCAAAAATCTCAACATAAATTGTTATACTCAGCTATGGTAGAACATTCCTGCCTTGCAATCTTGTTGGCACCTTGAGATTGAACTTTAACATACTACTTTACAAGAATTTACTTTATCATCAACACTATTTCTTCACCTTTTAAACCTTCCATCGATTACATTTTTCTTGCCTTAGACTCTTTTTCTTCGCAACCTCTAATTCTCTAAGTGTTCACATGGAGATACAATGTAGCCTTAATAGGTTGGAATCCATCTATGTCTTAAACTTCTCTTAAGGTACTAAGATAGATTGATCATATTGTAATCCTTCCTTTAGTACTTCTAGAGCCACAACACAATACCCATGTTAGAAATCCATCATCATGCTTAGAACAACTCAAGGCTTCACCCCTTGATCCTTTATGTTCCCTTTATAAGCATGTTGTACTCCTGAAATGTAGTGACTAGCCCACAATTAGGCCTGGGGTAGGGGTTTCTCATGCATAATTTCATTCCTAAATGGGTTCGTGGCACAAAATTAGTAGTTTTGAGCACCCATTAATACATATATACTCTTCCCAAAGTTGCATATCCTAACTCCATAGATAAAGATTACCTCCTTTCTAGACATACCCATCAAGCTAGGCTTCTAACTGTGTTTTTCCACCTTCTCCTAGATTGTCAAGGAAATAGAAACTTTCAACCCTAGGTATGTAAAACTTCTTCTTAGTTCTCCTTTTAGAGACTATGAGGATGACATGTTAATATTTTTAAGGTAATATCTCTTGGTCTAGGCCTTCAAATGATAAGCCCTAGCTCATTCCCCTAGAAACCCTTCTAAAAGCTTGGGAGGCTAAAAAGATTATAACTTTCTTTTTATTCTATTTCAAGGCACCATTTTTGTACTATAGAGTGTTAGGTATCTTACCTTCATACTAAATTTACCAGTATAGTTTGAGGAGCTTGGGGTTCTCTTTTAGTTCAATCCTTCACCTACCATGTCTTGTAGATGAGCTCGAGAATGCACAGTAGTTCACCAAGTCCTATAAACTCATGTTGGATTCTTCTAATTTATGTTGTAGGTTTTCCATGACCAATCTCACATGTTTGGATTGACAGTAGGTCCCATAAGCACTAACAAGTAAGATTCAAGTAAATTCCTTTATACTCTAAACTGAGTAACCAGGGTTTTGAGCTCTTAAACTCTCATATATTGTAATACTTGGTGGATATTGTTTTCAATGTTTGATCTTCCTCTTATAGGTTTTTGACATCATTTTGAGTCTTTTTCATCCATTATCCTTCACCTTTATATTTTTACCCCTACAAGCATGTGGTTCCTTCACTGTGAAGACAAAGATAGCCCATTTCCAACATGTAAATGATATGTCTTGAAGAATACAGCCTTTACACTATACAAGGTTACTAATAAACACTCCCTACCACTTGAAGATGCATGAGTTCAAGACTTAAGTACACACACATAACTTACTTTCAATTTATTTTCCAAATACAGTCACAATTGAGGATTGAAGCTTCCATACATACCTATAATGACAACTTCACTAACTTACATGCTTAAGATAACTTCGTTCATTTTATTCACATAATATGGATACTTATGGAATGGATCGTATACTAACGTCAAATCACTTGTGTCTAAAATCATCCAATATATTTGCATAATATATGAGATACTTATCTTCTACTAAGCATGCTATCATCCAACTTTTTTCAACCTTTGTATTGTTAGTAACTCTAAGACAAGATTTCTTGTAACATCATTTGATTCCTTGATGAGGATTATCCATACTTCCCTGCATAAACCTTGATATAATTTCCATTTGAGACCAATCATCAACATTTCATAAGGAACAACAAAAACAATCTATAATATATTTCCCTTGTCATAACTCTCAATATGGATGATCATCAAGAACCAAACTTCCCTAGGAGTGTGCATTTTCAACTTTTCAACACAATACCAACTTTGAGAAGTATGATGTCCTTCAATGATACAAATCACTTTTACTTACTTTACACACTTGGGGCACCTAAACACTTCCTTAATACATATTGAGTGTGTTTGAAACTTATATGAAACCATTGATATACATTTTAAGACATTGACACTTTGACCAATGCAATATAGTCTTGTCAACACTCTTAACTTTCATGACTATGACCTTAACTCCTTTAGACTCTTTTATACTTATATAATCATGACAGAGCATACTCCATAAGATAACTTGACGAAAGGACATACATTCACCAATGACATTTTTATGACACAAGCATAAAAATAGACTCAATATTCCTTTGTCACAAGACTAGACACACACCACATAACACCTAAACTCTAACCATTCATGAATGGTCAAGATTCACCTTTTGAGATTTTAGCAACATGACACATGATTGGAAAATATAAGAGACCTTGATAGAGTGAAAAACTCCTAGAATGCTAAGACACTTGACACAATGATTAGGAATTATGAGAAACATAGGAAACTTAATTCCTTTAATACTTGGAGAGAGGTATGGGTAAAAATTTACACATTGAGAGTAGACTTAGACACATTTGTCCAAATTTGACATACCTAGTTTGCCTCTTTCAAAACAAATTTGCATAATAGGCACCTATCCTTATATCGGTTGGAGCTTACAATAATGACTTAAATATAATCAGCTTCTAATACAATCAAGATATTCATCTTGACCTTTTACAAGATTCTTATAGTAACTTTTCTTTCTTCAAGACAACCATGACACCATTTAGAAGAGTGGCTCAACCTTGAAACATACTGAAAATATTATCTCTTCATGACTCCTTAAGTGGATACTTAATAATATCAACAAATATTGGACCTTTAGCATGGAGAAAGAACCATATTTCTAGAAGTTGACATACCTTGACAACTTGATAAATGTTGCATTCATCAACAAACATCTTTGGTAAATTTCAACCAGGAACATTCTTTGGACCATTCACCAATCTTTATCATGAAGAACACTTGATTGATAGATAGATGAAGAGTAGACAATGCTTCCTCGGCTAGTGTATACCTTCTAGAATCCTAGAGAAGGCATATCATCTTGTCATATTACCTCAAAACAAGATAAAGTCATCAAAACAACATGATGATTCGGTTCTTTCCTTCTTTATCCTTGTTTTCTTATTAATCTTCTTGGAAGAAATCCTTTGTGTGACCACCATATCACATGACTTCTCACGCACACATGTTACAACTCATACACTTTTTCCAACACTCATTGAGGAATAAATTATTTATCCTTTGCACTAGAATTGTCTTCCTTCTTCTTGCCTTTTTCATCACATGTTGATGTCTTGTTTGCACTAGCTTCTCCTGTGACTGTCTTATATTGTTTTGTCTCTTCAACATCTTCCCATGCTATCTTCTTATCATTATTTTCTATTTCAACTTCTAACTTTTCTTCCTTGACCTTATATATCAATTTTACTTTCTTCTTCCCAATGTCTCTCTCAACCATGGCTGACTTGGTCTCACTCATAGAGTTTGTCTTTCCACTAAATTTCCTTTCATCTTTATTTTTGGATACATTCAACTTCTATCTAAATCTAGGTGGTTCATGACAATTTCTAGCAAGTTATCTTGTTATGTGTCATATTGCTAAAAGCTCAAAAGGTGAATCGGGAAGCAAACAACTTGATTATTGCCTCTTGAGTCTCCTTCTTCCCAAAACTGATTTAATGGTTCTTCTAAGAAGTACTTGGCTATGTGACCTTTTTCTTTACCATTGAAACACACTATATTCTTTTCATATTCAATACTATAAGCTCTCCATGGGTATTCTTTGTCAAAATTAGTCACTTTCACCTATCATGCATCCTTTAAGGTTGACTTTCAACCTTTTGTTTTGTTTCCTTTCCTATTGGACCTTTCATATTCCTTTTACAAAACAAGACCTTTCACATTTTTTCAATTAGATAGTTCTAGAAAATAAATATAATTAAGTTTTTGTAATTGAATTTTCATGTTATGAATAACGTCGACAAATTTCAGTTTTTTCTTCCTGCAAGACTCTTAATGACAAATGATGATCATTAAAAATCTCTTTAAGCGCACGATAGTCTGATTTCCCTACCACACCTTCTATCTATTCAAGATGCTCTTGTAACTACCAATAATCTGACCTATGTCAGTATGTGCAAATAAAACCTTGCAGAGTAATATAATTTTATTTTTGAATTAGAAATAATTCAGAGGAAGATCATATTTTATGTAAAGAATTTGCATCTTTCACGTTTGAGCATGTTGGAATAGTATTATTGTCATTTTGACTCCAATAACACCTTTCAGGAATGAAGAATGTGATATCTAGCATCTTTCAAACTTTTAAACTTTACTGATTTCCACACTTTTTCTCAACTACATTTTTAGCACTTGAACCCTAGGACATCATTAGGAAGTTTCTAATGCCTTAGATTTCATTTTGACACTTATACAATCGAGTAAATGAAAGGAATGATAACCAAATCGTACTCGAGCCAAGAACACAGATGCTAATCAAACACCACGATCAATAAGATGAAAGCAATTTGCCAGAATAACTTTACATAAAACCTTTGCAAACAAATGAGTAGCAATATCATTTATTATTATGGAACTCAATGCACGATACATTGAGAATGGGCCTTTCTTAAATAGGAAAGGAATAACAATCTAAGAACCAGTCAAGGTCGTAGATCAAGCCATAAATCAAGGAAAAACTAGTCATCAAAGAACTAGTCAAGACCATCGATTTAGGAGAGAATTAGACATCAAGGATCTAGTCAATACCATATATCAAGGAAAGAACTAGTCAATACCATAGATCAAGGAAAGAACTATACCTAACAACTAGATAATATCTCCTAATATCTAAATAAGATAAAAGAAATATCCACACACATAAGTGGGTGAGGATAAATACAATAAAGGTAAATAAAGTACCTAGGTAAATACCTAATCTAACACCCTCCCTCAAGTGAAGCTAGGGGCCAAAATAAATGTGGCATGTCCACGGAGATGAGTCCCAAAGAACTAGGCCTAATGAGGTACTCATGTACAATAACTGGGAAAAAGGGACACTGCAAGGTACCCAAAACCAATAAAAACAAAGTAAAGAGAGTAAAGATCCGCTCCAAGGCATCCCAAGAATCTCGGCTCAAAAACTCGCATCAATGCTAAAGAAGTTTGGTGTGCACTATGGTCTCGAATCCACCGCTCGATCACAAAACTCAAAACAATCGACACTTTGGGACGCCACCAGAATAGCTCTATACAAGGAAACTGTCAACAGAGTGATGTCGAAAGTGCAAAAAAACACTAAACATAATTTGATTAACTGTTACAAATAGGTGTGCCACGATCCAAGAACAAAAACCAAAGCAACAAGGCAAGGACACAAAATCCAAAGTGTCATGATCCAAGAAAAGCCAAGGTAATAAGGCAAGGACACAAAACCCGAAGAAGCAGGATCAACACCACACCCTCCCATATTGCTGAATGGGTGGAGTGATGCTACAAATATGTATGAGTTGCCCAAAATCAACTACTCGAACACTAACAAAATAACACTGGGCTCCACCAGAATAGCTCCCCCACAAGAGAGACTGTCAACATGCCAAAAGTGTCGAAAATACAGATACAAAATCTCTCAACAAACAAGAGAGATACACTACACCTACTAAAGAAAAATGCTCAAAACAAGAAGCATCATAATGCATAAGGTATAGAAAGTGGAGCAAGAGGCCGAATGGTGGAGGAGCCATGCCTGTAGAGTCCTCTCAACGAATGCCTATGTCACCTCCACGAGTGATCAGATATCCACCCCAAATCAACACGGATGGATGAAGAAGATGCTTGCATATGACTTGGTGCAAAATGCACAATGGGTGCATGTAAAAGAACATCAGAATGTGTGTCAGGTTGATCATGTCTGACAACTGAAATCTCAAGTTTCTCAAGCCTGAGTGAAGGTGTAGAACTCATGTGTTGCTCATGATCCTCAGAAAGAGTTGAGCGAACAAAAAAAGGATCTTTGTCAATGTGTGATCCCAATGAAGTATCTGCTCGAAAACCAATGTCATGATGAGAATTCCACTTAACATGTGGAATAGAGGAAACAATACCCTGTGAATGTCTGCCAATGACTCCACTAGTGAGACCCATAGAATGGAGCATGTGAGAACTAAATGCAGTGGTATGCTTCTTAAAAAATCCATGCAGCTGAGCAAAAGTAGGATACACAACATGTGGTACTATAATAGGCACAGATGTGGAAGAGCATGCAGTAACAAGCCTCACAGGTTTAGAAGCATCAAAAGCAAGTTCAGGCTCAAAGACTGGTAGATCAATGTCAGTGGGTACAAGAGCAACAGCTACAAGTGGACTAGGAGCATGGATATGGTTGTCCACAATATGATGGTGATGTTGTAGGCTAGCAAGTTTGTTCTGTAGGGAGTGTATTATTGTATCCTTATCATGAATGAGTGATTGTAGAAGAGAATTTCACTTCTTGAGTGATCTATTTTCTTCCACAAATCTTACAATATCCTCTTGAAGTCCACATACTTCAGAGAAAAGCATATCATTCTCAGAATCCATGATAGGTACAAACTACAACTCCCAAAAATTTAAGACATCGGGCTCAGCCAAAATTGCGTCCACAATTGATTACAACACTCCTCCATATTTGGCACTTTATAATTATAGTGCAAGTCTCAAAATAAATATTTCAATGGAAAGAGCATGAAAAACAAGCACTTTTACAAAAAAACGGCACTCAAAACCGAGTTACCGATCAAAAGTTACAAACTTTTTAATATTTTGCTCTGTTATTTATTTTAGTTGCCACTAAAACAAAATAAATTGTTGTTTCCTTCACCACACAAGTAAAATTAAAGGGGCTAAAGTTAAGCACCTACTAGTAGGAATCACAAGCTTTAATCCCTCATATGACCATTCCATATGACCAAGGGTGAGGACTTGGTAAATGGGCCTTGCTTAAATAGGCAAGGAATAACAATCTAAGAATCAGTCAAGGTCGTAGATCAAGCCATAAATCAAGGAAATAACTAGTCATCAAAGAACTAGTCAAGACCATAGAGTTAGGAGAGAATTAGACCATCAAGGATCTAGTCAATACCATAGATCAAGGAAAGAACTAGTCAATGCTATTGATCAAGGAAATAACTATACCTAACAACTAGATAATATCTCCTAATAGCTAAATAAGATAAAAGAAACATCCACACACATAAGTGGGTGAGGATAAATACAATAAAGGTAAATAAAGTACCTAGGTTAACATGAGCTAAGGTAAATACCTACTTAACAAGAAACACATTAAAGAGAGTACAGATTGCATGGTTTAGGCCTTTACTAGCATGGAATGAGAAGAAAATATATGATTTGTTTCATTGTTCTATGACTGTCATAGAGATGTGCATTTTGTTCTCAAAATTGAACCAATTTTCATGATGAAGACATAGTTATGGATCTCCAGTATATCTTTGAGAGATATATTTCATCAAATACCCCATATTGACTTAGATCACTTGCCATTAGTCCTCAAAAGATGACCTTCTAGCATCTTTCAAACTTTCACAACCAAAATTGCAAGATTTCCCTTTTATAGTGAATAAAGTATGTGACTGGATTCATACCAAATGGTAAAAGGAGAGTGAATAATATTTTTATGGCATGAGGTAGACACAAAATGGAGACTCTCATACTTGGTGGTACACTTTGAAATCTTCAAACCAGACAATACATGCAAAATTTTCCAAATAAAGCAATTTTGTACAACATAACCATGCTTGGTGTAAACACCTAGATTTCGATCAAAGCAATTTTAATACTTAAAATTGCACTAACTATAATCCCTCTCTCTCGCTTTGTTGAAATATTGACACTTCATTATCTAAATATGCTTATAATTCACTTAGGATGCCAATTAATGACATTTTGATTAGTGATAATCCTCTTAATTAGCTAATTATATGTTAATTAAGCCTCTAATCTTGCATTTAACCAATAAACCTTCTTATTGGCTAAATCCGCTTCCAGAACTTCAAAATCTATCAAAACCCCTTCCAGATGCTCTCAAAAAGCTTCCTAAGCCTACTTAGGATCCTTAATTAATCCTAAAAGATTAATTAGCTCCTAATCTAATCAAAAGTGCATTGACTTGTAAAAGTCTATTTTGGCTTTACCTTTTGTCCCACATGCACTAGGATTCTAAACTTTCCAAATGGAAATCTATAAATACAAGCCTAAGGCATCCCTTTCAATTTTACACCTCATTTGTATTAGCCAAAGCTATAGACATCTGATCTTGAGCCTTACTTCCATTGTTGGAATAGATTTCTCACCTTGCATCCATTCTTCATGTTTGGTTAGTAGAGGAATATCTAACATGGCCTTGTAGCCATTGTTTAGAGAGATCCTTTCACCATCTTGAAGCAAAACAACAAACCACTTTGATTACTTTAGGATCTAAATAGGTTCATGTGTATTTTAGCAATCTAAAGATTAAAATGGTTTAGCATCTTAGTGTGTTTTATTCATGTTGTATGCACTTAGAATTTAGTTTTATAAGCTCTTATCTCGATGTTTTTGTTTGATCTAATCGTGTCTTGAAGTTATTAGGTGTTAGTTTCTTATGACATAGTTAGTATTTTATGCATACACATGGATTTAACTTATACCAAAAATTATCATGGGGAGAATATTTTACACTTCGAGAAGTTTTCCAACTTTAATAGGGCATTTGGAGTCAAAACTATTCATTTTGTGCCTGTCGCTTCAAGAAGAAGGTCCGGAAAGAGAGCAACCTTGTCTACAAAATGCTCATAACTTCTTTGTTTCTCAACCAATTTCCCTCAAAAAATTTGCAAAAGTTTAGTCTCGAGTGCTCTTCAAAAAAATATTCTATTATTTATCTAAATAATGTGTAACAATTTTTCTTGAATGCTAAGAAGCCATGGTGTTCAGATTGCATTCCTTAATGAACCAGTTTTAGTAAAACTTGCATAACTTTCACAATCTTCTTCAAAACTTGATGAAAATTGATATAAAGCATAAAATTCACCCCTCTACATGATCCATGATTTTATTTCTCATAAATATTCATGTACTATTCAAACCTATCTCACTTACCTAAGCATTCACCTTCATCGGCTCTCAAAGGCAATTTTGGTGGACTTTTGAAATTTGTCTCCAAGAGCTAAAATGAGTCTTGTTATTACTCATACATGCCCTAAGTAATGTTCCTAGGCTAATCCCATTCTTACTTGGTCTTTCCATGCCCTGCAATGATCTCTTACACCTCATTAGGCTTTAGAATTAGGCCTAAATGAGCCAGTTACAATTATGACTCTCATCATGTAACATGTTACTCATTCCAAAATCTCTTACACATGCTAGAAACATCATGTATGACCTTTAGAACACTTGTACCAAGTTTACTAATCATGTAAATACCTCCAGTGGACTCCTACCTCACCTTTGAACAAGCTTCGCATAACACTAAAACCATCACAATGCTCAATACACCACTGATAAGGCACCACCAATCAACCTTCATTTCTATGAATGAGCTTCACTTCACCATCCACACATTTTCCATCAATGCCACTTAACATAAATGACAACACTAATGAACATGTTTCAACATATAGAAGGTATGATTACAATATTTTCCATATCCAGGAGAAAACAAGGATAAAATATTTTAGGGCAATGCGTGGATATGATGAAATAAGTATTGAGTAACATTATTCAAATTAATCTATAATAATTTTGAGCTTAATAATAACATTGTGCTACATATAAATTAAGCCATATGGAGTGGTCACTCAGTCAACACCATTAACTTGTCTGCATCGATTCTAGGGTGATGACAATTGGCCCTTACACAACTAACAAAAATGGAAAATTTGAGAAAATATGAGGAATGGGATTTTTATTTTTTTATGGTGTCAAGGTTTTTAGATTGGATGAAATTTATTTTTTTAGATAAGAGGAATATGTGGATGGAATGCTGGAAAGAAATATGTGGGACTTAAATGTGGGGAGTTAAATACCTACATGTCCCTCATCTATTCCATGGCTCAAATTGTTCCCACCCAAATAATATCTAATATGTGTTCTCTAAATTATCATCTTGATCTCGGTCGCATTATTTTTCATGATTGAAATTAATGCTTAAATGGATCATAATAAAAAATAGGGACTATCCAATAGGTTCCATGTTCAAAACCCAATTGTAATGTTGGATTCTTTGTAATTTGTAGCAGCCCCTTTTTAGTTTTATGCTCAAATTTTTGCATGAAAATAAACAATGTCACACAAAATTATTCTCCAAAAGGATAAATATGGATATGGTGGCCTTTTCATGGTTTAAAGAGGGTTATTTATTTTCATCATAGGTACGACTACGACACTTTTTCATATACTAACTTTGAAAGATTGGTATACTTTTATATTTTTTAATTATTGAGAGGTGACAAGTTTGGAAAGATATTTTGACATATATCTAGAATATTTGATTGAAATAATTTGTTCATATCAAGGAGAAAACAAGGAGAGAATATTTAAGGTTTTATGTGTCGATAGGATGAAGTATTGAGTAACATGAGTCAACTTAATCAAAAATAGTATTGAGCTTAAGAATAGCATCATACTTCATCTATTTAAGCCATATAGAGGGTTCACTCAATCAATACCATTAACTAGTCTATCGGTTCTAAGCCCCGAAAACTAGCCCTTACACAACCAAAATAAACATAGATTTTTAAGAAAATGAGGGGAAATTGGGCTTATTTATGATTTTATTTTATCTTTTTGGTGCCAAGGATTTTGATTGGATGAAATTTAATATGTTAGATAAGATGAAACCATGGATGGAATGTTGGGACATAAATGTGGGACTTAAATATCTACATGTTTCACACCCTCAAACTTTTCCTACCCAAACAATAGATGTTATTTATGCTCCACTTTATCATCTTGACCACATTTTTATCATTTGTGTGAGTGCAATTTGCACTTAAAAGGGACAAAATTAAAATTACGGAAAATCTAATAGGTTCCAAATGTTCAAAACCCAACTGTAATTTTGTCTCCTTGTAGCACTTTATAGACCCCCTTTTCGATTTTAACATCAATTAATTGCATAAAACATGTGATGCCACACAAGCTAGTTGTGATCTAGAATGCGGGATCTGTTCATTTCTGACCTTTAGAAAAGAGTGTAAGTTAGTTGGCATGTCATTTTAGATGTTCAAAGAAAACATATTAGGAGTGATTTCCCATGCATATGGGTTGAATAATGTGATGAAAAGAAGGAAATTTTGGAGGAGATCTCATGATTTTTGGGGAGGTGTGGAAATTAGAGGGTAATTATTGCGGTGGATTTTAATGCAATCTAGGCCGAGGATGATAAGAAAGGGGAAGGACTGTGGTTACTCGGTTTGAAAAGGAATTTTAAGAATTTTTGTAGATAATGCATTGTTCAATTTTTATCCTAAGGCTAGAAGGTTCACATGGAAAAATTGAAGGAAGGGCTTAAATAATATTGTAGAGAGATTAGATAGATTTCCAGGTAAATATTGAGTGCTTGAAGATTAATTGGAAATTGGAATCTTCGATTTTGAATGTCTCAAGACCAAATCATTCTCAATATTACTAAAAGTTGGGATGGATCATAAACTAGAAACATTTCCATTTAAGTTTTAAATGATGTGGATGGTGCATGAGAATTTCTAGTAAAGGTTGAAGCAATTGTGGGGAGAGTGTGAGCCTACTTAAGGTAGGGCTACGTATGCGATTTTCTCATAAGTTGAAAAATATTAAGGAAAAGATGTGTAATTAGAACAAAATTGTATTTGGTAACATTTTTGTTGAGAAAGTAAAGTTGGAGTTGGAGTTGAAGTCGGAATCTCTAAATGTTGAAATTCAACGGTGTTCTATGATGGATGGGCATACGGATTGAGAAGAGGAACTTTTGGGACAACTCCATGAAATATATAGGAGGGAGGGAATTTTTGGAGACAAAAATCAAGGGATTCATGGATAAAATAAGGGGATAGGAATACTAATTTCATTCACCAATAAATAGTGGTTAAGGAGCATGTAAATAGGATCAACAAGATCAAAAATTAGAGGGTTTTGAGTTGGAGGAACCAACTAAGATAAAGGTCGAGGTGGTAGATTTTTCGGAGATTAATTTCAAACATGAATAAGTTTAGTGAGGAAAAGGAAATCATTTTTGTCATTTGATCACATCGATTATTTGAAGAAGAAAAATTGAAAATTACTATACCAAGCAACAAAGGAAGAAGTAGAGGTTTCCTTGATGTTTATTGATACAAAAAGGCACTTGGACACGATGAATTTCCTACAAAAAAATTCAAAACATTCGTATTTTATGGGGTAAGATATCACGGCTATTGTTAATGAATATTATTTGTCTAAAGGTGTGTAATGAGATTTGAATTACGCGTTTCTCTTTTGTATCCCTAAAATTTTGAATTTGGAAGCCTTTGCTGATTTGAATTGTATCATTATGCAATACAATATACAATATTATGTCGAACTTCATTATAGAGTGATTAAAATTATTCTTTGGATCAAAATATTTCAAATGAGTGGGGATTTTGTGAGTAATAGGAATAATTTGGATGGGATTTCAATGTTCTATAAAATTCTCCACACCGAAAAAATAAAGGAAATCTGGAATGTTTATAAAGTTGGATATTGTAAAAGCATATGACGAGTAAGTTGGGTCTTTCAAAGGAAGGTGCTTCTAGATTTTGTGTTTTATCCATATTGGATTACTTGGGTAATGGTATGTGTGATAGAATTTTTTCTATCCTTTTTATTAGATTAGGTAAGAGACAGGATCGGCTCCCAGAGGCCTTACAAAAGAAGATACATCGTGAAAGCACCCAATAACAAGCAAAAATAGAGACAGGACCAAAAAGAGTTAAACAAACTTAACTCAAGAGAAAGAAGGTCTAGTAAACACTAACTACAAGAAGGAACAAAAATAAACATTATGCGAGAACAATGGAGACACGGTTTGCAGTAAGAAGTGCTAAGATTCCAAACCAACAAAAATAGAAACTAAATTATCTTGTGACATTTTGGGAGTTGTCCAGTACTTGGTGGGATCTCCTACTAATGCTCATGCTCTAGATCTTTCTGAGTCACCCTTCCACCTTCATCATCCTCGGATCTTCTCAAGTTGAGATGGAATTTTCTTTTCTTGCCTGATTCCACTGACTTCAGTCTCTTCCTCATATCCTTGACCAATTTCTCCAACTCCGAGACATCCCCTCTTATGTTTTTCTATAACATGTAGATATTTTTGGATGCACCAATGCAGTCAATCATCCCATCCCTCATGTCTGAGTTAGCCTCTTCCATTGCCTACACAATCATCTCCAAATGTTGCATTTTGTTGTTAAGATTCTCATAATTTTGACCCTCTTCCTCATAGACTTTACCTTTCCCCTTAGAAGGCCCTTCATTGCCACTAGCCTCCAAAACCCTATTCTGTGGGCTTACCTCCCCCTCATCCCTATTTTGGGGACTCTTACCCATGTGCATCTTGGCCAAGCATTCCACCAAGGTGATATCATCCTCATACCCACTACCGAAAGCAACCTCCTTAGGAAAAATGGGTTTTCCATTCTAATACAAAAGAAGAATAAGCCCTTCATGAATGGGAGCCTCCAGCTTCCCATTTTGAAAATCCCTCACTGAGACCAAGAGTGACATGAATAAAAAGAAAAGAATTCTCAACATAACCCAATGCCTAAACATATTCAGCAGAGATAGGTGGTGCATGTATATCTTCCAAAACTTGCCTTCGAGAGTGATATAACGCATAATATGGTAGCAAACATCTTTCCACACCCTAGGAATACAAGACTGTGATGTCATCGATAAGAAAACAAATTGTTTCCTTACCTTTAAAAAAATGTTGATTTCATGGTCTCTGCGATTTTGGTCTTTGAAGATCTTAAGACCCTGTGTGTCCATGCCCGTAACATGGGAGATAAACTACTCTGAAATCTCAATTTTCATCCCCAAACAAGTAACCCTACCAAGTAATCCAAGATTTTACAAAATCCATGGTGAGAGAGGGTCATGCCCTTTCAGCTTGGAGATATAGTCCTTGAAGCCCCCAATTCTAAGCATGTGCCACATCAAAGGATTGTTAATGATAACCCCATGACTCGAAGGTTCGACACGAACTCTGTCACCACCCATGGCTTCTCTGTTAACCTCCCAACACCAAACCGTCGCACAACAATTTTGTAAGGTTTGAAATGAATGAAAATCCTCATATTGATTCCCATGACACTTAAGCTCCCTGCCTTGACAAGCACAAAAAGTGATATCCCTCATGTGACAAGAAATAATTACATTATGACTTGTCATGGTGAATAATATTATTAATTGCTAAGGGGATTTCATCACCCTTCACCCAAACTTTTAAATCATTTTTATACACCCCTAAGTTAGCCAACTTATCAACACATTTATTACCATTACGGGAGTGTGTGTGATATTATAATTTTCAAATGCTTTAAGATGTTCCCTTACATCTGTAAAATATTTCCAAGTGTCTAGTTCTAGATGAGATTTCTCTTAAGGGCATTCACAATGAGCAATGAGTCCCCTTCGATTTGAATATGTCTAACACCCTTTTCCCTAGATATGTTAACTACCCACGATAAATCTCTAGTTGTCACTTTGAAGACCCAACGGCCCAGTATATGCAAGAATCCAATCACCCTCATGGTTTCTAATAATCCCCCTCCACCACTGACTAGGGTTTCCCTTCGAAGCACCGTCAAAGTTTATCTTAAACCATTTTTCCTCCGGTTTAGACCATTTAATTATTGGTTTGGACACTTTAACATCAAGAGGACTAAAGGCAAACTATTTGAGGACTTTTTCCTCCACTCTAGGACATGTGACTTTAATATTTCCCTTGAAAATTTTAATGTTTTATTTTATGGAAGAGAAACAATGAGCACTAACCTTTTTATATTATCTTTACGGTTTAGAAAATAATATCATTCTTGTCCTTCCACAAGCTCCAAAGGAAGTGGGGAAGCACCATCCTCAGGAAGCCACCAAGATAGGAAATTTGAAAGGACACTCTCATTACAGGCATAAGTTATCTATGGTGTTAGGTTGTAACCACTGGATCTAAAACATCTCCATGACAGAAGAAAAAACCACCTGAGAAAAGGACACAATAAAAAAATATGGTTAACACTTTCCTCCTGCTTGCCACATAATAGAATCTACTGGGGATAACCATGCCTCTCTTCCTCATATTATCCACCATAAGGATCTTATTTTGGACTACCAACCAGTAGAATATATTAACCTTGGGTATGAGATATTTCACCACAAATGACTTCAATACTCCTTTAAACGAGAATCTTTAAAATTTAGAAGATATGCATATTTGACCATGAAATTTCCTGATGCATCTTCTTTCCAATGATGACAGGTGGCCTCTTGGATAGAATCTTTCCCCAAAAGGAAATTATCATCCACAAATTGATTAATAAAAATAGGAGGTAATCCATTAGAAATTTTTATCCCTTGAATGAGGTTTTGAGATAAAGTATGATTAAATAGCCTATTCAAGGGTTTAGTTGTGATGATATATAGAAAGGGGAGAGGGGATCACCTTGCCTCAATCCACGCCCTACTTGGAAGAAACCTTGGGCTTGTCATTGACTATGTGAGAGAATCTAGCGGTGGAGATACGATTCATTACCATATTGATGAAGAGGTCACAAAAACCCAACTTGACCATGATATCTTGAAGGAAGGGCCAGGATACCCTATCATAAGCTTTGTGCATATCTAGCTTGACTAACATATCCGATCTACCATAATTCTCCACCGATTGAATGACCTCTTGAATAACAATGATGTTATCTAGGATTTGTCTACCAAGAACAAAGGATCCTTGATTGAGAGAGATGAAATTTGAAATCACCTTCCTGATCCTGTAGGAGATGATTTTGGAGACCAATTTGTATTAGGTGTTGCATAAGTTGATAGGTCTAAAATCCTTTATATCCTTAGCTCTGTCAATTTAGGAATGAGAAATAGAAAGGTATTATTGATTTGTTTAAGGAGGTGCCCCAATGTGAAAAATTCTTAGACCATTTCCACCTCCTTCTTGACCACTTCTAGAAATGTTGGAAGAAAAACAATGGAAAACCATCATGTCTTAGAGATTTATCGGTTCCATATCAAATACAACAAACTGATTTCTTCTTCACTAGGAATAAGGGAGAGATCTTTGTTATCTTGTTATGAGATAACATTCTAAAATAGGTCAAGAGCCTTATTCCAAGTAGCAATTTCTGAGACAGGTCCTGGGAGAAAGAGGTCCTTGAAATAGTTAATAACAGTTTCATTGATTTCATTCTCATCCTCAGTAAGTTCGCCATCATCTTGCCTAATTTCATTAATTTTAAGAAGGTTGGCCTTTGTAGTAGTTGTGAAGTGGAAAAACCTATTATTTCTATCACCCTCTTTTAGCCATTTCACCCTAGACTTTTTCTCCAGTAGACTTCTTCCTTGGCCAAGATATCATGATACTTAATGAGTATCTTTTGTTCCTATTCCCTAAGAGTTGGGTTAAGACCATCTTCCTCCATCAGCTCCTCAATAGTTTGCAGATCCTCCGCAATCCTACTTTTTTCCTGAAATATATTACCAAATGTCTCCTTATTCCACACTTTGAGTTTGTTTTTAACATGCTTCAATTTAAACGTCAATATGAACATCGGGACACCATGCACCTGCACCTCCCACCATTCCTAGATCCTATTGTGAATATCTGGGTGCTCCAACCACATCTTTTCAAATATGAATGGTTTATCTTTCTTTGGTAGGTCCATTCCCAACTTCAGAAGAATCATATTATGATCCGAACCAATCCTAGGAAGAGTGGATAACAAGTAAAGTTGATTTATCATACACTGATGACTAACAAAAAAATTATTCAGGCTGATTTGGATAAGATCCGTCCCAGTTCTTCTATTATCCCAAGTAAATTTGGAACCACCTAGATCAAGGAAAAGCATATCATTCCTCATTAGAAAATCAGTTGAATCCTCCATGCTATCATTATATGAGATAGTACCCCCTTTTTTATCTACCGAAGAAAGAGGCGTATTAAAATCTCCTCCAATAATCCAATACACATCTTTGAAGAGTAGTCTGAAACCAAAAATCTATTCCCATAGCTTCCTCCTTCCTCCAACAAAGTTAAGAGCCTAAATATTAGACACAATCCAGTTCTTTTTTATTCAATCTCCGTGAAACTTATAGCCACATGACAAGGGGAAGAAATTAGAAACTCACCCTTAATAGCCTTTGGGTTCTAGATGGTCACAATACCCACGAATCCCAAAGACAACTCACCCCATTCCAGTGTCCTTCTTTCTAGATAACCCTACTAACCTCTTTAAATATATCAATACTCATCTTAGTTTCATGTATCAGCATAATGTCCGGCTTGTGTTTATTCCTAAGATCCTTCATAAGTCTATGTTTTCCAGGGTTGTTTAACCCTCTTATATTCCATGATAGCACAATCATTTATTCTTTTTTGCTTGGGAGAAAGCCACCCCGGGTTTTTGTATGCCCTTTTCCACTTCCTTCTTAGCTGATATTTCTCTTATTTCCTTATTTTTCTTCCTCCCTTTAGATGTTGATTCCTTTCCCACATCTTCTCTAGTGTTACTTCATGTGTTTGGTTTTTTTATTTACCGGTGTATTTGGAGATCACATGAATTTTAGTGTATTTGGGACCTCTTCCCTCATCAGTATCTCAAAATAATTTGAGGTTATGACAATATCATCCTACCTCTAACCAAAAGAGCTTTGTCTGATAGAAGAAACATCCTCCAGTGGGGACCCAAAGCCACCTTCAAAGCATAGTTTCCTTCAGATTCAAAGACAAACTATGTTTAACCTTGTCCAATATTGGGGAAGAAATATCCTCCACCTATACTTTATCTTGTACATTCTTGTCTTGATCTTCCTTACTAGGAAACCCCTCCCCATGAGTCTCTGAGGACTTTGGGGATGTGGGTTTGTCTTCTTTGGGGACCTCCATCTTAGGACCCTTTTTGGACTAACAACTTTACCATTTTTCCCAACCTACCTCCATTCTTGAGTCTCTTTACTATTGTTCTATAGAGGAGGTTTGGGATTCGATTCCTACTTTTTCTTGGAAAGGGGACAACCCCTGAAATCATGCCCTCTGATTTGTATTTGCTACATGCAAATGGGGAAGGTTCATATTCAAATATTTGATTCCAATCACCAAATTTGGAAAGAAGTTTGATACTTACCCTCCAGAGTTGCCTCTTGATGCATATTGACACAAAATATAGCATGAGTTAATCTAGTCCTAGATTTGGTAACAAGATCAATCACTATAGGAGACCCTAGAATTTTGGCAATTCCTATAAGGACTTATGGTTCCCAAAACTCCATGGTCGCCTAGGAAGACGAAACCAAATAGGGAACTCAGAGACATATTTTTCAAAAGGATTGAAAAGCAGGTTCCCATTTCTGGATAACCACATGAGACTTCCCAATAAACCAAGGTCCCTTAGACAAGACTTTAACCACATTTTCTTTACTTGGCAAGGAAACCAAAAATAACCATTCACATACGCAGATTACCTCTATAGTTCCTTTTGATGCTCGTATTCTCTTGGCCCGAGATATGGAATATATCAATGTTGGGCGTAAACTCAAACATTTCACAAACAATTCATTTTCCATGGTATCTTTCGCTCTGCCCAAGAGGATCTCGATTGATAGTAGTGTAGTTGGGTTTAGGAATTTGTCAAGGTGATCCTCTTTCACCCTATTTGTTTATAATTATGGTTAAATCCCACAGGAGAGTTATCCATAGAGCTAAATCAAGGGGAATTGAGGGATTTGATGGTGTGCGAAGTATTGGAATCAAAAATCACTTCTAATTTGTAGATGATGTGATTTTATTTCTTAAAACTAATATGAGGGAGGTTATGGGGTTTAAGAAAAATTTACAATACTATGAGGAGGAATCGGGGTAGCAAATTAGTTTTTAAAATATAGAATTTTTTTATCAATGTACCATAGGAAAGACAAACCTGCATTTCCAAAGCATTGGGCATACCAATTTGGCGGCTCCTAACAAGTATCTAGGTGTACCTTTATTTTTAGACAATCGGTGGGAAAAATTAAATTCATCAAAGGCTAGATGCTTGGAAGCAGAAACACCGAGTTTGGAAGGTAGATTAATCCTTATTAAATTAGTTCTTTAGCAATTCCTATTTATATATTTTTAGTTTTATTTGTTCTATTTGGGATTGTGGAGAGGATTAATTAAATAATAAGGCATTTCTTATGGCATGGAAAAGAGGTCAAACAAAAGATGCATTTGGTCAAATGGGGAAAAAAAAATCCGAGTCTAAAGCTATGGGAGGGTTTGGACTAAAAGATTTAAAACTTCAAAATTTGGCATTGAGTGCCAAGTTAGCCTAGTGTATCTATAAATAATATGATAATTCTTGGAGTAGAATGGATAGGAAAAAATACCTAGACTCAAAAATTTCAGAAATGATTTTTACTACAAAAGAGTTACCTATCAGTTCCTCTATTTGGAACCTTATTTGGGTCTCGACCCTTATTATATGTGATAATCTCACATGCGAAATCAGAAATGGGAAGAAGGCCAACTTATAGTGGGATTCATGGATGGGTGTCCCATTTCTTGGGAAGATGGAGGATCCACAGAAGATTTAAACAACATTAGAAATGGCTCGAGGTTAAAAATTGGTGGATTATTGGATGGATGTGGGGAGTTGGTGGTTTATTCAGATAGTGGAAGGAATTTTCCAATATTCTTTGTCCTTATACTAAAAAATAGATCGGAAATTCTCAACACCGAGAAATAGTATAGTCAATGATGATGAGGATTCATTGCATTGGATGGGAGACATCTCATGGAGGTATAAGGTTCATGCGAGGTTATTATGCATTGGCATCAATTTTAAGGTTGAGGAAGAATGGTCGGCTATTTTTCTATGGAACAAAGTGTTAATTCCCAAGGTGAATACTTTTGCATGGATGGATACACCAAATAAGATTCTTACACATGAGTGACTATGGAAAATTGGATGTTTTGTTGGTCCTTCATGTTGTATCTTGTGTGAGAGGGATGTTGAGTTTATGGAACATATCCTATTGCATTGCGAATATATAGTAAAAATTTGGCTCAGCTTCTTTCCCATTTGAATTTTTTTGGGTTTTTTCCAAGGTCTATTAAGGTAACTCTTTGTGCACAGTCGGAGGATCAAAGAATTTAAAATTGTTATGGTGTGCGACTCTAGATATGGTTATTTGGAAGGTTTGGTTAGAGAGGAATATGAGGATTTTTTAGGCAAAAGAAAAGACTTGGGAACATTGTTGGAAATGGATTGAGTTAGGAATTTCAGAAGTTGTTGTGTGATAGGCAATTGATAAAAATGAATGATTGTCGCACTTAGAGAAATCGGTGCTTAATACCTAGCCTAAAATTGTTTCTTCCTGTAACAGTATGGGGAAAAGGAAAATATTAGATAGGGTTGGGGTAACTTGGTTCCCACATTCATCATATTTTGTTAAGATGAATTTTTATGATGCAACGAAAGATAATCCAAGAATGAAAGGGGCAAGTTTCATTATTTGAGACTATAAAGGTGTGGTTTTATGGGGTTCTATATTTCTAAATCATGCTACAAACAATGAAGTTGAGGTCATGGCTTCCCTATAAGGGATTAAGGTAGCAAAAGAGAAGGGTTTCTGGAGATTCTAGTTAGAAGGTGATTGTATGATTATTATTAATACTTTATAAAAGGAAGCATGCCAAGTTAGAAACTAAACAGGATGGTAAAGAAAGAATTGTTGGTGGAAGAATGCTTGAATCAATTTCCTTCTCACATTTTTTTAGGGAAGAGAATAGGGTTGATGATAGGATGGCCAATTTTGTTGCTACCATGTCACATTTACCCTTATGGTGAGTGGAGATGTATCATATTGGGAGGGCCCAGAGGAAATTACAAATGTGGAGGCTAGAAATTACTAATGGATTATAAAATGAAAAGGTGTGGTGGATGAATGAGGAAACTACAAATCTATATTGTAAAAAGGGGAAAATTTAGCCAAACTAGATATGGTATTTAGATGTGGAAGTTACTAATACGGATGAACAATAACCTACTGAAAAATATAAATATGGTGTTAGGAATAACACTTAGCTTAATTCATCATTAGTTGATATTTGAATAAATGTAACAAGTTAAAGTATTTAATTTAAATACTTTAAACTTATGTCAATAGGTATTAGTTATCCTTAGTTGTTAGTGATAGTGTTCTCATCCCAATGTTTGTGGGATCATGTTCTATCTTGCATATTTTGTTCCCGGATAATTTCCATGAGGGGCAATAAGGGCAGTTAGGGGCAATATGTCATTTCTGCATATTTTCTCAGATTAGGTGATTTGCTTCCATATATTGTGGATGAGATAGAAGTTTTCCAATATCTATAAATATTACTGACTCTCTCATTTGTTTGTAATGCTTGGTTTCATATTAATAAAATTATGCAAGCAACGTCTTATTTTATTTAATTAAATCGGTTTCATGAGACAAGATTTGGTATTATAGTAGTATGTTGATCCAAAGATGAGTGTAGGAAGTTTTAGGGAAGTTTAGGGAGATCTGGAGAAATTACAGAGCTAGGAGGATTCATAGATGTCCCCAGCCATTTCACAGCCCCTACCTGAATCCACACCCGATTCAACGGATTGATTTGTAATTGAAGAACACCAAAAGTGCAATCACGAGGCCTTTGCGACACTGGATGTAACTCTCTTGCAAAAGGTGACGTTGTTTTATTCTCTGGTTTTTTTTTAATTACCTATATGTGGAAAAAAAATATTAAATTGGAAGCATTTTAATATATATATATATACTATTTTTGTATTGTGGGGACCCAAGCTTTTCAAGCTCCCCACATAACTTCTACTTCCTCTTCTTTGTGCTTTGTCTTTTCATATATCTAGTAAGAGAATTCTACGTGCCTATGAGAAGATCTCTGTCCAAAGCAACATCCCAAAGTCTCCAATCAACCTGGAGATTGCATTCACAGTTCAAGAGCATTCAAGAGAAGAAGAAGACGTGCCTGCAAAGAAAAAGAAAACAAATCCAACACAAAGGAAGCAATAAATTCAACGTTGCTGCAAAAGATCCAGCGTCCAAAACTGTGTCCCAGTAATATACCTGTGTGAAGCGAAAGCAAGGAGGAAATCAATAATTAAAAAGGCATCAAGGGTTATTATAATGCTTAGGCAAAGTGGTTGAACTATAGGTGTGCCCTAAAACGCACTACACATGCACGTAAGTCCTTATATGTGTTTGGTTTTAAAAACGTTGCTTCTAAAAAAATTCCATTTTTGGACGTTGTGAAAAAAATTAAAAGAATTTAAAAAATTCCATTTTGGACGTTGTGAAAAAAATTAGAAGAATAAAAAAATTCCATTTTTGGAAAGGGGCCCGAAAAGATATTGAAATCAAAAGTTTAAAAGGTCATAACTTTCAACTGCTATCTCGTATTAAGGTGCCATTTTTTTAAAGTGTGTGTTTTTGCGAGCTCTACGTCTTGGTCCAACTTTTAATAAGATTTCTTTTGTAAAAATTGCACAAATTAGAGATTGTTTGTATTTGAAAAGAGGCCAAAGAGCCCAAAAATATATAAATATATATTTTCAATCAGCCAAGAGAGCCATTTTATTTTTGAAAATCGGCCACAGAGCCAAATTTGTAACAGGGCCAATAGTGCCGAAAATTCATTGTAAACGGCCGAAAAAATCGTGCCCAAAATAAATAAAATATTTTTTTGGGGAGGTGTGTATGCTTTAAGGGGGAAATTGTTCAATTCTTCTTCTTTCATTATTCAATTTTCACAATGGCGCAATTATGGCACCAAAATTCTTTTTGTCAAATTCTCAACTTTTGCATTTTAATAATTATCCAGCATGGAAAACAAAAATTCGTGCACAACTTGGTTTTGAAAATTTATGGTCCATTGTTTACGGTACATTAACAATATCTCGCATGACAGATGTTACACAACAAGCTACATTTGATCATGCAAATCAAAAAGCAAAGTTAATAATCTTGTTTAGTGTTTTAGATGAGGTACAACCTCATATTCGTGAGACCACAACAACAAAAGAATCTTGGGGCAAGTTGAAAACAGTATATGAGTCAAAAAATAAGAACACAATACTTCATCTGCAGAGTCAACTATTGAACAAGCTGAAAATTTTGAAATGTTTTTAGAAGAGTAGCAACTTTGTGTGCATCACTTCAAGCTTTGGAAGAAGAAGTAACTGACACATCACTCGTGACTATAGTATTGAGATCTCTTCCTCCTTCTTATAGGATTTTTGTGACCACGTTAAACATAACTAGTCAAACAACAACTTTTGAAGAGTTAGTGAATATGCTACAGCAAGAGGAAGCTATTCACTCAACTACTGGCGAAGAGCGAGGCACTTGCTTCTAATCAAAAAGGAAAAAAATAGACTAATTCTAGTAAACAGCCTTAGAAGCAAGGTAATACTCAACAAGGCCAAAAGGACCAAAAAAATGTCTTATTTGTGGTCGAAAAGGACACGAGTTAAAAAAAAATTGTTGGTACAACACATTCCAACAAGGATCATCAAGTGGTAAAAAGATTAATTACCAACAAACAAAATCAGGCCAACAACAGAGTAAACAGGGAAAAAATAATCAAAAGTGGAAGAAGAAACCAACTCAACAAGGAAATGTAGCCGAATAGGAAGATCAATTTGATGATGATGACTTCCTATATTCTACACAATCAAATGAAGTATCCAATTCTATAAATCAAATTTGGTATGTTGACTCGGGTATAACTTGACACATGACGGGAAAGAAAGATTGGTTCTTCACAATGAGTAAAACACCCACCAAAAATCATGTCTCTTTGGGTGATGATACATCTTACAGTGTTGAAGGAATTGGTTCCATTTCACTACCACTTGGGCAACATAATTGTAAAATTACAAATGTTATTTATGTCCCTAGTTTAACAAAAAAAAATTATCCGTAAGTCAATTATTAGATCACAATCTCAAAATTGACTTTGATTGTAAAGGTGGTAAAAGATGTGCCTAATTTGAGATAAGTCACGAAGCTCAAAAATTGTTGCAAAATATTCGAATGTGGGAAGAATGTTTCAGTTGGATTTTATTCAACGAAATGATCAAGAACTTGTAGCCAAGGATACATCATCAGCTCAACTATGGCATCGAAGACTTAGACATGTGAGTTTTGGCTATCTTGACACACTTCGTCGATATGACATGGTTAGGGGTTTACCACCTCTAAAAAAGGGTACAAATAAATGTCAGCATTGTTTGGTAGGAAAACAACATAGAGCACCATTCAAACATAGTACATTTTGGGCTAAGGAAAAACTTGACTTGGTGCATACCGATCTATGTGGACCAATGAGACCTAGCCACTCTAGGTTTCAATATTTCATGCTCTTTGTTGATGATTTTTCAAGAAAATGTGGATATATTGTCTTTCTACAAAAGACCAAGCTTTTGAAACTTTCAAGAAGTTCAAAGCCCTTGTTGAAATAGAGTTTGGTAGGAAAATAAAAACACTCCTCTCAAATCGAAGGGGAGAATACGCCCCAATGAGTTCAATTTTTTTTGAAAACACATGGCATTCATCATCAAATGGCTCCTCCTCACACACCACAAAAAAATGTTGTTGTTGAAAGGTGAAATCGTACTATCATGGATATGGTGCGATGTATGATTGATGATGCAGGTTTATCAAAAACATTTTGGGTCAAAGCAGCTAAAACGATAGTCTATTTACTAAACAGAGTTCCCACTACAGCTCTTGATGGAGTAACACCACATGAAGCATGGTCAGGGAGCATAAGCCATCTATTTCACACCTTAGATTTTTTGGATGTAAATCAAGTATGCACATTCCTAAGAAAAAAAGAACTAAGCTTGATATGAAATCAGAAAAACTTATCTTCTTGGGATATAGTGATGAAGCACTTGGCTATAGACTTATGGATCCAAGAACAAGAAGGGTATACACTAGTCGAGATGTTGAGTTCTTTGAGAAGAAAGAAGCTAGATGCTCCTTCCATACACTCACATGATGAAAAAATCATCCCTACAGTGAAAATAGAGGATGGTAATCACTTTGATGATGACAATGATGATGGGGAAGATAATGAAATTCAACCTCCCACAAGAACCACAAAAAGTATGCCTAAATGGTATACAAGTATGATTAGAGATGCAAAATTGGATAGTGTCCCGACACATCTACCATTGGGATTAGGACTCGTAGTATGGCTCGAAATGAGGTCAATTTGGCCTTAATGGGTAAAGTTTTTGAAACTATTGAGCCATCCACAGTTTCAAAATCCCTACAGTCTAAACCTTGGAAATATGTTATGGATGCAAAATATAAGTCACTTATGAAAAATAATACATGGCAACTTACAAATCTTCCACAGGGAAAAATCTTATTGGATGCAGATGGATCTTAAAAATGAAGTACAAAGCAAACAGAAAATTTGATAAACATAAGGCTAGACTAGTTCTTTAAGGGATACGCTTAAAAAAGAATGCATTGATTATGAGGAGACTTTTTCTCCCACAACTAAGATAAAAACTTTCAAGTTAATATTTTCTCTCTGTTGCACAATTTGGTTGGAAAATACACCAAATGGATGTGAAAAGTGACTTTATTAATGGTGATTTACAGGAAGAAGTTTACGTGACTTAACCGAGAAGGTTTTGTCATACCAAGTAAAGAGGAAAAGGTATGCAAACTCATAAAATCACTATATGGTCTAAAGCAGTCTCCCAGGGCATGGTACATAAAAATCAACGAGCATCTCATTCAACATGGATTCAATAGGAGTCCATACGATCCTAATCTCTATCTCAAAAACCAAGGGGGGAGATAGTGATCGTTGTAGTATATGTCGATGATCTAGTCATCACTGGAGGATCAGTGAGGATGATTGAGTTAACAAAGAAAGATCTAACACGATCATTCGACATGATTGATCTCGGACTTCTACATTATTGTCTTGGAATTGAATTTTGGAAAAGAGAAAATCATATCTTTTGTCATAATTGAAATATGCCAAGACAACACTCGAGAAATTTAATATGATGGATTGTAAGCCATTTTCCACACCTATGGAGACAAGACTTCAACTATCTCGAACAGATCCATAACCACAAGTAAATGTAACTCTTTATCGGTAGTTGATCGGGAGTCTCATCTACTTGACTTACACTATGCCGGATATCGTAGCTATCTTTCACGGTTTCACGAGAACCAATGGTTTCTCATTGGAAAGCAGCAAAGTGGATATTGAGGTACATCAAAGGAACTATGGACTATGGCCTAGAATACAAGAAGAATAATAACTTCTTCTTGACAAGATATTCAGATTCAGATCATGTAGGAAACATAGATGATAGGAAATCCACTTCAGGATTTGTATTCTTTTTGGGATCTAGACCGATATCATGGGGAGTAAGAAGCAGACTTGTGTTTCAAGATCCTCCATAGAATCAAAATATCGTGTAGTAGGTGGAGTTGTCTATGAAGCGATATGGCTCGATGTATACTTGAAGGATTGGGAATACCACAGAAAGATCCAACTATCCTACATGTTGATAATGAAGGAGTAGTAAAACTTGTTCGGAATCAATTTTTCATGAGCGCACCAAACACATTGAGGTGCAGGTACATTTCATTCATGAACATGTTCAAAATAACAAAATCCAGCTCCAATATTGCCCAACAGATATGTAGAGTGCAGATGTCTTCACAAAGTCACTTGCTCGAGGTAAATTTTAGGCTATTGAGAAATTTCTCTCCTGTTCACTTGAGACCATGCTGAATTAAGGGGGAATGTTAGGAATAAAACTTAGCTTAATTCATCATTAGTTGATATTTGAATAAATGTAATAAGTTAAAGTATTTAATTTAAATACTTTAAACTTATGTTAATAGGTATTAGTTATCCTTAGTTGTTAGTTAACTAAGTGATAGTGTTCTCATCCCAATGTTTGTGGGATCATGTTCTATCTTGCATATTTTGTTCCCGGATGATTTCCATGAGGGGCAATAGGGGCAGTTAGGGGCAATATGTTATTTTTGCATATTTTCTTAGATTAGGTGATTTGCTTCCATATATTGTGGATGAGATAGAAGTTGTCAATATCTATAAATATTGCAGCTCTCTCATTTGTTTGTAATGCTTGATTTCATATTAATAAAATTATGCAAGAACCGTCTTGTTTTTCTGTAATTAAATTTGGTTTGCAGACAAGATATGGATGTAAAGATTTTGTAGAGGGTGCATCTAAGGCCATGGGATATAAGTGAGTGAGGAGTTTGAATGGAAAAAGTGACTAAAAGTGATGTTGTGCTATTTTATAATGAGGTTGGGGTGCGATTCGAGGGAAGAAAGTAATCATGGGTGATGTTGTGTAAGATGGTTGTTTTTTCTATTATGAAGGATGGTTCAAGTGTAGAAGTTTGAAATATGACCAATATTGGTTTAAATTGATTTTTCCTTTAAAATAATCATTTTCTGGGACATGGATTTTATGAAAGGCATACCTCATAGCTACGAGATGAGTATCTTTAGAGACTTTGGTTTGGTATGTGTTGTTGGAGGAGATGTTAGGATTTATTCTAAGGAGCTAGGGGGAACAAGGGATGTACCTATTAATATATGAATGGTGGATTTCTTTGTAGAAGATGGTGTTGTAAAAGATTGTTATTTGGATGAAGATAGTTTTAGGTTCTTTGTTAAAGTAATATTTTATTATCCTTGCATATTTGTGTTTGTTGGATATAGATAAGGATGAGGTTTTCTAATCCAAAATTGGTTGTGGTGGTGCTTAATATTGGTTTGTCATGTTTGACATGGTTCGCAGTGGATGATAGTTACTTAGGTTTTTGCTTATGAATATTCCACTTGTGGGTGATCTAGAAGGGCTAGGCCATTTTTGTAGAAATGGTTATAATCCCTTGTGGGTGTATATTTTTGTGCCATGTTGAAAACACTATGTATGTACTTGTTTTTATTAATATATATGATTATAGCTCGGGTTAAAAGCATTCATCAATTTAAAAAAACATATATAATAAATTATACTCCACGTTTCTCATTCCTTTTGTAATTATGTCAAGCGGTTGATGCCCTTACGAATGCCACGGTTTGACAACAAAATTTAATCAATTAAACATAACACTTATTTACATAGTGTCAAAATCAACAAGTCCATTAAATTGTGATTTATGCATCTACACAATATCAAGATTATATTTCAATTAAAATACATAAATTTTGGTTCTTGGGCGTCTCCATGACAATTTCATCATGTGTGTTCATGAGCGAGATTTTTACATCTCGATAACATAAAAACAAGGTTTTATCTAGCAAAAAAATAATACTAACTTGATAAGGACCTTTGTTAGCCAAAAATTAAATATTTATATAACATCAAAGAAATAAAGTTTTTTAAAACAATTTTTTCTCAACCATATCATTATCACATCATTGGCATTTAATATCCTTATTATCAAGCTTTTTTAAGACTCTGATATTATCCCTTCACATTTTTAAATTCCTACATAATTCTTTGGAGAAGTCTTCAAATTACTATTTTAGCGAGTACACATGAAAAAAAAAATATTTTATTCCAAGTGTAAAGTTTTCATGGGTGATGAAACTAATTATCCCAACGAGAAAAACAATATGTGTCCTTAGGTATAAACATGCTTGTATTTATTAGTGTGTTTCATATTCACACTTGTTGTGAAGTCCACCTTAGGTAGTGTTGTTACCAAGGTGATATTTATTATGGGTACAACATATGGTAAATACACATTTAAGTGGTAGTTATCCTCACATGTGTGAGAAGGGTGAGATGTAACTTAGGAAATGATCTTATCTCAACTTTCACTCATCTCTTACTTTTTCTATATAAGGAACATTTGTGTCCTTGTGGAAAGAAAGATTGGAACTTAGAGTCATCTCAAAGTTGGTGGACATGTAGTTTGTTAGGGAGATTGTGTTCAAGTGCAACTATTTTTATTACACACACATATGCATTGAATATTCCATTTTAGATTAATACGATGTGCTTTTGTTGGTGAATCTCTTCCTCTTGTTTGATTTCTTTGTGTGGATGTTTGCATCACAAAAAAATCTTTATTTTTCTCAATTTGCTTTATTGTATCGAGCCCAAGTATCAACCGACTTGAATTCTAATTTACGAGAGGATAAATAGTAGGGTGGAAATTAAATCAATTTACATGATATGTTAGTAATCGGCCCTTCCGAAAAATCAAGTTGATAGTAATATCACCTTAGATACTTTGAGGATTGTTGATGAGATAGAAGTTCTATCTTTCTTTATACATTTTTATATCACCTTTTGTTGCTGTGAGCAGAGCCGCTTTATCCACTTTTTAACCAATTCGGACATCTAATCAAACTATGTAAACTATTTTATCTTCATGATTTGTTAGAAACTTAATAAAACTCTCACAAATTCTTTTTCAGCTTTTATGTACATTATACACATCACTTTCTTAATCGATTATGAGTTTGAAAGCCATAGAATTGGGCTCTACCTTTCATTCACTCCCTTCCTTGACAACTTTCTAAGAATTAAGAAACAAACTATGGGTTTTAAGGAGGTAACCTTCAATACAACACATTTAGTATTGATTTTCTAAATAGATACCCTAATATTTCCTACACCCACCAAAGAGAAGGAATTCATAACAAGCCCTCTTTTGCACTATTCTTATCATAGATTGTATACCACGTGTTATTTAACATTGCAAAATCCATCCCAAACTATAACTATGTCGTGATCTCTACTCAATTTCAAGGAAGTATGGGATTTCAAATTGTACTCATGATGTAAAATCCATAAAGATTCTAAAGTAAAAATAATTGAATGTATGACGTTTCATTCACTTCATCAAAATGTTTTGTACTCTATCAACGCTTAGCCTAAACCTCACATATGTTTCAGAAGGTGTTGATCGACCGACCGAGTGATAAATCCACCCCAAAAAGTGGTAAACATCCCATTAGTTGTTGATCAGTTAGCCTATGCAAACACATGTGATGGATAGGCTCTTCCCTCTATCGGTAGTGGGAATGATGTTATGAGAAGCATAGGTACCTATTATGAAATCAACGAAAATAAATATGAACAAAGAAACATCCAAAGTAATCCCACAACATAGGGTGAAAACTATACCAAGTTCCTACGTGTCGAGTCCAAAAATGGAGGAGGTAGGCTTATGTCTGCTAGTGATCGTAATTCTAATCCGAAAGAACCACAACAACGTCTAACATGTGAAAAGATGGTGAATGAGCTTAGCAAAGACAAAGTTGAGTAAGAATTCAATAACAAGGTTTGTATGTGTCATGTGGACGACTATTAAATGACAACATTTTCAATCCAACAACCAATTGAATCGACACCTTTGGTCTTGTCGTAGCAACAACCTTATTCACATTTAGTAAACACCTTGGCGTAATAATTTGTATTTTGTAGCCAAAGAAGTGAACTTGCCCCTCTTTAAAAGTATTAATTAAAGGAGACTTGTCTTGGGGAGTTATAAAATAGAGAGTAAAAGTAGTTGTGCTTCACTTACGAAAGTGGATAATGATGGAGTTAGGTTCGAGACTCAAAGGAAAACATTTATTTTATCACTCCATTTTGAAACTTAACTCTCAAATGCAATTGTTTACTTATAATCACCTCGATTCATCTCTCCAACATAAGCCCTCACTTCTTACATGCCTCATTTGAAACTTAATTCGTAGAGAACATATAAGCGATATAGACGACTTCAAAATTACACCTAACGAGTTGTAGTCCAATGATGTGTATGATGGTGTAAAAGGAGTTGTCTAGCCATCCACCGAGCTACAAATCCAAGGATATACCAAGTAACAAGGGATGAGGTCGGGATCATGCCCTAAGAAACTTGGCGAGGGATAGAAATCCCTTGGTCCTGGTAGTAGCTAAGCCTAAGAATTATGTGTGCCTAGTCCATGCAAGCTTCGGATTCAATGAAAAGTACACCTAACATGAATCTAGTATTGATGGATCTATTCATCCTCTTAATTGGGTGCTCTCCCAATAACGAAAACCACTTTATACCTCTATGAAGCCATTATGAGTTAAACATAAATGCACTCTATTGATAAGCGCCTCTATCAAACACAAAAACCACTATAAGTAAAGTCATCACAGATTAAACATGAATTCTCCCTACATTCATAAGCATTTGTATCGATCACGAAACCACTCTACACCACCATGAAGTTATCACTGCATAAACACAAACCCCCTCTATGTTAATTAGCGCCTAACAAAACCCAAAAGAGTAATACAAGTGAGACTTTCACCTCAGGAAGCAACTCTTAATTATAAAAACTCTTTCATACTCAAGAATGCACCAACCCCGTCTACTATAAAATGAAGGGAGGAATATAAAGACCTACCCCATCTACTACAAAATGAATAGAGGAATATAATGACCTTGAAATCCCACCTTTACTCTACCCAATCGTATGTACTAAAAGTAGGCCCAAACATAAACTAACTCCTTTACAAAACAATAGTCTTCAACCCTCTCGTGTCTTTCTAGACAGGTGGCAGTCATAAATCTGATTGAGACACATTAATATAATTAAAGTTTGTGGCAACTGTGACGTCATAGGCTACCGGCCCACCGGGTTAGACGGTACATCAGACGGGAGACGCGCCGTATAATTGACGGAAGTTACAGGCTACCGCCGAGAACAGCCGCCCCTACTTAACGTGCTATATTTCGAAGCCGAAAAAACTGGAGAGTTTTAGGGACCACTCGACCAGGTTTCGAGTCGCCGCGATCACAATTTGCAATGATTTTAAAGGGCTGCTTTTACCATTGTGTTTTTGTAATAACTATTAGCATTTATTCGGTATATTTTGGCGTTTTCCCGACAAGTGCCGTTAAAAATCACGTGTCCTTGAATTTACGTCGTAAGTAGGGTTTTGGACCAGTGATCAAATTTGAAGGGCTACCCATATTTTAATTTGAAAGGCTAGGTTAAGCTTGACCCTTCATAATTGACAGATTATAAAATAGATTTCCCTTCAATTGAAAAAAGAAAATCTTAATTACCTTTTTATATATTTTTATTATTTTATATAAAATAAACATAAAAATTGTCAAAATTATTAAATATTGAACAATCAACCAATTTTTTTGAAAATAGTTCAATAAAATATTCAAGATTCAACAAAGTGATTACATATTCAACTTGCATTACTCAAAGGAAGAGGTCTACGAGATTTCATTCTTTTCCATTCCTCATATACCTCATTCCAATCTACTATATCCAAATTTTGAGGTGCAGAAAGAGATAAAAACATTAATGTGTCTAATGTATCCAAACAAAGTCTAGACCTCTCAATAGTTTTAATGCGATTTAACTTGGAAAATCCTCTTTCACAAGCTGATGTACTTGCTGGAAGTGTGAGAACTATTTGCCACAATTTCATTAAATTAGGGAATGAATCTTTCCACATTTCATCTTCTCCACATTGCTCCCATGCCTTAAACATAGTTTTCTTTGGATGTGCCTTATGTAGATTCACAACAAAACTGTCTAATTCTCCCTGACATTTTTCTGTGTCAATTATTGGAGCATCACCAACATCAAATTTTTACATAAATTTTCCAACCACCTTTGTATTTCAATGTCTCACCCATCCTCTTCATCAAAGTAACAACGAGGACTAAAAATCTTTGCAGCATTAAATATTTTCATGTCAACAAACCTAATATTGAGGCAATCAATTATCTTCTGAACAAATGCTTTACCCAAATGAATGCTATCCTCCAGAGTGCCAGATCCAAGTGTCTCAGGTATAGATTCAAACCTGAGGTTATGTACATGTGAAATACCTGTGCAATCAACAAACTCCAAACATCCATTTTGAGCCTTCTGTAAATATTTAGAAACATATTGAGAACCTGTTCCAAAGGTGAACTTAAGAAATCTCCTTTTTAGAATCTCAATAAGTACATCTAAATGAGTACCAATGATAGTGATATCAATATTCTCCTCTTGAAATCGTTGACTTAGCTTATTTAATTCACTGAGAACATCTGCAAGCAAATGCATACAAAATTGAACCTGAAATATTGTTCCCATTTCATACAATTTTGTGTCACCATGTTTGAATTCTTGTAGTAATGCGTTGGCATCAACTTAACAAGTCTAACCATAACTTGCCCTCTAGATAACCAACGGACATGATGGATTTGAAGAACCTGCAACCTATCAATTTGAAATAATTCCATTAACTCTTTGAGTTCACCATGTCTTTTTGCTGACTTCCCCAACCATGAATATATTTTATTTGCAAATTTATCAATGTATTCAATTTCAGGGAAAGCATGTGAAGCATCTACAACAGCGAGAGCTTCACGATGTGCAACACAATGAATGGAAACCAAGTGGGGTATTTCACGATTTAACTTAGTAGCTAAACCTCCATGTAAACCTCTCATAGAGGATGCTCCATCTGATGCAAATCCTACCATCCTGTGTTTTGGCAGCTCCATTTCTGATAATAAATTTGTTAAGGATTCATACATAGATTGTGCAGTTCCATCTTTTATTTTGAGGAGACGAAGAAATCTAGTCACACATGATCCATTCCCTCCATTTTTCAAATAATTAACATAGATAATTAGGTGTTTCTCCATTGTCCTATCTGTACTTTCATCAACCAAAATAGCATAAAAGGGACTGCAAAATATTTCTGCCTTAAGTTTTTCCCAATAAAGATTTTTGCAGCAGATAAGAACTCTTTTCCGAAGCAACATTTGTATATGTTGAATATTCATCAGATAATGGCATGTTAGGAGTTCCTTTGTATCTATGTAAATCACACATGTCTTTATAAACTTCTAAAGGTAAATCCTTAATAGCTATAAAATACATTGTCTCCATAACACTGATTATTCTTGATTTTTCAGCATCAACCATAAGTTCAACATGCTTTGTTATTGGTAAACATGATTTTTTGTTTTCAAACTCCATAAGTTGTATTGCTCTCTTATGGGCCTCTGAATTTGCATGACCATTCAATCCACTCAACTGAATTGTAGTACTACCCTCTGTGGCAAATGGAGTATCTGTTTTGTATTTGACACACCACAAACACTTGATCCTTTCTTTTCCATCTGGTGTTATGACACAATAACACCATTTATGCACAAACTTCCATGAAGGCTTAAATTTCCTATTAGTAGTGGTTAACTTACCTTTCTTCAGCGATGAAGGTTCTTCTTCTTCGATATTTTCAACATCATTGTTGATGAGATGGTCATTATCATCCACTGGATTTGAAGACCACGAATCTTGTCTCAATTTGAATGCATCAACAAGAGTTGTTTGTCTTCCATGTTTTTTTGGACGACCAATTTTCTTCATTTTTCTACAATTTATAATGCAAACAATATTTTAAAATAATGAATCAAAAAATATAGAATATTAAAAATAAGAATTCACGGATTAATATTTGCACATCCATGATCCAGTTATTGATAATCCTATAAATGTTGTATCTTCTAAAAACTTAAATTGCTGAGAATCATATAAATACTTCTGAAAAGTAAGTAGAAAAACCTTACACTATCCCTTAATCTCTGAATTTAAAATCTTGAAATTTTTCCATTTAAACATGTTATTGTGAGGATTAATAATAAATAAGTGATAACATATATTATTTTAAATCTCTTGTTTCTGAATTTAAAAACATCACAAAGTTATTAGAGATAATTTAGATGTATGCAAGTGGGTTGGTCTTGCTATAGTAATTAAATTCAGGTATGCAAAATCTAGCAGCATTTTCTAGAGAGTTGATTGAATAACGCCTAATAGAATCTAGATCCAGTATAATATTGGTTTTGTAATTCTGCATGCCAAAGTAGCTGCAAGTTGTGGAGCTCAGAAAGTGAAAACTGGACCTAGCACTGGACTAAAATAGATAAAAAATTAGTATCAGAAAAGGACCTCGAAGTAATTTTTCTGCTGGAGTGTACTTCACATAATGCAAATAATTGATCTCCAAAACTCTATAAACAAAATTGTAGTCAAGCATGAATACTTTCTTCATTGCAGAGAGTTTATAGACTGCTTATAGGGACACGTTTTTCATTTTCTTTGAGACACTTTGAAGTTTGATTGTCTCATGATTCTGTTTTGGTTTTTGAGAACTGCTCAAGTGTGCAATTTATATATTCTTTGGTTCCTGAATAAACATTACAAGACATACTTTGTTCTGACCTTTCTGTCTGGATTTTTAATGATTTTACAGTAGAGTATATACATGCTATTTACATTCATAAGCTAGATGGTTGAGTAATTTAAGCTAAGCGCAAACTTACAAGGCCGACTTCAAAAAATTATCGTTGTAATAACATAAAAAAACAATTTTGAGACTTCAAAAAATTAAATAAGGTAAAATATTACATACCTTAAACTATCTTGGAATACAAGAATAATTATGTGCCTGGACAAGTCCTCAAATAATCCAGCTATCAAGAAAAACCCAGCAAAAATAAACAGAAAAACCTTTGCAACAGAATACACTTAGGTCGGTCTTTCTACAGCCGTCATTTATTTAGCATAAAAACATGTCTGCAAACTGCATTTTCTTGAATGGGCTTGGTTTTTCCTTTTTGTTTGTGTATGGTTGTGGTCCGAACTGTATAAATAACAATCAAGATTTGAGAAATTGAAAAATTTCAGCAACCGTATACATTGAATGTGGACAAAATGGATTTCTATAAAATTGGGAAGTTAAGATAGAAAGTTACTATTGTTTTTTTGTTTCTATTTAAACTACCGTATTTCCCATTTTACTCACAAGTTTCAAACAAAAGTTTCCCATATTATTTTACAAGTGTCAAAAAAGCACTGCTAATAAAATAACTCTAATAGTTATAAAATTAATATGGCATAATATTTGTATGAAAAGTTATTTTTTGAGTTGGCCCTTCTAATGAAAAATCAATATAAATGACCACTTTTTAATTTTGACGGGTAATTTTAAATTTTACTTTTTTTTGAAGTATAAATTTTTAAGCACCCTTCTATGACAAGTTGAAAGACGTTTGAAGGGCATTGACGACTTCAAATTTGATCACTGCAGCCGCCCCTACTTAACGTGCTATATTTCTCGAAGCCGAAAAAACTGGAGTTTTAGGGACCACTCGACCAGGTTTCGAGTCGCCGCGATCACAATTTGCAATGATTTTAAACCCTTTTCTGCTTTTACCATTGTGTTTGTTGTAATAACTATTAGCATTTATTCGGTATATTTTTGGCGTTTTCCCGACAAGTGCCGTTAAAAATCACGTGTCCTTGAATTTACGTCGTAAGTAGGGTTTTGGAGTCTTGGACCGTAGCTTTTGAAACTTTGCCGTTGATTCACGTCACGAAATACAAAATATATTGTAGATAATGTAATTTTTCAAACGGTGGGAAATTATTATTTTTCTTTTAGGCGTGAATTTTTTTCTGGAATTGAAAATGTTCTCAAGAGAAAACAAGAGCCGCAAAGTGGCTCGTTCGTGTCATTCATGTTGTAATGGTTTAAGCTATATTTTACTAATTGTGTAAGTGATATGTTGGGCAGTGGTTGAAAGAAAGACGTATAAGTAGAATCTTGGAGTTTTGAAACAGTTTTGCAAAATGAGGTATAAGTGGAATTTGGAAGTGTTGAAGCCATTTTGCGAGCTTTGAGGAATTGCACATCTCAAGCATTTTGTAGTATTATTGGTTTTATGTGACGGATAGGATGTTATTGTAGGTCACTTGCATGTTCAAATTCGTTAAAACTAGCAACACTACATGCATGCAACATGACATAAGAAAATGTGATAGATTTTAGTTGCATAAAAATCCTTACATGGGTTTTCTTACATGTTTGTTGATATTGGTTGGCATATGTACCTATCCCCACTAGAATGCGGATGTTATTAGAATACATGGTAAAGCCATATGATGAACCGGTCGACAATTGTAATATTGCAATCATGTTTAGGTACGTGAGAAGAAGAGTATATAAACAAAAGAAATGATATAATGATCATGGTCAAGAAGAGGAACCATGAAAAGATAGGCCAATGTAGACAACATAGGTCTCTTGATGTTATCTCAATATGGCCGTATCACAAAATATGAAAATAGACAACTACCATAAGCTTTCACATCTAAGATAAGCGAGACATGAGGTGTAGGGTCCGCAAAATCAACTCGACTTTTGAAGACAAAATTGCAACCTCTTACTTTTTTGAATCATTTTCATTTCTAACCTTGTCACTTAACGTAGCAAAAGAAGAAGAAAACTCTAGTGGCTTGCTTCAAAAATGCTCATATTATTCTTGACATACTTGATTCAAGTTTGAGTTGCATCTCAATATTACTTCAATTCAAGTACCACTCTCGAGCTTAGCAAGAAAGGTTAACCTTCAACCAAGTAGGTTTTTGAGATAGCGGATTTTAGGACTGAGGTTCAATTTTCTAAATTGAAGCAAAGTAGACTATTTTCAATATATTACATTTGCAAGGCCTTGGGGAGTGAAGCCTAATGTTTTCATGAGTTCCATCTTGGGCCTCAACTAGCACCCCAGAGGTAAAGAGTGGAGGAAGAGGAGAAGTATGGTTGGTTTCCCAACAGAAAATGAAAGAATTTCCCATGAAGTCTCTAAATATCAAGGAATAGCCTTACTTGATGATGAATACTTGCAAAGTGTAAGAGCCAGTCTTTCTATTGTCAAAGAGGCGTTGGCTCGTTCTCAGAGATCATTGAAAGAGTGTTATACATCATACTCGTTGCTTAACAAACCCAAATTAACGGCAATAACAAAAAGTTATTTTACAAAGAAATATGATACTTGATTACTAGCAAAAGTAGACGGATGCCTATTTGGAGATTAAGAATGAAAGGAAAAACTCGGGTTAGAGCAAGGACAAAATGCACTATAACATGGTTAGTGTCATGAGTAAAAAAATTTGGATTCAAAAGTTACAAGCTCTTCAACAAACTTGAATATAATAAAGCCATAAAATGGTTGATCCTATTGAAAGCAATTACACTATAGTGAACCAAATGAATTGATGATGAGATGAATTTTAGTCACAAATGTGTATTCTATTTTTCAAAAAAAAAAGATTAATCCTTTGTATTATATAAGCACACAGCTAAGGTAGCTAAGTTAAGATATTAAAAAAGGTTGTCACATGTTTTAGTGTTGGCATTAGATTTTTTTAAAGAGGTTATGGCATGAAAATGGTTTGAAGATCCTAGTAACATGTTTTAGAGAGGGCATAACTAGTCAACATTACATGGAATATAAATGCATGTGTAATAAATGAACTTTTAAAGGTAGTAGTTAATAATAGTGCAAATAGTCTTTACCTAAATTTGGACTCTCTATGGTCCAACAATAACTTGTTTAGTTGTTGTTGACCACGTTGTTGGTGATACGAACTATGGTAGTTTTGTTTCCAAGGAGATTTGTAATGGAATTTGTGTTTGAAGGATGACTAATTATGGTAGGTGAATAGTGAATAGTGAATAAGAGCATGTTAAGCTGGAGGAAAACAACATTGAACGGTGATAGAACAAAGAGATTGTTTTTTTCCAAAATGAATATGGAATGGTTCGAGAAAATTGTATACATTCGTAAGAATGAATTACAATAAAAATTAAAGCAAGACTTGTCAAATACAATTGCTAGTTATTTTGAAGAATTGTCAAATGCTTTTTATGTATGATTGAAAAAGCATATAACTTGTTTGTCTGGATAAAAATATGTGTTTTTAATGGATTTTACCTTTTTGGTTGACAATGTGTCATTCGTGTTGAGGTAAATTCATAAATTTCTTCAATGGCAATATCTTGTTTATTTAATTGTATATGTTCCCTAAATTTTAAAGTTTCATAACAAATATATAATGATAGATTTGTCTTGTAAGTATTTTCATATTGGACTTTTACAAGGGATTGAATGAGTGTTTCCAATAATTTGTTCTTGGACTTTTCTTTCAAACTTTACTTTTGCAAAGTTGATAACAACATATCTACAAAGAGAAGAAAAAGGCACAATTGTTAATTATTTGGAAGACCCATCAAATGCTTTTATGGATGATTGAATTAAGAATTTTATTTACACACACCTTTTTGGTTGACACAATGTTGTTGGTGTTAGGTAAATTCATAAATTTCTTCAATGGCAATATCCTACATAATTGTATAAGTTTCCTAAATTTCATAGTTTCACAGCAAATATATAACGGATTCATTCAGAAGAACATGTCATTTCTTCATATCAAATTAGGAAGCAAACGAGAGAATCAATACATTAAAATGATGGCCACAATAAAACCACCGACGATGAGTTGTCAACTTATTCAATGCAAAGCAAGATAAGACAACAAAATTTGAAGACCGATGCGATTTATTAAATAAAGTTTATTTTATTTTATGAATAGTGTACTACTTTAGATGTGTCAACACCCCGCACTTGTCCAACCTTGCAAATAAGTCTTCCTCTTTGGATAAACATTAAATGTAATTAACAAACATCTTAATTAAAGAGAATAACTTATTAAGATTTTTTCTAATGTCATATCTCATTTAAAGTTTGGAAACATGTCTTTTTAGAATTTTAATTTTTCTAAATTAGAATAAATCAATGTTATAATAAGGCCTCATATTTGTTAAATCAATACCGCTAGCCAATAAATAAACATTTGAATTTTTTTTAGATTAAAAAATATTTAAATAAAATATAAACATTAGAAAGTTTGAAAGTTATGGAAAATTTTTAATCTTGATTGGTGGATGAGAAAAATTATTTGTTTGACTAAAACGTATAATATTCCTACCATAGCGAGGAACTAATAAGGGTCATATTGTGGTATGAGTACATCGCCGACATTAAAATTTTCCTCCGTAATTGCTTTATTTTATTATGTATGTATTAGGAATAGGATGTTTTTAAGTATGATTAGTAGTGGCGTGAGAAGATAATTGGCTTCGTCAAGTGCGGTGTCACCAATAAAGTAGAGTACGGTAATAGTCAAAGTACAATAGGAATGTTGTGGTAAAAAGTAAATATTTGTCGTAAGTGGTCTGGTAATGTTAAAATGTCAAAGTTGGGGTAAGTAGAGAAGTAGGGTCTACATGATTAGGAATTAGAAATATTATATTTGTAATAAGGACAAAGAGTGATGTCATAAATATTTTGTGTATTTTATTTGTGGAAAAGTCTAAAAAGGTGGAACCCATGTGAGATGATAAGGTTTATCTTATCTTAGAAGATAAGCCTACATGTAAAGGCAAGAGTTTAGGCATGGAATATGATTGGCGGAAGAGATTTCCTATCCTATCTTAGAGATAGGGTGGATAAGCCTGAATTCCTATAAATAAAGAGGCCACCCCCCTCATTTAGCATAGAAGGAAGTAGTGAGAAATATTGTATGAGTAAGTGTGTTAAAGAAGCCATCAAGAGGTGTAATTGTGAAGTTTCTCCCATAGTTATTGTTGGAAGGCAAGTGAAGTTAATAACACTTGAAGAACCTCATGGGGAGATTATGTAATTTCATGTTGATATTATAATTTACACGTATATTTTAGATTTTTCATCATTCCTTCGTATCATAGTCTATGGTATTCTTGTGTTATGTTTGTTGTTGTGTTTTCAGATTACATCCACCAAACTAAAAGTTGTGCATTAGTAAATAATCATAGACGAGGAGTTCAGGTGGAGAATTATCATAATGCCGGATTGGTGTTGACATTTTGGTTCCGTTACGGGACCATTCCTCGTTAGTGGATTTTCTAGAAAAATATTCCCACTTAGTCAGAAATCATTTGGAGGGTAACCTTGTTTTTTTGTGTAAAGTAGTTACCATGGTAAAGTCACTTTTACCATGAATAGTATTTACCATAGTAAATTCACTTTTTACCGTGAATAATGTTTTACAATAATAAAGTCACTTTTTTTTTACCCAGTAAGTCAAGTTTTACCATAGTTTACCATGGTCATTCTTATTTTCTTGTAGAAAGGTGTAAAGTCACTTTCGATTATAGTGAGTCTAATTATTTGTGCACATAAGTTTCTTGATTGTACTTGTGAGTTGGTATTACACTTTGTGGTTACTTTTTAAAATGGGGAAAATTCCTTTTTTTCAGCCCAATCTAAATGAAGATGCTTCATCTTTCATTCAAGAGTTTAAACGATCTTGTATTTGTAATGGCCTCATAAGAAGATAACAATGGACTGAATTTTTCCTACCTTTTTGGATGGTTCAACCCTTAGGTGGTTTGAAACACTAGGTGATAATGTGAAAAACTCATGGGATTTATTAAGCTGAAAGTTTTCTTGAAGAATTTGGTGAACAACGAAAATGCGCAGATCTCATGATTGATATCACAAAGCTATCCCAAGGAAGAGAAGGAGAAGATAAGGGATTATCATGCTCGTGCTCTAGAGCTAAGGAGGAAGCTTGATGCCCAGATCCGGAAGGAAGGATTAGTAGATGGGTTAATGAATGGCATGGATAATCTCCTCTGTAAGCACTTCATTCTTGGGATAAAGCCAGAGATCAGACAATGAGTGAAGTATGACCGCCCAGCTACCATTGAACAAGCGAAGGAGATTGTAAGAAGGCAAGAAGAAAGTATGGAAGAGGAGCCCAAAGAAATTATTGCTAAGGTAGAGCCTACACCAACACCTTTGGTCAGAATCCACAACCAATCGCGATGAGCACAAATCTTTTCCCTAGTACATCTACCGAGTATGAATATTTACTCAAAAAGATGGGTCGATTAACTATTAATCTTCTTGAGGAAAGGAATTTAGTTCTCGGGGAAGGAGATAGAGGTCAAAAGAAATATAAGCGAAGTTGTATGTTATGGTTGTCATAAAAAGGGTCATTATAAGTATAATTGTCTAGATAGAGCTTCTACATCTAGTACAAGAGATAATGATAAAGGAAAAGCACCTATGAATTCTTTTGATGTAATAGATAGGAGCATAAATAATGAAGCAGATGTGTTTGTAACAAAAAGAAAGAAAGAAAAAGATAACCAAGATGGAAATGATCCTAAGAAGATGAAAGGAGAAACTAGTAAGAAACATAGGAGAAGAAAGTTGGGTGTGTAGGATTTTCTAATTTCACAAGGACAAGGACCATACTCCATCTTAGAAGATATGTCCAAAAGGCCTGCAAATATTACATATGGTCAACTTTTGGCTATGTCTTCTGAGAAGAGGCGGGAGCTGCGAAGTGGACTCAATGCTCGACGAAGTAAGGAGGTTGAGGTACATGTTTTGGAGGCAGAGGCAGATCCCTACACCTCACAAGTTGAGGTATTATGTAATGATGTCTTAGTTGATGGAGGTGCTGCAGTTAATGTAATGACAAAATCTATAATGAATATGTTGGGTTTAAAAATTGATCGCCCCTCAACACTTATGTTAAGTTCATTAAATAAAGGAAAAACTAAACCATAAGGTGTTGTTTCAAATGTGGCAATATTTATTATGGGTGTTGTATGTGTGGTAGACTTTCGGGTGATGAAAAATGGTAATCTTTATTGCATACCCAATGTTGTTGGGAAGGCCATGGCTAAGGAGATTTCATGCAAGAAACTACTTTGGAATGAAGGCTTCATGACACTTGGACGTGGTAGAGAGGGTCAAGATAAACGTGATCCCTCGGCATCATAAGGAAAACCTATGGATTCAAGTGATGGCGATGATTGGACATCCTCGATTACTCTAGTACCCGGTGAAGTGGAAACAGAAGATGAAGAAAGTGAGGTTGATGTTTGGTCATGGATATCCTTCCAGTCCACACCGACTCATGAACCCATAAGATTATCTGAAGAAGAAATTGTTGATCGTCTCCAATAAATAAAGATTGGTGATGCTGTGATGGAGAGTGAGAAAGAATCCTACCTCCATCTCTTTCAAAGGTACATACACCTATTCACTTTTGATTACAAGGAATTCCGTCAAGTAAGTTAAGTAGAACATTCTATTGAAAGTGGTAGATGATCTAAGACCATAAAGCAAATGCCATATAGAATGAATCCTAATTTTTCCAAGACTGTAAAAGAAGAAATAGATAAGTTACTTGAGGCAGGATTCATATTTGCTGTGGAGAATTTAGAATGGGTTTCTCCCATTGTGATCTCAATAAAAAAGAATGGGAAACTACGCATTTGTGTTGATTATAGGAAGCTCAACAAGGCAACAAAGAAGGATTATTAGCCTCTTCCAATCTCGGATCATATCTTGATGAAGTAAAGCTGGCCAGAGTACTATAGTTTCTTTGATGGATATAGTGGATACAACCAAGTTCGTATAACAGAGAAAGATCGGCTAAAGACCACATTCACCACTCATTGGGAACATTTGCTTATAGAGTTATGCCTTTTGGGTTGTGTAATGCTCAAGCAATGTTCCAAGTGCGCTTAATGAATAGGGTGTTTGAACCCCTACATTGGAAACTTCATCGAGTATTTTGGATGATTTTTGCATCTATGGGAGCAAAATGGACCACTTGCACCAAATGGAGATAGTATTTCAAAGGTTAGATGAAGCACAAGCTTCACTAAACCCTACAAAGTGTGTCTTTGGATGTTCTAAAGGTGCTTTGTTAGGGCATGTTGTATCAGAGAGATGGTATTGGTGCATGCGATCCGATAAATTTTCAAAAATCAAAGAGTTACCATTTCCTATGAATAAAAGTAAGTTGAGATCATTTTTAGGCCATGTGGGTTACTATAGAAGGTTCATCAAGAATTTCTCAAAGATTGCATAGCCACTAACCCAGTTCTTGAAGAAGGATGTTACTTATGAACTAGGAAATAAGGCGCATGAAGCTTTTGAACAACTGAAGGAAGCTTTGGTGTCTTCACCTGTTTTAAAGAATCTAGATTGGAGCAAGCCATTCATTGTGTATATTGATGCCTCAGATGCAGCACTAGGAAGTACTCTGAGCCAAAAGGATGAAAATGGGAATGATCATCCAGTTTACTTTGGGAGAGCAGACAAATGAGCGAGTCTTAAGGTAAATTATATTATGCGAAAAAGAGGCTCTAGCATTTATCATTTTTGTTGTAAAGAAGTTTAGAAATTACTTGCTAGGGCAGAAATTTATAGTTGTAATAGATCATCAGGCTCTAAAATATATTGTAAATAAGCCTAACCCATTAGGGAGGATAGCAAGATGGATAATTTTGCTACAAGAATTTGAATTTGATATTATAGATAAGCCGGAAAGAAGCATGTCGATGCAAATGCACTCTCTCGAGTCTATGATGGTTTAGGTTCATCTTTTAATGATGATTATTTCTCGAGATGTAGCATTGTTATCCCTTGACACAATCCCTAGTGAATATATAAATATTTTGAATTATTTGAATGAATTCAAGTTTCGATGGTGCCGATGCAAAGACTAAGAGGAAGATTACTCAAGCCAGTCATCCATATTCTATTCAATGGAGTATTATTTCAAATAGGACACGATGGATAGTATAAGAGGCGATTAGGCGTGATCGAGGGAAGGAGTTGATAGAAGAATTCCACAATGGTAAATGTGGAGGACACTTCTCTGGAAAACTTACAACAAGAAGGATCTTGGATGCGAGTTATCACTGGCCCACTATTTTTAGAGATTGTTATAATTATTGTAAAACATATGATATTTTTCAAACACATGGTAAGCGTAAGACTTCATCGACTTCATTATGCCCTATTCTTCCACTTGTCCTTTGAAAAGTGGGGAATATATATTGTAGAGTCCACTTCCAACTACCCCATGCCAAAATAAGTATATTGTAGTTGCCAGATTATTTAACCAAGTGGGTTGAAGCTAGGCCATTGAAAATAGCTTCCATAGATGAAGTGACAAGGTTCATATATAAACGCATTGTCACGAGATTGGTTACCCATTAGAAATTGTAATGAGATCAAGGAAGCCACTTTATTAATGAGGTGGTAGAAGCACTAGTCAACAATTTTTCTATTAAGCACATGGAAGGCAACAACATACAAGCCAAGCACAAATGGACAAAGGTGGAGCGAACAAATTTTATGTTGTGTCAAATTATAGCAAAAGATGCAGCCTTATGGTACATAAGTGGGATAAAAAAATTCATGCAAAGCATTGTGGGCATATAGGGCAACATCAAAATCAGCAATAGGATATTCCCCATTTCGGTTGGCTTATGGCATTGATCTAGTTCTTCCTATTGAGTTTGATATTCCCACTGTGAGAGTTATGAAAAATGAAAGGATGGATGAACGTGATTCAGTAAAAGAAAGGTTGGTTCATCTTCATTTGCTAAAGGAAATGAGGGAAATAGCAAAGGATACAAGCTATAAGAAGAAAATGAAGTAGAAGGAATACTTTGATCAAAAGATCCGTTGGTCTCCATTTCATGTGAATGACTTGGTTCTAGTATATGATTCCAGATACAAAAAAAAGAAGGTAAAGAAAATTTCTTCCCAAATGGATGGGGCCCTACAAAATAGCAGTTGTGCATGAAAATGGTACATATCAACTAGAGGAATTGGATGGCACTCTCATTACGAAATGGGTCAACCACGACAAGTTAAAGATTTTCCAAGCACCATAATAGTCTACTCGAGGACGGAGTAGAAGCTAGGAAGGGGGAAAATGTCAACATTAAAAATTTTCTCTGTAATTTCTATTTTATTATGTATGTATTAGGAATATGATTTTTTTAAGTATGATTAGTAGTGGCATCTGATAGAAGATAACGACGCCGTCAATCGATCACACGGTGCCAATAAAGTAGAGTACGGTAAAAGTCAAAGTACAATAGGAATGTTGTGGTAAAAAGTAAATATTTGTCATAAGTGGTCCGGTAATGTTAAAATGTCAAAGTTGGGGTAAGTAGAGAAGTAGGGTCTACATGATTAGGAATTAGAAATATTATATTTGTAATAAGGACAAAGAGTGATGTCATAAATATTTTGTGTATTTTATTTGTGGAAAATTCTAAAAGATGGAACCCATGTAAGATGATAAGGTTTATCTTATCTTAGAAGATAAGCCTACATGTAAAGGCAAGAGTTTAGGCATGGAATATGATTGGTCGGAAGAGATTTCCTATCCTATCTTAGAGATAGGGTGGATAAGCCTGAATTCCTATAAATAAAGAGGCCACCCCCTCATTTAACATAGAAGGAAGTAGTGAGAAATATTGTATGAGTAAGTGTGTTAAAGAATCCATCAAGAGGTGTAATTGTGAAGTTTCTCCCATAGTTATTGTTGGAAGGCAAGTGAAGTTAATAACACTTGAAGAACCTCATGGGTGAGATTGTAACAATTTCATGTTGATATTATAATTTACATGTATATTTCAGATTTTTCATCATTCTTTCGTATCATAGTCTATGGTATTCTTGTGTTATGTTTGTTGTTGTGTTTTCAGATTACATCCACCAAACTAAAAACTATGCATTAGTAAATAATCATGACACGAGGAGTTCGGTGGAGAATTATCATAATGCCGGATTGGTGTTGACAATACCTATGTAAGTGTAAAAGGTAATAAAATTGGTGAAAATTGAGTCATAACCAAGATAGAAGCTAAAATTCTTATGGCTCTACAATCTAGGGTTTATCATCTTGACATGGGTTTGGTCACGTTAACAATAAGAAATGTATCAACAATTAGAAATGAGATTATACACGATGGACCAATGAAAGGATAACATGATTACATAGGTTCATAGGCGTCATTTGTATGTAGTAGAGGGTTTTTTTATGTTCCTTTAACGTTAACCCTTTTTAAAATTCCAACCAATATGAATGGTATCATGAATGAGGACCATGATGAATTCAACGAAAGGAGGACGAAAGAGAATGGACGACAAAAGCAATTATGTAGATCTTGTTCCATAAAAGTATTTCTAAGAATAGAAAAGTTACTAAAAATATTGTAGGGAATTAGAAATGTAGTAAGAGATAACAATAGAAGAAAATGCCTTCGCATGGGACCCCTTTGAAGTTAGCAATTTTGAAAAACATAGGAAATTGACACATTCCCACAAGGAAAATTTTGTTACCTACTAGAAAGTGATAGGTTCGGAGAATAGTTCTAACAAAGATGAAATTATGAAAATCCTTATTTGTAGCAAAGAAGAGAATGAGGATTGATGTGCATAAATTTTAGCAAAATTCTAATTGGTGCAAAAACTTCATAAAGCTGTTTGAAAGAGTCCTTTGATAAACTAGAGTTGTGTCAACACCACAATGGGCTCTCTCAACGAACAAAACATAAGCAATCATTCACTAGAAATGTATCCAAGTCTTCAATGGAAGTTAATGAAAACAACCCCATTAATGATGAAGAAAAGTAAACTTTGTTTGTGAAGGATGATATATTTTCATTTGATGCGCAGATTTCATTTGAGTCATGTGAGTAGATATCACTAAGCCTAAATTAGTTTTGATGCACTAACATCTTGTTTAAAAGGAAACATTGAGCAATTGGTAGATTGTAAGCCTTTTTACAAGAGGATATTAACAAAGAAACGCCCAAAAAGTTAATAAAACTTGATAGTAGAGAATCTATTTATAGTTTTCAAGAAAAATCAAACGCTTGATTCAAATTTCATTAAGACAAGTGGGAACAATTTCTCATATGTGTCAATTGAGGAGATAAAATTTTATCTAAAGATGAAATGGGACTTTTAATAAGAATGGATTTGCAAAGTAGAGTAAGATAACTTTGAAATGAAGCTACATACCACCAAGAGGGTTGAGCCTCGTATCTCATGCGAACATCTTGATTGTGTTTTTGCATTAAGCTCTTTGTTTCCATAAAACAAGCAATTATTGTTAAATAATGATTTAAATGATGTTATTCGTCATCTTGATGTTATTGGAGAGAAAAAGTTTGTGTGTGTGATAAAACATTACCAGTTAAAAAATACTTCAATCATAGAGAAAGATTTGAGTGTATTGTTAATTGATGGAATGATAAAAAAACACATGAAAACAACATTACAAATATCATTTCAAATGAAATTGAATAACAACATAACAAATCTATATTAACAAAAGAGAAAAACAACATAGTTGATCTTTTAAGTTTTGTTTGTCACGCTCTTAACCTATTACATGTATTGGGATATGTATAGTTGACTTGTGGCTAACATAATCTCTTAACTTGTCTTGTCACATCTCTCTATGCTTTCATATTATTAGTAGGGTTGGCTTATGGATTATTTGCAACCTAAATAGGGTGTATATATATATATATATATATATATATATATATATATATATATAGAGAGAGAGAGAGAGAGAGAGAGAGAAGGTAGGGATTGATTGAATTATAATTGTGTTTTACGTTCTTATTGTAAGGTTGTGGAGGTTGCCCCCTTGAAGTGGCCGAGTTATATATTTTATTATGCTCTTAATCAAATTTGAGTATTTGTTGTATTCTACTAATATGATTATAAATTACTACTAATATTCAATTTTTTTTTTGTTTAGAGATATAGTGTTTAACCTATCCAAGTAAATTCATTACAAGTGAAAGTAGAGCTTCGATTTGGGCATGTTTTTCATTCGTGATTATTTACCTAAAAATAACTATATTGAGGATGTTCGAACCTGAAAAAAACATAACTCATGATATGGTAGGAATTTATTTGTTTTTCCATCGCAATATTGTTTGAATTTTTAAACTAACAAAAAAATCTAGATTTTTTTGGATCCCCCAAAAACATCAATCATTATATTTGTCTCGACAAAATGATCACATCGGTACCATCCTCTCCTAGCCTTATTTTTTAAGGAATTTTTATTTCTTGTAGTAGAAATCACTTTGGATTCATCTCGAAAAGACTATCATAATTTAATATTCCTCTAGTAACCTTATTTTTTAACCCTTACACCCTAAAGCTTAAATCCTAAAGCATAAACCTCAAACTCTAAACTCGAACCCCGAACCCCAAACCTTAAACCTTAAAACCTAATACCTACACCCTAAACCCCTGAAACCTAAACCATGGTAAGATGCTCAACTAGATTTCAAGGAAAATATTTTGTCACTACAAGAAGGAAACTAAGAAAGGAAGAAGAGGATTATGCTTCAAAGGTGTTATGTATAATAAAAAATCCAAGCATAAGTTAAAACATGGTAAAAGATGATTTACTGACGAGTTAGTGGTTAATTTTGAGACAAATCTAGCAAATTACTGAGGCACAAAAAGGAATCTATCTTTGCATCTTCAGTTAATATATAGTTGTTGAATAATAATTTCACTAAGGGGAACACATGATCTTTTGAAACCACACATACAAACATGACACCACTTTAAAACTCAATGGGATCTAATATGGGATTTGAACATGTTACGAAAGGTAAAGATGCACAAGTTTTATGGGAAGGATTCGATAACTTGATCCAATCAAATGGAGAATTTATTTGATCTACATCAAATTCCTTGTGCATTAAAGGTGATCATATCATCTTTGTATTTATAAATGGAGCATTTTGTTTAGTGTAGATGGTTGTGCACCTAGAAGAATAAAGGCTTGACTATCACATCGTTGGTATTTAAACCTTTATTAGATTATGGGAGGTATAATAATTAGTGAACTACATACACTAAAGGATGTAAGGGGAGATACATGGGGTTATTGTAATTAATTAACTTGACATTAATTGTATAATATCATAATAATGTATTCAATGCTAAACAATATGTCATAAACTTGAAAGCACAAGAGGATGAGTGCACTTAGCTGACTACACATGCATCACGGGAGGTTTTGGGAAGTGCATTGTTGAAGCATGGGGATCTAAACCTATTGATGTTTTTGTTAAGTCCCTTGTGACTAGAAAGTAATTTGGGGTAGGACCGTGCACTTTTGGGACCTTCATATAGTCTTGGATTTGTTTATTTTTGGGTGTATAACTTCTCGAGATTGCAACTTAGAAATCTTGTGAAGGTATTTGAATATTATGAACATGATCTCAAACCCTATCCATGAATAGGAGACCTTGCAAAATAAACATTAGTTGGGTTGTGGTCACCCTCGTGCACTATCGATGTTGGCACTACTATAAAGAGGCCTCAAATCGCACATCGTTCTCCACCTATCATGTGTCGAAATTGACATGTTCACACTACTAAGTGGTTTAGGATATTTCCCAACCTACTTAGTTTTAGTCGTGTTTTGAGATAAGCTTATTTTGGGAGTATAGTTGTTTTATTAACAACTTGCTATTTTATTCTCACGTAGGTGGCTTGAGCATGATTTTAGGGATTTGTAGTGTTCCCTAATATTATCTCTCCATATTTTCTAGTTGAGGATAACTTGTTATTAGCCTATATTATGGGCACTCCCTCCTTGTATGCATAATCGGGTATTGTATATTTGTGAGTTGATTAATAATCATGGAGACCATTATTTTGATCCATTGCTGGTTGTAATTATGGTTTTGCTTGTGTGTGAAGCTTTCATGGCTCTAGTAATGGTAGTTATACTGGAGAGATTCTCGGGTTGAGATTTTCCATCTCTCCAACATCGTGTGATATACAAGTAGATGTAACTAGGTTTGTCAACTTCTTTAAAAATTCTTGAGTTGAGTCGGGATCTTGCTAAAATACTTAGAGAAGGGATGTTTGAGTGTTTTTAGATGAGAGAGAATGATGTCTTGACCTAATAAGAAGCTTCAGACCTATAGAGATTACTACCCTAATGATTGTAGATGTGATTTTGCAATATTTAGGGAGCCTTGGGTGCCTTTGCAAGTGTAGGAAGTGCGTGTATCAATGTAGTGCCATAAGATTTCCTAGGTTAGCAAATGAGGTAGTGTTAGCTTTCTTATATAGGGTTCCAAAGATGAATTATCAAAGAAAGGACAACCCAAAGGTAGAAAATGCCCCATTGGAGAATTTGAAATTAAAAGCAAAGATGGAGGATATGTTAGTTCAAAATTGTACAAATAGGTCAAGATATCAAATATAAATTCTTGACCAAACTATATGGCCTTGACTGTGGGATGAGAAAAATGTTGAATGAAGTTTTCATCATGTTAGATTAACTTAATATATGGATATTTTATATAGTGTTATCGAGTGTGTCAACATATCAATGTGTAATGATATAAAAGCTAGACAAGAGACCTCAAATGTGTTAGCGATAATGGAAAGGTTGTGTATATCTTAGCAAGAGTGTATCGTCAAAATAAACAATGTCAAAGAGTTAATTACCAAATTTGAGTGGCTACATTTCCCTCCTTTATGTATGAGATTAAAATTACATGCTTAAATAAAAATATACCTAAGTTTGTAGACACACTTTGTCTTCACTCGAAGTTTGTTTGCAGTGTTCTATTGTGTTTCGTGTTAGCATGCTCTATGATGAAACTTGAAACGTAGAGTGCGGTCAATGTCCATAGTAAAGAATTCAATTTTAACTCAAATGTAAATTGTAACATGAAAT